>JARQOC010000002.1:472106726-472210959 GCA_033576535.1 Allobates femoralis | reverse complement strand
TTTACTAACTGGTTTAAAAATATAAAATAAAAAAAAAAAAGTTTGCTAATTTAAAAAAAATAAATAAAAAATTAACAAAATTTTTGATTATTTTCACAAATAAATGCAAACCACAACAACCTAAATTTACCACTAACAAAAGGACAATGTATCATGAAAAAAATATCTTAGGGTACCATTAGACCTGTTGACAGCGCTAGAGATGTTGGCGGCGACTGGCAGGAGCGTGCACGTTTTTGGCATCTCCAGCGACCCGCCGGCGATCTGACAGGCGGCATTGCGCCGGTGTCTCTCAAATTCCCAGCGGCAGTGCAGTACAATGGGAGTCTATGGCTCCCATCGCCTGTAGGTCGCCAGCGGCTGTTTACATGGGGCGATGTGGACACATCGCCCAGATCGGCCGCCTGGTTTCACATCACTGATGTGAAACCAGGCACCCACTCAGAGGCGCCAACATCGCCCCTTTACATTAGGCGACGCAGGGGCGATATCGGCGCCGATAGGCCACGCCCCTACATCGCCTAATTACATCGGCGGGTGCCATCGCCAGGTGTGACGGCACCCTTAGAGTCTCTGAAATATGTTGAATAATTTCATAAATATTATCAAATAAAGTGACATGTCTGATATTGAAAATTGTGCATGGTTATTAAGGTCAACATTGGCTCTGCCACTAAGGGGAATGGTGTTCAGAGAAAGCTGTTTATCAGTGGTATCAGAAGAGTTATAGAGGGTTGTTCATCATTCTGAATTACTGCACAATCTTCAGTAGAGATAATAGTGATTGTATGAAAATAACATAACAAAATGCAAACAATCAAGTGTCATATCACTGGATTCAGGGTCCTAGCCCTTACATTGTACTTCTTTCAGGTTACATGGTAAAGATTTACTGACAGAGCCCCTTAAACAAGAAGAAAAATCATCCTATGTGTTAATGACACATATAACTAGGGTTGATCGAGTGTAATCGTTACTATTCACTATGCTCCTTACTCGGTGAGTATCGCTGGCGCTCGTGAGTGATGTGCCGATCGTTATCGATCTGACACAGATTGACAATAGGAACTGGCACCTTAGTGAGAGCAGATTGAATGTTAGAGTCTCTCTGGGGGCACAGAAAGGTGTTTTATGCAGTAGAAATGCAAAAAAGTTCACTCTCCCGCTATGTCTGGAAAATACTTGTTTTAAAGCCGAATGTGTGGGTGGACCCTATCACAAATAGACTAACATTAGACTTGCCATTTGGATGAATATGCGAGTATTAGAAACTGCTGGTTCTGAAGATAGCAAGTACGAATACTTCACTACTTGCTCATCACTACATATAACCCAATTCATCAAGCCCCTGATTTTCTTACTGGTATTAATGAGGGGCATGTAGGAGATGATCCCGATTTATTAAAAGGCGCACACTAGGGATGAGCGAGTCTACTCGCTAGGACTCGTTACTCGGCGATTCTTAAGGGACTCGCTGGACTCGGGAATCGGCGAGTCTTTTAGCGAATACTCGCTCAGTAACGAGTCCAATGCAAGTGAATGGCAATCTTAGTTTTGTCATAGTTTACTTTCTCTCACTCGCTAGACTCGCTAGACTCGCTCTATCACATCGCTATATAGCTTGAATCTCCCCAAACAGCAGCGAGTCTGAGCGAGTCTACGAGTCCGAATCCTAGCGAGTCTGCGATTCCGAGTCCTGTATTCTCTATTCGGGACTCGCGAATCCAGAATCTTTTATGTTACTAGTCAGCATTGCGTGTTAGGTCAGAAAACTTGTGAAGATAGCCAATCATAGTCAGTAATGGCATAGCAGCTTTGGTTGTGTCAGGACTATGATTGGCTGCTGTCCATCGTGATGCCTATGTCATCTATGACAAGGCAAGGCAGTATATAAGGCTTGCCCCCGCCATTTTGGGCACATTGCTGAGAAGAGCTGACCTAGTGCAGGGAGACTTGGAGCAGATCTAGGGACAGTTAGGCAGTGTAGGAGTCACATATAACCCAAAAGTTCTTTTCAGAACTAACAGGACGCAGTGTAGGAGTCAAGATTCCTCACACATAACCCAAAAGTTCTTTTCAGAACTACCAGGACGGAGGATTGCTGTACAGGACTGTAAGGAAGGGGAGATAGGAGCAGCCTTACAGTGAATCCAGCACCATCCTCAGAGCTTAGTTCACCCAGCTTTCCGCAGAGCTGTAATCCTAAGCTTTTTCTTATTTTTGGCACTAGTCTACCAAATAATTTTGGTGCCATTTTTCCACAAAAATTTCCTGTGCCAGTGCGTAGCTGTACGGTGTCCTGCCTGCAGCTCGCACGGTACTTGTAAACTTGCACGCAGCCAGCACCGCAGCCTAAGTGTGCCTGGTTGTGCGTACTAAACAATTTTTTCCTGTGCCAGTGCGTAGCTGTACGGTGTCCTGCCTGCAGCTCGCACGGTACTTGTAAACTTGCACGCAGCCAGCACCGCAGCCTAAGTGTGCCTGGTTGTGCGTACTAAACAATTTTTTCCTGTGCCAGTGCGTAGCTGTACGGTGTCCTGCCTGCAGCTCGCACGGTACTTGTAAACTTGCACGCAGCCAGCACCGCAGCCTAAGTGTGCCTGGTTGTGCGTACTAAACAATTTTTTCCTGTGCCAGTGCGTAGCTGTACGGTGTCCTGCCTGCAGCTCGCACGGTACTTGTAAACTTGCACGCAGCCAGCACCGCAGCCTAAGTGTGCCTGGTTGTGCGTACTAAACAATTTTTTCCTGTGCCAGTGCGTAGCTGTACGGTGTCCTGCCTGCAGCTCGCACGGTACTTGTAAACTTGCACGCAGCCAGCACCGCAGCCTAAGTGTGCCTGGTTGTGCGTACTAAACAATTTTTTCCTGTGCCAGTGCGTAGCTGTACGGTGTCCTGCCTGCAGCTCGCACGGTACTTGTAAACTTGCACGCAGCCAGCACCGCAGCCTAAGTGTGCCTGGTTCTGCGTACTAAACAATTTTTTCCTGTGCCAGTGCGTAGCTGTACGGTGTTCCTGCCTGCAGCTCGCACGGTACTTGTAAACTTGCACGCAGCCAGCACCGCAGCCTAAGTGTGCCTGGTTGTGCGTACTAAACAATTTTTTCCTGTGCCAGTGCGTAGCTGTACGGTGTCCTGCCTGCAGCTCGCACGGTACTTGTAAACTTGCACGCAGCCAGCACCGCAGCCTAAGTGTGCCTGGTTGTGCGTACTAAACAATTTTTTCCTGTGCCAGTGCGTAGCTGTACGGTGTCCTGCCTGCAGCTCGCACGGTACTTGTAAACTTGCACGCAGCCAGCACCGCAGCCTAAGTGTGCCTGGTTCTGCGTACTAAACAATTTTTTCCTGTGCCAGTGCGTAGCTGTACGGTGTCCTGCCTGCAGCTCGCACGGTACTTGTAAACTTGCACGCAGCCAGCACCGCAGCCTAAGTGTGCCTGGTTGTGCGTACTAAACAATTTTTTCCTGTGCCAGTGCGTAGCTGTACGGTGTCCTGCCTGCAGCTCGCACGGTACTTGTAAACTTGCACGCAGCCAGCACCGCAGCCTAAGTGTGCCTGGTTGTGCGTACTAAACAATTTTTTCCTGTGCCAGTGCGTAGCTGTACGGTGTCCTGCCTGCAGCTCGCACGGTACTTGTAAACTTGCACGCAGCCAGCACCGCAGCCTAAGTGTGCCTGGTTGTGCGTACTAAACAATTTTTTCCTGTGCCAGTGCGTAGCTGTACGGTGTCCTGCCTGCAGCTCGCACGGTACTTGTAAACTTGCACGCAGCCAGCACCGCAGCCTAAGTGTGCCTGGTTGTGCGTACTAAACAATTTTTTCCTGTGCCAGTGCGTAGCTGTACGGTGTCCTGCCTGCAGCTCGCACGGTACTTGTAAACTTGCACGCAGCCAGCACCGCAGCCTAAGTGTGCCTGGTTGTGCGTACTAAACAATTTTTTCCTGTGCCAGTGCGTAGCTGTACGGTGTCCTGCCTGCAGCTCGCACGGTACTTGTAAACTTGCACGCAGCCAGCACCGCAGCCTAAGTGTGCCTGGTTCTGCGTACTAAACAATTTTTTCCTGTGCCAGTGCGTAGCTGTACGGTGTCCTGCCTGCAGCTCGCACGGTACTTGTAAACTTGCACGCAGCCAGCACCGCAGCCTAAGTGTGCCTGGTTGTGCGTACTAAACAATTTTTTCCTGTGCCAGTGCGTAGCTGTACGGTGTCCTGCCTGCAGCTCGCACGGTACTTGTAAACTTGCACGCAGCCAGCACCGCAGCCTAAGTGTGCCTGGTTGTGCGTACTAAACAATTTTTTCCTGTGCCAGTGCGTAGCTGTACGGTGTCCTGCCTGCAGCTCGCACGGTACTTGTAAACTTGCACGCAGCCAGCACCGCAGCCTAAGTGTGCCTGGTTCTGCGTACTAAACAATTTTTTCCTGTGCCAGTGCGTAGCTGTACGGTGTCCTGCCTGCAGCTCGCACGGTACTTGTAAACTTGCACGCAGCCAGCACCGCAGCCTAAGTGTGCCTGGTTGTGCGTACTAAACAATTTTTTCCTGTGCCAGTGCGTAGCTGTACGGTGTCCTGCCTGCAGCTCGCACGGTACTTGTAAACTTGCACGCAGCCAGCACCGCAGCCTAAGTGTGCCTGGTTGTGCGTACTAAACAATTTTTTCCTGTGCCAGTGCGTAGCTGTACGGTGTCCTGCCTGCAGCTCGCACGGTACCTTCCATCTCTCTAAAAATATCTTAGCCTCTAGTGTGTACCTTTCACGAAATAGTACCTGCTACTTGTTTTACAAGCCCCCAGAAAGCCACCAGAAATTACAAAATGTCACACAAAAAACCAAATACCAAAAAAAGTCTTGCTAAGGGACAGGGACGAGGTACAGGCATTGGTAGTCGTGGCCAACTATCCACCAGTTCGGGCAGACAGACGAGGATTGATCGATCGTTCCTCCTGTCTAACTTTCCCCGTCAGGAAAGTAAACGAGTATTGAGGCCGGAAGACGAACAGCATCTAACGTCTTGGCTGGCAGACAAGACCTCAACAACAGGTTCTTGCAGCACTCAAGGTTCCTTGAGCACTGTATCTACTGTTGGTACATACCATGCTGGGTCATCTAATCCACAACCTCTTCACAGTTCCTCAGACCAACAGCAGCCCCATGAAAATGTTGACACAGACATGGGTCACTCAGATGACTTATTTGGTACATATAATCCTTTACATGAATCCGGTTTGCCAGACTCCGTAGTAGATGACATACTTGATGAAGAATTGTCCATTCATGGACAAGTTTTAGAGACACCCCGGCCACATGAACGTGTCTTTCAGCAAAGTCTTAGACCGTCTCAGGAGTTGGAGGATGATGATGAGACAGTGACACACTTGTCATCTGGGGAGCAAAATCTATCTTGTTATCGGGAAGATTTAGAAGAGGAAGGGGTTGATGATGAGACAACTGATCCCACGTGGAATGTTGCGATGCAGAGCCAGCAGAGCAGCACGGAGGAAGAAAGTGTGTATGTCCCACCAACAAAGGCAGCAAGGCCGACTCCTCCCACCAGAACTCAAAGAGTCACCACTGTTGCCCAAAATGTGTCCACTGTGGCTCAAAATTTGTCAACTGGTGGACAAAATGTCTCAAATGTGGGCCTCAGTAATCCCTCAGGGAGTACAGTCAAGCCTAGAGGTCGGTCAGCCACTGTGTGGAAATTTTTTAAAGATGGGCCTTCTCAAGAAAATGTGGTCATCTGTACCATCTGCCATGCAAGGCTCAGCAGAGGCCACGGGAAAGGAAACCAGAGCACCAGCAGTATGCGGAAGCACATGGCTGGTCAGCACCCTATTCAGTGGTCAAAAGTGCAGCCTTCCACAACAGTGTCATCTGACCCAAAGACTGCGACGGTAACTCAGATACGTCCGTCACAATCAAGTGTTGCTGAAGCTGGTCCAGCTCATATGTACTCATCACAAGCAGCGGTTGCAGAGAGACTGAACACGAGTGCAGACAGTTGTCGGTCAGCAACATCGTTACAGTTATCAGTGACACAGCTGTACGAAAGGAAGCAGAAATACCACTCTTCCCACCCATTAGCCAAAAAAATAAATGCCCAGATAGCTAAGTTGTTAGCAGTCGAGATGTTGCCGTTTAGGCTTGTGGGTACAGACTCTTTCCGTGAGCTTTTGGCTGTGGCAGTACCACGCTACTCGGTTCCAAGCCGCCACTACTTTTCACGTTGTGCCGTCCCCGCGTTACATGAGCATGTCATTAACAACCTCAAGCGTGCCCTCACCAACGCTGTAACCGGGAAAGTACACCTTACTACGGACACGTGGACAAGCAGTTCAGGACAGGGCCGGTACATCTCGCTCACCGCGCATTGGATCAACGTTGTGGAGAGTGTGCCAAACGATGTTAGTGTTACATCAAACATCCTACCCACGCCACGGATAGCTGGCACAACCTCATTCAGGGTCTCTGCATCATCCTATATGTCCACTACCCCATCTTCCGCTTCCTCGACCAATCCTCAATTGCCCTCAACATCACGGCCAAGTTGGGAGGTTTGCTGCAGTGCTTCAGCAAGACGCCAACAGGCTCTGCTGAAGCTGATCTGTTTAGGTCACACACCGCACACTGCAGTAGAGCTGTTGAAAGGTCTGAAGGAACAGACAGATGAGTGGCTATCCCCACTCCAACTCCAGACCGGTCTCGTGGTGAGCGACAATGGTCGTAACCTAGTGGCTGCACTTAAGCTCGGAAACCTTGTGCACGTCCCTTGCATGGCTCACGTGCTGAATCTGGTAGTGCAGAAATTCCTGCGTACATACCCAGAGCTATGTGACCTACTGGAGAAGGTGCGTCGAGTTTGTGCACATTTTCGTCATTCGTCAACAGCGGTTGGAAAACTTTCATTGCTTCAAAAGCAATTGAATTTGCCCAACCACAGACTCATTTGTGACATGCCGACACGATGGAACTCTACATTCCATATGTTATCGAGGATCAATGAGCAGCAGAGGGCAATATCCGAGTATCAGTTGCAACATGCCCGTCAGACCGGCAGTCAGCCACGACATATTAGTACAATGGAGTGGGTGTGGATCGCTGACACATCTGAGGTTCTTGATAATTTTGACTACTGCACAAAACTGGTGAGCGGTGATCAGTCCATCATCAGTGTCACTATACCCATGCTGTGTCTGCTGAAAGAGTCCCTCATTAATCAGAAAAATGAAGCATTGAGAGCCCAGCAGATGGCTATGGAGCCAGATTTAAACAGCGCAGTACCTAGCCAGCAAAGCCAGTATGACCAGGCAACAATGGCTCCTGAGGAGGAACAGGAGCAAGACGATGAAGAGGATTCATTTTTTGTTGGTGCCGATGTCAACCCAGATGGTACTCAGAACCCCAGCTTTGTGTCTGTCCACCATGGGTGGCCTGGAGAGGAGGAGGCGGAGACAGACTTTGCGGATACAATGGGTATTGAACATCGTTCTGAGGACACTGAAGACATGACTCTATGCAGCTTAGGACACATGTCTGACTTCATGTTGACTTGTCTGCTAGAAGACCCACGAGTGATTAACATATTGCACAACGACCTCTACTGGTTGGCCACCTTTCTGGACCCACGTTATAAAGATAAATTCACCTCACTGCTGTTTCAGTCACCACGTGGCTTGACAATTGACTATTTCAAGAGTGTTCTTGTGGAAAATATGCTTCGAATATCACCGTCAGACAACACTCTGCCCATAGTTAGCAACTCTGTGCAACAGCAGCCTTTGGTCGGGGCACAATCATCCACGCTGTCCAGAAGAGATGCTGGAAAGATGTCCGCAAAGTGGGCTATGTTCAATAAGCCATCGAACCTGCAGCGCCATGTTGCTCCAGTAACCATCTCTCGGAGACAGAAACTTACCAACATGGTACAAGAATACTTAAGTGACAGTACCTGCTTCCTGACTGATGCCGCAGTCCCGTTTAATTACTGGGTCTCCAAGCTCCACACTTGGACCGAGCTCTCGTTGTATGCCTTGGAGGTGCTGGCATGCCCTGCAGCTAGTGTGACATCAGAGCGGGTTTTCAGTGCCGCTGGGGGTATCATAACTGATACCAGGACACGTCTTACTCCAGAGAATGCAGACAGGCTTACTCTAATTAAGTTTAATAGGAACTGGATTTCACAAGACTTCTTGAGCCCTGAAGACGACAGTACTCAGAGCTGAAGTGCCACGTTCATCATCAATATGATATAATTAATCATTGTATTATATTGTGTCTTTTTGGTACAAGCAGTATGTCCAAGACCAGTAACGATTTGCGTAACCATGTTCCTGCAACCTGGTAATGAGGCTGCTTCATCTTAAACCAACACTACACCTTAACTTCGGTTTCATTAACCATCACAACACCTTTTCACAAGGAATCAACCTTTATTTTCTGTTAGCAAACATTTAACAGCCCCTTGGGCTAATTTTTGGAAACACCCAGCCTAACAAGCTGATCATGGCCCTTAGGCCTGCATTTACACTAAAAATGCAAAACAGCCCCTTGGGCTAATTTTTGGAAACACCCAGCTTAACAAGCTGATCATGGCCCTTAGGCCTGCATTTATACCCAAAAAGCAAAACAGCCCCTTGGGCTAATTTTTTGAAACACCCAGCCTAACAAGCTGAACATGGCCATTAGGCCTGCATTTATACCCAAAATGCAAAACAGCCCCTTGGGCTAATTTTTGGAAACACCCAGCCTAACAAGCTGAACATGGCCATTAGGCCTGCATTTATACCCAAAATGCAAAACAGCCCCTTGGGCTAATTTTTGGAAACACCCAGCCTAACAAGCTGATCATGGCCCTTAGGCCTGCATTTACACTAAAAATGCAAAACAGCCCCTTGGGCTAATTTTTGGAAACACCCAGCTTAACAAGCTGATCATGGCCCTTAGGCCTGCATTTATACCCAAAAAGCAAAACAGCCCCTTGGGCTAATTTTTTGAAACACCCAGCCTAAGAGGCTTATCATGGCCCTTAGGCCTGCATTTACACTTAAAATGCCAAACAGCCCCTTGGGCTAATTTTTGGAAACACCCAGCCTAACAAGCTGAACATGGCCATTAGGCCTGCATTTATACCCAAAATGCAAAACAGCCCCTTGGGCTAATTTTTGGAAACACCCAGCCTAAGAGGCTTATCATGGCCCTTAGGCCTGCATTTACACTTAAAATGCAAAACAGCCCCTTGGGCTAATTTTTGGAAACACCCAGCCTAACAAGCTGAACATGGCCATTAGGCCTGCATTTATACCCAAAATGCAAAACAGCCCCTTGGGCTAATTTTTGGAAACACCCAGCCTAAGAGGCTTATCATGGCCCTTAGGCCTGCATTTACACTTAAAATGCCAAACAGCCCCTTGGGCTAATTTTTGGAAACACCCAGCCTAACAAGCTGAACATGGCCATTAGGCCTGCATTTATACCCAAAATGCAAAACAGCCCCTTGGGCTAATTTTTGGAAACACCCAGCCTAAGAGGCTTATCATGGCCCTTAGGCCTGCATTTACACTTAAAATGCAAAACAGCCCCTTGGGCTAATTTTTGGAAACACCCAGCCTAACAAGCTGAACATGGCCATTAGGCCTGCATTTATACCCAAAATGCAAAACAGCCCCTTGGGCTAATTTTTGGAAACACCCAGCCTAAGAGGCTTATCATGGCCCTTAGGCCTGCATTTACACTTAAAATGCCAAACAGCCCCTTGGGCTAATTTTTGGAAACACCCAGCCTAACAAGCTGAACATGGCCATTAGGCCTGCATTTATACCCAAAATGCCAAACAGCCCCTTGGGCTAATTTTTGGAAACACCCAGCCTAAGAGGCTTATCATGGCCCTTAGGCCTGCATTTACACTTAAAATGCAAAACAGCCCCTTGGGCTAATTTTTGGAAACACCCAGCCTAACAAGCTGAACATGGCCATTAGGCCTGCATTTATACCCAAAATGCAAAACAGCCCCTTGGGCTAATTTTTGGAAACACCCAGCCTAAGAGGCTTATCATGGCCCTTAGGCCTGCATTTACACTAAAAATGCCAAACAGCCCCTTGGGCTAATTTTTGGAAACACCCAGCCTAACAAGCTGATCATGGCCCTTAGGCCTGCATTTACACTAAAAATGCAAAACAGCCCCTTGGGCTAATTTTTGGAAACACCCAGCTTAACAAGCTGATCATGGCCCTTAGGCCTGCATTTATACCCAAAAAGCAAAACAGCCCCTTGGGCTAATTTTTGGAAACACCCAGCCTAACAAGCTGAACATGGCCATTAGGCCTGCATTTATACCCAAAATGCAAAACAGCCCCTTGGGCTAATTTTTCCAGGCACCAAGCCTATGCCTCCATCGTGGGCATTGCATGTACTATGCTCCTAGTACAAGCAATTCTATTGTATGGGCCAAGCACCCTGCTTTCTGAAAAAAATGTATATGAAGCCCCTTCAGCTAATTTTTTTAGGCAACAAGCCTATGCTTGCATCGTGGGCATTGCTTGGACTATCATCCTGCTGGAGCCTGGAGAAAGGTCCCACTGTACGCTCTGTAGAAAACGCGTAGACGCGATGTGTAGCAGGTAGATGTCCCAGCCTCTCACATGTGTGTTCCTAGTCTTGTTGCCATAGCGAGGCATTAAGTAACCCCCCAAACACAGGCACTGTTTATTTGTCAGCAACATTTGTCTGTGGAGTCATGATTTTACACTTAGTAACCAAGGTGACTTCATGCTCCATGCGGTCCGTAAAGTACTTGCTAATGATGCTCTCTCTCCCCTGTCCTCCACGCCAAATGTCTCGGGGTAATCCTTGACTCATCCCTCTCCTTCAAGCCCCACCTCTAGTTCCTAACCAAGTCCCTGTCACTCCAACTCAAAAATATTTCAAGAATTTGCTCGTTACTCAACCCTGACACAGCTAAAACACTCATTAATGCCCTCATCATCTCACGCCTTGACTACTGGAACCTCCTTCGCACAGGCCTCCCTGCCAACTCTCTTGCACCTCTCCAATGTATACTAAACTCTGCTGCCCGACTAATCCATCTGTCCTCACGCTACTCACCTGTCTACACCCACTGCCAAGCCCTTCACTGGGTCCCCGCCCCACAGAGAGCTCACTTTAAAACACTCATCATGACATTCAAAGCCTTACACAACCTATCCCCACCATACATCTCCGACATGATCTCCCGATACCATCCCTCACGCTACCTGCGTTCATCCAAAGAACTTCTCCGACACTCCCCCCTCATCTCCTCTTCCCACAACCGCATACAGGATTTCTCCCGGGCATCAACCATGCTCTGTAACTCGCTGCCCCACCTCATCACTCACTCGCCTACCCTGGGAACCTTCAAGAAACACCTAAAGACTCACCTCTTCCGACAGGCCTACAACCTGCCATGACACCCCGCTACACGCCCCACGACCGACACCTTCCCCACCCTATTGTATCCCCACCCACCCCTCGTTGAATGTGAGCCCACGCGTACAGGGTCCTCTCCTGTTGTACCTATATGACCTTATTGTCTATGTTTATTGTACTTCTCCTTGTGTACCTTATCCTCATGTAAAGCGCCATGGAACCTATCGGTGCTATATAAATAAATAATAATTATAATGATGATGACTTTAAGCCCACCCACAAAACAACCTACACATCCTTTCCCTGAAAAAAGACAGACACAAAGCAGTTTTTGTAAACTGGGTATTATTCCGCCATAATGGTAAAAATGTCAGAATTTTTTTTTTTTTTTTTTTTTTTTTTTTGGTACAACTTTGTAAACAGGAAAATATAAGAAATAATAACAATGAAATTGTGCAATGCACATGAACACAAAATAAAAAAAATAAAAAAAAGGGGTCTACAGCTGCTGGTAGGTTGCCGCATCCTCCGGCCTTGCCAGTAAAGTGACACCATCACCCTGGTCCTGCAAGAGGTCAAGGGCCCCATGAATGGCCTCCGGCAACCCTTGAGGGTGGATCCTCTGGGCCGGTGTGGGGAAAAATGGTAGGTCCCTGTTAGGTGGCCATTGTGGAATGGTAGGTACAGGCCTCTGTGGTGGCACATGGCTGTCCCGGGGTGTGGGCCTGTCTAGTAGGTTGTAGTGTCTGAGTTGCCACCCCTCCAAAAAATTGAAAACCTCACCTGGGTGGTTTGGTGGGCGACTGGCGTCAAGCACAATCTGTAATGCTGACCTTGCCCGCAGTAGCCTGTGAAATGGAATTTCATCCAGGAATGGTATCAGACTGTGGGCAAAGTCAGCATTACTTTGTGCACGCCGTCTATTAGGTGACCCCGGGATCAGACCATGGCTGGTGTGAGGTGGGCATCCAGGTTCCTCCTCTTGCGGCCGGACATGCCCCAAAGCTGGGGTTGGTGCTGGTGGCGGCGGTGGTGGTGTTGGTGCTGGTGGCGGCGGTGGTGGTGTTGGTTCTGGTGGCGGCGGTGGTGGTGTTGCTGCTGCTGGTGGCGGCGGTGGTGCTGGTGCTGGTGGCGGCGGTGGTGTTGTTGCTGCTGCTGGTGGCGGCGGTGGTGGTGGTGCTGGTGCTGGTGGCGGCGGTGGTGGTGGTGTTGGTGGTGCTGGTGGCGGCGGCGGTGGTGGTGGCGCCGGCCGTGGTGGTGGTGGTGGGTGTTCTCCACGCCGCCTTCTGTTTGGCGGTGGAGGGTTCACAGCACGCCGCCCTCTGTAGTAAGCTTCTCTGTGGGTAAAGTAAAAAAAAATTTGGTGAATGCATTGCATTTGGAAACAAAAACATAGGTCAAACATTAAGTTGCACGCTTTTTAGACTCTGTGTATCTGTGTATTATTAATCAGATATTTGTTATTATTATGAAAGAATAACCAACTGTACATAACATAAAGGAATACGTGACTTTCTTTGCTAATTCCATACTAATACATAATTTTTCACCCCCTGATTAACACCCACCCCCCCCCCATCCCATCTAATCTAGACGATCAATAACACCAATGGTTCACATGAAAAAAAAAAAGTCCCCCTGACTTCACTTTTTACTTGACATACTTAATTCACAAAACTTTTAGCTTATATCATCTATATAAAGCAGGGAAGGGGTTGAAAGGTATACAATATATATATATATAATCTATTTATATAATCGGGAGTTTGAAATTCCGGCACTGTAGCCTAATCCCAAACTCCTTAGCGTCACTGCGAGCGGAGACGCGTATGCGCCTTCGCGAGCCGCAGACGCTTAACTCACACAGCCGCTATAGCGTTTTCTCTAGCGGCCTCGCGCCCTCCGCTCACAGCAAGACCTGCGCCCCTCACAGCGCCCAATCCGCCCCGGCATGCTGGCATTTGTACTTCCCCCGTCTGTGCACCCACAGGTCTTAGCAGATCACTGATGCTGACAGCGGGGGGGGGACAACACAGACAATCAAATCAGGAGGAGGTCAGTGTCAGGAGGAGATGACAGACGCCCGCCGGGGCCTGTGACACTGCAGAGGTCACAGCGGGGCTGTGTGTGCGGACAACGGGGAGGCCGGGGGCTACGGACGTACCGGACACGTCCTCTGCTCCTGGAGATGTGCCGCGGTTCCGCGCTCGCAGCGTATCTGACGCTGGAGCCGCGCTCACCACGCCCACACCACGCCCTCTGCCAAACAACCCACACCTCTCACTAACCTCCTGCAGCTAACCACACCCCATGTTTACCTTTGCCATGATGTCATTTAGCTGCGGCCGCTATCTTTAATAAGGTCAGAAATGATGGCAGTAATCGGATCTCTGCTCCCTCTAGCACGCCCCAACACTGTAGCACCATCTATTAACCCTATTCTCATCACCTATATACTCTGCTACCCACTGAGCCGCCTGTATACTCTGCTACCCACAGACCCGCCTGTATACTCTGCTACCCACAGACCCACCTGTATACTCTGCTACCCACAGACCCGCCTGTATACTCTGCTACCTCAGACCCGCCTGTATACTCTGCTACCTCAGACCCGCCTGTATACTCTGCTACCCACAGACCCGCCTGTATACTCTGCTACCTCAGACCCGCCTGTATACTCTGCTACCCACAGAGCCACGTGTATACTCTGCTACTCACAGAGCCGTCTTTATACTCTGCTACCTCAGACCCGCCTGTATACTCTGCTACCCACAGAGCCGCCTGTATACTCTGCTACCTCAGACCCGCCTGTATACTCTGCTACCCACAGAGCCGCCTGTATACTCTGCTACCCACAGAGCCGTCTTTATACTCTGCTACCTCAGACCCGCCTGTATACTCTGCTACCCACAGAGCCGTCTTTATACTCTGCTACCTCAGACCCGCCTGTATACTCTGCTACCCACAGACCCGCCTGTATACTCTGCTACCTCAGACCCGCCTGTATACTCTGCTACCCACAGAGCCAAAATGGAAACTAATGTATATATTTATAAATAATACTAAATGTACACAACAGTGCTGCAGATACATACCTTGGCATAGCGGCCACCGGGTGAAGGAAGGACAGCCGGTCATAAAAGTGGTAGTGGTTGAGCAATGGAGCGGCTCCCGGTTGTCTCTCTGAGTACTGCCGGTACTGCTTTTTATGCTGGTCCCGGCAGCTCCTCCACCGTTTTTTAAGATGGTCAACTGTGAAATGATTTGAAACCGGCTTTAGAGATGTGTAATATTTGAAAAAACAAAAGTATGTGTACAAATCAACAATAACATTTTATTCATTTTGTGTGTGTAATGTGTATACAAGGCACAGTGACACGACAGTGTGGAACATCATCAACAGCATTACGGACATTGAGCTCACGTGGCCACAATCACAAATGAGGCAGGACACATGTCAACGCATAGAGAATGTAATAGTGCGGGCACCAGACTCTGGTCATTAGTGGTATTTATATACACCCAACCCCTTGGCCGAAAGAGCCAGGAGGATAAGACATTAAACTCATTGTACTGTTGTGACCCCATCCAAATATAGGCAACTATGCGGTGGAGCATGATAACACATTCAGGGTCCTGTATACCCTGCTATGGGGGCCCTGTATTCCCACTGCTGGGGGCCCTGTAAACCCACTGGGCCACTGTCTACCCACTGCTGGGGGCCCTGTATACCCACTGCTGGGGGGGCCTGTACACACACTGAGGGCCCTGTATACAGGGACTGACTGGCACCCTACAGTTTGGGTCGCAACCCTCCCTCACTGGCCCGACACAGGTGAGGACGGGGGGTGGGTGATGACTGGCGGCCGCCTCACAGTCACCGCAGCTCCCGCATTATCCTATGGCTCGCTCCCAGCCGCAGCCTCGCGCTCCTCACAGCCGCTCGCTAACAGTCGCAGCCGCACGCCACTCACAGACGCTCACTCCCGGACGCAGCCGCGTGCTGATGACGTCATCGCGCGGCCAGGAGCTTCCGTTTCCGCCTGCTGCTTCAGGGACATGCGGATTATTCATGCTCCTGCAGCCGCATGACCCGTGGCACCTGGGCCAGTCCGCCCCTGCCTGTATACGACAATATGGGGGCATGTATACCCAGCTGGGGGCCTGTATACTCTGCAGGGGGAGGTGTATACTCTGCTGGGGGGCTGTCTACCAGTGATAGCCGCTGTATACCAGGATGGCGGTGAATATGTTTTCATAGTTTTTCGGGGCAAAAATAGGGGGGTCGGCTTATACACGGGTCGGCTTATACACGAGTATATATACAGTAAATGCAATATATAACGTGTGAACTCATTTAACTTACTTAGATTGCTCTGTTCCTCATGGTCACTCCGATGGAATGCAGGGAACATCTCTTGGGCGATCTCTCTCCAGGCTGTATTAATAAGGGTCGTATCCCCATACTCAGGATCTGTAGGGAGCCATAGAAATGGACGAGCCTCCACAAGTGCAATAAGACGCAGCGTGTTCACCATGCCACGTCCTGCTGCCATGATTGCACTGATGAATGGATCGCTCTGTGTGTGCGCCTGTCAGCGCGACTCGCTTCCTGTTTCCTTAAACCATAGTGTGTGCTGGAGAATCCCTTCCCTCGCATCATCGGCTACAAGCCTCAAAATAAGAGAAAAACCAGCGAGTTTGGACTCGCACACTTTCAGAGACACATCAGCGAGTTGTAAATGTCATTATTCGCTATTACTCGGGTCCCTATTCATTAACATTGGACTCGCTGGACTCGCAACGAGTCCCGAGTCCTTGACTCGGACTCGTTGGGGTCTTGCGATTCCGAGTCTTTTCGGACTCGCTCATCCCTAGCGCACACCTCTTAATAATTCAGGAACGTCTTAACCAGGGGTAGGGAACTCCAGGCCTCGAGAGCCACAAACAGGTTATGTTTTCAGGATTTCCTTAGTATTGCACAGGGGTTAGAATCATCACCAGTGCAGGTGACTATATTATCACCTGTGCAATACTAAGGAAATCCTGAAAACCTGACCTGTTGTCAGCTCTCGAGGCCTGGATTTCCCTACCCCTGGTCCAACCAGTGTCACCACACCAGTAACATGTTTGGTGTAAGGAATTTAACAGCTTGTCATGAATTAGACACATCCTTGTCCTGCTCTAACTACACTCATTTTTGTGACAGTGGGAGAACCTGGTGTTAAAGCCCCAAATGTTGGAAGAGTTTGCTGTAACTCCTAATTGTGCAAAAAATTACACTTTTCAAACATTTTATTAATGCTGGTAATATTACTTTGATCAATCATTGGGGCCATTATGTTTTTTTTAATTTTGTCTTATTGCAGATATGATATGTCAGAATTTCTTTATTATGCCATTAAGAAGCATACTTCATTCTGTAGTCTGAGATCCTCACACAAATATAGGGAAGAGTTCCCTGGGAAAATAATTTTCCCATTCTTTACGCCAAGCTTCTCGATACTTCAATACAAACATATTAATATGTAAATCAGGAGCACTCTAATTCACTTTCTTCAGGTTTTAATTTACTTATTCTTTAAAATAATTTTTCATTTGTTGGTCATGTAAAGTTGTGTTTGTTCTTTCAAGTGAATCTTTTAATTGCAATTGAAAAAAAAACCTCTTGAATAGATACTTAGCACGAAATTGCTCTCTTATGTTTCAGGGAGTTTCAAAGAGCTATAAGCTGCTGTTCTCCAATGGCAAAATGACAGACAACACTTAACAGTGAACATGGAAATAGATTAGAGTACAGTGCCATGAAAATGCAAGGGCAACAGTTTTCAACAACTACAAAAAGTCGTAGGCTTTTATATAAATGGCGAAAAAATAGATTTTAATCAGTTCATGTAACATTTTGGCTTAAAGAGAACCTGTCACCAGAAAAATGCAGTCCAATCTGCAGGCACCATGTTATAGAGAAGGGGGGGAACTGAGTAGATTGATATATAGTTTTGTGAGAAAAGATTCAGTATAACCTGTGATTTCATCATTTAAACCCCTGCTCCTCATGAGATTTTGGGTCCAGTGGGCGGTCCTATCTGTGACTGTCAGCTATCCTTGTACAAGTATGCATACAGGAACAGCTGTCACTAACTGATAGGACCACCCACTGGACACAAAGTCCCAGGAAGAGCAGAGGATTAAATGATGAAATCACAGGTTATACTGAATCTTTTCTCATAAGACTATATCAATCTACTCAGTTCCCCTCCTCTATGACATGGTGCCTGCAGATTGCACTGCATTTTCATAGTCACAGGTTCTCTTTAAAGTGGCAGACTGAATGAGAAAGACTTTGCCATTTTGAGCAGACATATTATATAAAATGAATAAAATTTGTTGGGATGCTGGTCACTAATGTGACGGTTGTTTCTATATAAGCAGGTGATTAGACAGGGTAGTCAAGTGTGCTTGAGTCAGATACCAAGATATCATGCTAATATTAAGAGAATAGGCAGAGACAGATAATGGTCCAGAGTCAGGATACTTTGGATAGAGTGGAAAGTAGTGGATCAGAACTAACGAACTAGTCAAAAGGAAAGTCTAATGACGGTCATCGGTGTGGCAACAATGATCAAAACATCAAGCACAGATACAGTAGTACAAGAGCATCGCCCTCAGGGCTGTGGGTTACTCAAAACTGGTCCCTGCTGTCTATTCACAGGGGGATGTCACAGTAATGGCCGTGGACCAGTTCCGTGGCCCTGGAGGGACCGCAAATACAAAGGGGAAAAATAAATAAAAATGAATGTCACTGCCAGGCCACCTGTGGTATGCGGCCAGATGTGACCGCTGCTGCTTGCTTCAGCTACAGGGGATGATTATGGGATGCAGCAAGGTGATAAGCCCACCACAGGTAGGGCTAGGTTGATCCCTGGGCCGGTGGTAATAGTTGTTACTGGTCAAGTTGTTGTGAGGTGATGATGGGGATGCAGGACTTAGCTCAAAGAATGATATATGGACACGAGAGTAACAGTCTTTCTTTTACCTTTAGTAAAGATATTTAGGTAGTACCAGGTACTGTTTGCTGAAGTTCACGGGGTCCGGAGCTTAGAGGCAATTTTTAGGCTTTCCACGTCAGGCAAGTCTTGAGGCTTTCCCTTTACGTCTGGTCCAGTGGGCTCTGGCTGCATAAAGCGGTGCTGTCACCCTCTCTATTCTGTATTAGCAGTGTGACAGGCAACGTGAACCCTTCTTCTAGTTGTATGTTTACTAGGCTCTCCTGAGCTCTGTAGTGCGGCTGTGTCTCCTTGGCTCTGTACTGAACGGGATGGTATATAACTATCCGCTCTCTAGATTTGGC
Source organism: Allobates femoralis (assembly GCA_033576535.1). Lineage (NCBI taxonomy): Eukaryota > Metazoa > Chordata > Amphibia > Anura > Aromobatidae > Allobates > Allobates femoralis. Next base: position 472,192,212 of record JARQOC010000002.1, on the reverse strand, counting down.
CGCTGAGTATATAATCCCTGATGACCTTGGTCTCTGGTGACTGTACTGTGCTTAATTCTGGGCGCACTGAAACTGCTACCACTCCCAGATCTTCTTTCTCGTCTCCTCAGGTCCTCGCTATGGGCTCTACACATCATTAGTTCCCTAGGACAGGCCTAACATGGCTCCTGTCCCTAAGGTAACTCCACTCTCCTCTCTTCACTCTGCTCAACTTTCACCTGAGCTCTCCTGACAGGAACTGACTAGCTCCGCCCCCTGCAGCAGCAGTCATAGGGGACCTCTACTGACGTCAGTAACCAACCTGACATCAGCTGTTAGAGCTTCCCCTACAGTCCCAGGTTGGGATATATTATATATATGCTTCACCTGGTGGATGCCTTGCCTCCAAGCTTGTAATGTGATTACCGGACCCCGGGGCACTACACTAGCACAACAGAGCTAAATGTTGAGACTGCAGTGTTTTGGCATTATCTAGTAGCTGGGCAATCACATTGAAAAGAAAACACTCAGAAACCCAGCGCCTTCCGGTATAGCTTTGGATGACTGATCTATCACTCACAACACCAACAATTCAGCACGTCCCAACATCGGGTTGGACGACTGAGCTGTCATTTACCCAACTGACAGCTCAGTGCACAATAATCACAGAGGGGAGGGATCATGACATGTTTTCTCACCACATGACCCTGGAATGCTGCCCGCATTTTATGATTTATGTACATGAGGTTTTGGTAATAACCTTGGAGACTTTGCATCTATTTTTGTATTAAAAGTGCAGCTTTTATCTATCTATCTATCTATTTACACAGTGTGCACAATCATTAGGCAAGTGAGTATTTTCACCATATCATGATTTTAAAGTCTTATAAAAGGGATGCACTCATCTTAAAATGTAAAAAAATTGGGGTGTTATCACAGTTCCATCAAAAGCTTTGTTGCAAGTAATCAACAGATTAAATGCAAAAAATGTGCTGAGAACAAAAAATGGACAATAACTGGTAAAGATGTGAGAGGAAGAAAACATGAACTAGGAATGCATTATCCTCCAGAGCCATCATATTTCACAACTACAAACTCAATAGAGTGCCCAAAAACACAAGGTGTTAAGTACATGGAGACATTACCAAGGAAGGGTGAAATCCCATCACTACTAAACAAAATACATAACTAGTATTGTCAACAATTGGCCAACAAGTATCAGAAAGAAGATTCTTCAAAGGATTTATGGATTGATGGAGATAGTAACTCTTGCTGGATCAGATGAATGGGCCAATGGTCAGACAAGTAATGGGTACAGAACTCCATTTTGACTTAGACTACAGCAAGGTGGATTTGCCATGGGCTAGTATTATTAAAGAAGAGCTGGTTGCACCTTATTAAGTTGAAGATGAACTCAAAATCAACTCCCTACCTTCTGTCAATTTTTTTTAACACACTTTCATCAAGCAATGCTATAGGAAATAGTTGAATCTTTGAAGAGAACTATAGTATTTATTCAGAAAAATGCTCCATTGCATGCATTGTAGTACTCCACTCCTTGAATAGCCTTATTTCTAAAAGTTAGGGCCAGATACAACCAAAGTGGCATCAATTGACCCGGAATAAAAATCGAATAATGACGAGATGAATGAAGAACACTGAAAAGTACATTGGCTAGTTTGCCCAGTCTGCCACTGCGGTAGAAAAGTTCTTGGGGATCAATGATTTGTTCACCTTGATGAAAGTTAGACAGTCTACACTTTCAGGGGACAGCCAGGTGTGCTTAGACATGTTCTGAGAGACACCCTGGCTGCCAGGCATTAAAAACCCTTCAATGCATGAAAGGCAAGCTCAGGCCACTCTTCCCTTTTTGAAGCCCAAAATGAAAAAGAGTCCAAACCCCCCTGATGGTGTGAATATTAAGCTCTAGATATGCCGCCCTGCACCTTTCTATTCAGTCATGTACTATGTGTCAGACTTGTACTCAGTTCTGAGGGTGAACGGATTAGTTTAAAAAATTGGTCAAAGGACTCCCAGAGATTACATCTGACAGTAAATCTACTGATGTTAATGTTTCTATGGTGATGACTGGATGTTCCCCGGGGTGAAACTACTGCTGTTAATGTATCTACGCTGATGACTGGACGTCCCCCGGGTTGGAAGTGTAGATTTGCAATGCGTACAGTTTCCCTCACTGTTGTGTTCGGGAAAACTAGTCCTAAGATTGTCTACCAGCTTTTTTGATAATCCAGTATGCATGCATCCCTGTCCAAAGTGGGAATCATCTAGCTAAATTTTCTCTTGTACCACGGATACAAGAATGTGGCAACCCAGGAGTCATTGATACTTTGAATGCTAACGATACAGGGATCATGTTGCAGATAGTGCAGCAAGAAGGCACTCCTTATCCCCTGACTATTCTGTGCCCATCAACTCTTCATCCTCATGCTCCTCCATTTGTTCCTCAGCTCCTGCACCTTCACTACCACTTTGTCTGGTACCATGGGCCCCCCTCTGTCCCTCTACTTCACCCTGACACTCCACCCGGCTGTGTGATGAGAGCTGGAGTGTAACTGTAGGTGATTAAATATAGATTGGCAAATTGATGCAAATAGAATCTGACTATTAGAGCAAACATGTTATTCCTATCTTTATTACCGTATATACTCGCGTATAAGCCGAGTTTTTCAGCCCAAAAATTGGGCTGAAAAGTACCCCCCTTGGCTTATACGCGAGTCAGTGACGGCTTGCGTATACAGGAGCCCCAGCAGCCTCAGTAATTTAGGGCCCCCCCCTTGCACTCCGGAAACCTGTAAAGTAAAATCTTTATACTTATCACTGTCCCCGCCGCCCGCCGCTGCCGACATCACGATCCCCGGCTTCATCCGTCCGTCTTCTTCCGGCTTCCTGTTCGTCGCAAGCAATGACGTCATTGCCTGCGACGAACAGGAAGCCGGAAGAAGACGGACGGATGAAGCCGGGGATCGTGATGTCGGCAGCAGCGGGCGGCTGGGACAGTGATAAGTATAAAGATTTTACTTTACACGTTTCCGGAGCGCTGGGGGGGGGGGCCCTGGATTACTGAGGCTGCTGGGGCTCCTGTATACTACCACTGGGGCTGCTGGGGCTGCTGTATACTACCACTGGGGCTGCTGGGGCTCCTGTATACTACCACTGGGGCTCCTGTATACTACCACTGGGGCTCCTGTATACTACCACTGGGGCTGCTGGGGCTCCTGTATACTACCACTGGGGCTGCTGGGGCTCCTGTATACTACCACTGGGGCTGCTGTATACTACCACTGGGGCTGCTGGGGCTGCTGTATACTACCACTGGGGCTGCTGGGGCTGCTGTATACTACCACTGGGGAGGCCTGTATACCACTGGGGGGGGCCTGTATACCACACTGCTGGGGGCTGTATACCTGTGCTGGGGTCCACCCTCGGCTTATACATGAGTCAATAGGTTTTCCCAGATTTTGGGGGCAAACGTAGGGGGGTCGGCTTATACACGGGTCGGCTTATACACGAGTATATACGGTAAGTGTTAGATATCAAAATTAAAAATATTGATAAGTAAAGGAAGTATAATTTTCATATTGATTTAACTGTTGACTAGTAAACAAACATTTACTGTATATTATTTTGTGTAGAAAAAATCATTGAAAGCTGTACTTACATAAAATCTGCACAGTTAAATGAAAACTTAATGGAATAAATATATACATTATGTACATGTTAATCCAGTGCTGTTATAGTGTTATACAAACTCTGCAGGATTACCGCCTACTCTAGTTAGTCTGTACATTACACATTCTAGAAAGGATATTTCCCTATAGTATATGTGTTTAGTTTTTATTTATTTTCTTTTCATGGGAAATGCATGAACAGGTTTCCTGCTAGCTAGATATCATGCTTGGTAGTTACCATATGTCAGTACTCAAAGATTTTGCCAAATTTACAGGCTAAGTAGCCCCGGCTGAAAACCTCAGCTGTATACAAAAATTGATTCATACTTGGTTTTTTGTGCAAACCTTTGGAAGCAATGTGATAATTTGCTCTTCTAAGACTACCTGTCTCTTGCTTGCATATATGATCAAGATCGATGCCCCAAGAAACATTTTGATAAGTCTCTCTCAAGACTAAGATAACATATTTTACATAGAAAGAATTTTACATAGAAGAAAAAACTAAATTATGGACTTTATGGAATAACACCAACTTATAACTCACTTGCTCTGCCTTTCCATGCTTGCCACCCTGAGACTTTCCCAACGTGAATTAAGGAGATTCAACTGTTCCTGGATTTCATTTTCTTCATCATCAGAAAGTTTCCCAGTAGACAATAGTTGACTTCCAGCTTGCAAAACTCCTCCAACGTTTCCCTGATGCGATGTTAATTCCATCATAAAGCCCTACAAACGAAGCAAAGTTTTACAGCAGGAACTGAGAATAGTTAAATTTTATTACAAAATAATTATATGCAAGGAGATAAAGGTGATTTCCAACCTATCACAGGTGCTAAACTTCGAAAGGACTAAGAAATAGCAGAAAACTGAATTTTCCACATTTCTAATTGAATCTCTTTTAAAGAATAAGAGAATTTAGCATAACATTTTTATTTTCTTCTACAACATATGTTTGTATGGATTAACTGTGCACTTTAGTACTATATACCTGACATTACCAACCTGGGTTATAGGGTATGTTACTTATGAACTTGTACTGTAAATATAATTGGGACACATTTGCTGTGAAACAGTAATATTATGTTAATCGTACTCAGCCTGCATGACTGATTAAGCTCCAAAGGGTCACCAATCTGTTTGTATATCTATGCACCACCTTCTGAATTTTTACAACTTGTCCACAATAAGTGTAACTTCTTTGATACTCGGTTGTTCTCCTGCATTATTATGTAAATGAGAGTATATTCTTGCAGATAAGGGACCCCTCATCTTGAATGCAATGTATGTGTGTGGGGGGGGACTCCTGCACTTTAGAGCACTAGTCCAGACTTTGTCTTTGAAATTATTTACACTGTTGTATTTAAAAAGTATTTTCCTGCTTAAAAGGAATTCAAATAAAAAAAACATATGACCTATTATGGAATTAGAAGACAGATCTTTTGCTGCTTACACACACAACCCCCTTAATTAAAAGGAACCCAACAGCTTTCCAAGGCTCCCTAGCCAAAGAACCCACATTTATTGATGTCTTTATACCCTTCTTAATTAGCAATTCTAATGTCTTATAGATTGCTGCTTATGCCAAGAAACCTTTTTATAACTGTTGTTGCATTATGCTAATTAGTGGGTGACTAATTGTGGGGGAGTTATTTTCCCCAGACTAGACATCTGACTAATTATGTTATCACACACCTGTAGGAGTGAGCAAAATGATTTGCAAAACATCCACAGCATTTTACAGACATCATGACTGTCTCTACTGAGGCTCACAATCTTCCCTATCATTATGTCTTTGGATTGTAGGAAAAAAGTGGCGTACCGGAAGAAACCAATACAAACACGGGGAGAGTACATGTATTGCTCGCAAATGTTTTACTTGGTGAGATTTGAAGCCAATATCCCATGTGCTGCAAGGATGCAGTGCTAATCACAAACCACTATGATACCCTTTGTTACAAATCTCTGCCACCCTGACAATGTGCAATAAGCAGGGTGTTTTTGCCCAGCTTTATTGGCACAGTAAACATGCCCAGTGAAGCAGTAGTGACCAGGGCCGGCCTCAGGCTAAATTGCGCCCTGTGCAAAATTCCCCTTTGGTGCCCCCAGACCATGTCACATGAGACATGCAGCCAATCAGTGGCAGCTTCACTCTTTCCTCACATAAAAGTGACATCCCGAAGAAATCAGGGAACAACAGCAGCTCTCATTTATTCTGAAGCCGCCATCGGCGATCTGAGGCGGGCACGAGAAACGTGACTGTGCATGTCAGATCGCCACATATCGCCAGGCGAGATTGCGGTGTGTGCCGGTACCATAAGAGATTATTGGGTCTCTCCATGCTGAGGATTCCAGCCCCCTAGCTGCCAAGTTGTACCTGGTTGGCAACCAAAAATACAGTGAAGCCTATTTTTTTTTTATTTCTAGAATTATTTCTAGAAAAAAAATGACATAGAGCTCCGCCATATTTTTGGTCCAGCCAGGTACAACTTGGCAGCTACGGACTGCCACCAGCCCCCAGCTGCCTCGTCATACCTGGCTGGAACAAAAAATACAGCGAAGCCTATTTTTTTATTTCTAGAATTATTTCTAGAAAAAAATGACATAGGGCTCCGCCATATTTTTGGTCCAGCCAGGTACAACTTGGCAGCTACGGACTGCCACCAGCCCCCAGCTGCCTCGTCATACCTGGCTGGAACCAAAAATACAGCGAAGCCCATTTTTTTTTTAATTTCTAGAACTAATTCTAGAAAAAAAATTACGTGGGGCTCCGCCATATTTTTGGTCCAGCCAGGTACAACTAGGCAGCTGGGGGCTGGAATCCTCAGCATAGAGAGGCCCAAGCGTTCTGGGCCCCCCATGCTGCGAATTGCAGCCCACAGCCGCCCCAGAAAATGGCGCATTCATTGAAGCGCCATTTTCTGGCGTTGTACCCACGCTCTTCCAGTTGCCCTGGTGCCGGTGGCTAACTGGGTAATAAAGGGGTTAATGCCAGCTTTTTATTGGCAGCTGGCACTAAGCCCGAGATTCATAATATAGGGCCAATGTTAGACCCGCCATTAGGAATCTCTAGTACGGTAAATAGTCAATAAATACACACAGAGAAAAATCTTTTTATTTGAAAAAAAAACACAGACACAATTCGGACTCCATCTTTATTATAAAAAGATCCGACGTAATCCACAACGAAGGTCCCACGACGCTCGATCGCCTCCGACGTAGTCCACAATGAAGATCCCACGACGCTCGATCGCCACTGCTCAATCCAGAGACTGCAGCAAGGGCTCAAGTGTCCTCTTCCTACAGCCTCTGGGGTCACCGTTATGGTGCACTGTATGGCAATGATCTGTCATACAATTCACCAAGACTATGATCCCAGAGACCACAACAAGAGGACACTTGATCCCTTATTGTAGTCTCTGGGATCAGCGTCATGGTGCACGGTATGGCAATGGTCTGTCATACCGTGCACAATGACGCTGATCCCAGAGACTACAAGAGAACACTTGATCCCTTGTTGTAGTCTCTGGGATCAGCGTCATGGTGCACGGTATGGCAATGATCTGTTATACCATGCACCCGACGCTGATCCCAGAGACTACAACAAAGGATCAAGTGTCCTCTTGTTGTAGTCTCTGGGATCAGCGTCATGGTGCACGGTATGGCAATGATCTGTCATACAATTCACCAAGACTATGATCCCAGAGACCACAACAAGAGGACACTTGATCCCTTGTTGTAGTCTCTGGGATCAGCGTCATGGTGCATGGTATGGCAATGATCTGTCATACCGTGCACAATGACGCTGATCCCAGAGACTACAAGAGGACATTTGATCCCTTGTTGTAGTCTCTGGGATCAGCATCCGGTGCACGGTATGACAGATCATTGCCATACCATGCACCATGACGCTGATCCCAGAGACTACAACAAGAGGACACTTGATCCCTTGTTGTAGTCTCTGGAGATCGTTTCCATGACGATTGGATCCTCTAAGTGCTGTGATCCCTGACATCACAGCACTTAGAGGGTTAACACAGCCAGGGCACAGCAATCACACAGATGCTGTGCCCTGGCTGTGACACCGCTCCTCTGCACACTCATCTCTATGCTGGGAAATGACTGTGCAGAGGAGCCGACAGAAGAAGGAGGACGCCGCAGGAAGAGGACAGCGCAGAGAAGACCCGGAGCAGACCGGAGGACAGAGGGAGAAGACCGAAGGAAAGAGGGAGAACAGCGGAGGGCAGAGGAAAAGAAAGAAGACAGGTGAGGAAGAAGAGGGAGCGGGAAGAAGAGGGAGCGGGAAGAGGAGAACGGGCGGAGGCAGCGGCGATCACAGGAAGCATGGGGAGGGATCGCAGGGCAGGGGAGCCCACAGGGGGGAGATCACAGGGGGGAGATCGGAGGGCAGGGGGCACATCGGCGGCCCGGGGCAGAGCGGAGGGCCAGGGAACGACGGCGCCCCCTTTGAAGCATGGCAGGCGGCGCCCTGTGCGACCGCACAACTCGCACAGCGGTAGGGCCGGCCCTGGTAGTGACATAGGATTCAACCAAGCATGAGAGCCAGTGGTAATGGCCTGCTGAGTCCTGCATCACCACTGGGATTTACAAAAAGTTGGCAATGTCACTCATCACAATTGGGGTGTTATAACTTGATTAGCTGGATGACTAGTCTGGGGAAAACAAAGCCCCCATGACTAGTCAATCACTAATTAACATATTCACACAATAATTAAAAAATTGTATTTTAGCAAATGCGGAAATCAATAAAATAGTTAAAAGTGTTCTTAAAGAAGAGTACAAACAGCAATAAATACATAGGATATTTGCAGGTTGTGGGGAAGCTGTCAGGTTCCCTATAATAAATATCATGGTAAATTTCCCTTCTAATGGAACTGTAGGAAAATGTGATACGTATCTGGTTTTCTTCCCAATAACCTATTATTGTTGTGGTCCTATCAAGTTGACACTCTGTCATATTATAGTTAAAAAATCTTTCTATAAAGAAGACATTGTCCAAAGCTTATAACCCCTTTTGTCTAAAGTACTAAATAATTAACTTCAACAAAGGACTAATAAAGGAAATAACACTATATAACAAGGTCTAATTTATCGAAATTACGCATCTGACTCATTTTCCAAAGTACCGTATATACTCGCGTATAAGCCGAGTTTTTCAGCCCAAAATTTGGGCTGAAAAGTCCCCCCTCGGCTTATACGCGAGTATAAGTATACAGCAGCAGCCCCCGGAGGTATACAGGCCGCCCCATCATGATCCAGGGCCCCCCCCTTGCGCGGCACACCTGTAAAGTAAAATCATACGTATCACTGTCGTCGCGCTGTTCCGCCGCTTGCCGACATCACGATCCCGGGCTTCATTCCGCGTCTTCCGCCTTCCTGTGGTCGCGGGCAATGACGTCATTGCCCGCGACCACAGGAATCCGGAAGACGGAAGACGCGGAATGAAGCCCGGGATCGTGATGTCAGCAAGCGGCGGGACGGCGCGACAGGACAATGATAAGTATGATTTTACTTTACAGGTTTGCCGCGCAAGGGGGCGGGCCCTGGATCATGATGGGGGTGGGGCCTGTATACCTCCGGGGGCTGCTGCTGTATACAGCCCTGGGGCTGCTGCTGTATACACCCCTGAGGCTGCTGCTGTATACAGCCCTGGGGCTGCTGCTGTATACAGCCCTGGGGCTGCTTCTGTATACAGCCCTGGGGCTGCTGCTGTATACTACCCCTGGGGCTGCTGCTGTATACTACCCCTGGGGCTGCTGTTGTATACTACCCCTGGGAAGGCTGCTGCTGTATACTACCACTGGGAAGGCTGCTGTATACACCACTGGGGCTGCTGTATACTACCTAAGGGCTGCTGTATATACCTCTGGGGCTGCTGTATACACCACTAGGTCTGCTGTATATACCTCTGGGGCTGTATATACCTCTGGGGCTGCTGTATACTACCTCTGGGGCTGCTGTATACTACCACTGGGGCTGCTGTTTACTACCACTGGGGCTGCTGTATACTACCACTGGGGCTGCTGTATACTACCACTGGGGCTTCTGTATACTACCACTGGGGCTGCTATATAGTACCACTGGGGCTGTATATACCTCTGGGGCTGCTGTATACTACCACTGGGGCTGCTGTATACACCTCTGGGGCTGCTGTATACTAACCACTGGGGCTGCTGCTGTATATACCACTGGGGCTGCTGTATAGACCTCTGGGGCTGCTGTATACCTGTGCTGGGGTCCACCCTCGGCTTATACACGAGTCAATAGGTTTTCCCAGGTTTTGGGAGCAAAAGTAGGGGGGTCGGCTTATACACGGGTCGGCTTATACACGAGTATATACGGTAATATAAGGAGTAAAAGATGAGTTTTTATTGGTTTGCGAAAGCAACTGTTATATTAAACAAGATTGGATAGGAGACAAGGAAAGGAGGAGGGGCTGAAAAGCTTAGTGTTTAGGTGAGTAGAATATTTTTATTCATTTTTAACTTTTTTTTTCTACACCTCCACTATATTGCTACCCTCACAGTTCTGCCTACATCGCCTACTTAGTCATATATCTGGTGTTTAAGTCTATTATTTAAAACTCTTAAAAAAATTATATACAGATTCTAGACTCCCGATTCTTTAGAATCGGGCTCTTACCTAGTATATCTATAAAAAAAATAAAACATTAAATAAAAAAGTACATATATTTGGTATGTCTGGACTGGAATTTGAGCTTCAAAACTGTTACATTATTAAATTCCTTCAGTGAACATTAGTGATGAGCGAGCATGCTCGCCACTACTCGGTACTCGCACGAGTATCACTGCACTCGGGCTACTCGGCGAGCACTGAGTAATCTCGCGATACTCGTGCTGTGCTCGTGGTCGTCATCTCTGCATGTTGGCGCTCTTTTGAGAGCCAGCCCACATGCAGGGATTGGCTGGCAGACCACTGCAATGCCACAGCCCTGTTAGTTGTGGCATTGCAGTGATTGGCCAGCCTGCACAGCGTGACCGAGTCTTTATAAGACCCGGCCCCACTGTGCTCTGCACACAGGCATCCAGACAGTGAGTGTAGGGAGAGTGTCTGCTGCTGCTTAGGGACAGATTTGCGGCCCTTATAGGTAGATCCGGAGCAGGGCTGCAAACTGCTGCTGACCACAACAGTCCTATGTCACAGAAAAGCTTGGATTCCGATCTGAATCACCCTGCCTATATCCTCCTAGATTAGTCCTGAGAAGGACTGTTGTGGTCAGCAGCAGTTTGCAGCCCTGCTCCGGATCTACCTATGAGGGCCGCAAATCTGTCCCTAAGCAGCAGCAGACACTCTCCCTACACTCAATGTCTGGATGCCTGTGTGCAGAGCACAGCGTGGCCGGGTCTTATAAAGGCTCGGTCACGCTGTGCAGGCCGGCTAATCACTGCAATGCCACAACTAACAGGGCTGTGGCATTGCAGTGGTCTGCCAGCCAATCCCTGCATGTGGGCTGGCTCTCAAAAGAGACTGGTGTACTTACTACCTTAATACAGGTTAGGGACTAAAATCCTACTCTCCTGTGACTATTACAGTCACCAGACTGGTGTACTTACTAGCTTGATACAGGTTAGGGACTAAAATCCTACTCTCCTGTGACCATTACAGTCACCAGACTGGTGTACTTACTACCTTGATACAGGTTAGGGACTAAAATCCTAATCTCCTGTGACCATTACAGTCACCAGACTGGTGTACTTACTACCTTGATACAGGTTAGGGACTAAAATCCTACTCTCCTGTGACCATTACAGTCACCAGACTGGTGTACTTACTAACTTGATACAGGTTAGGGACTAAAATCCTAATCTCCTGTGACCATTACATTCACCAGACTGGTGTACTTACTACCTTGATACAGGTTAGGGGCTAAAATCCTACTCTCCTGTGACCATTACAGTCACCAGACTGGTGTAATTACTACCTTGGTACAGGTTAGGGACTAAGATCCTAATCTCTTGTGACCATTACATTCACCAGACTGGTGTACTTACTACCTTGATACAGGTTAGGGACTAAAATCCTAATCTCCTGTGACCATTACAGTCACCAGACTGGTGTACTTACTACCTTAATACAGGTTAGGGACTAAAATCCTAATCTCCTGTGACCACTACAGTCACCAGACTGGTGTACTTACTACCTTGATACAGGTTAGCGACTAAAATCCTAATCTCCTGTGACCATTACATTCACCAGACTGGTGTACTTACTACCTTGATACAGGTTAGGGACTAAAATCCTAATCTCCTGTGACCATTACAGTCACCAGACTGGTGTACTTACTACCTTGATACAGGTTAGGGACTAAAATCCTAATCTCCTGTGACCATTACATTCACCAGACTGGTGCACTTACTACCTTGATACAGGTTAGGGACTAAAATCCTAATCTCCTGTGACCATTACAGTCACCAGACTGGTGTACTTACTACCTTAATACAGGTTAGGGACTAAAATCCTAATCTCCTGTGACCATTACAGTCACCAGACTGGTGTACTTACTACCTTGATACAGGTTAGGGACTAAAATCCTAATCTCCTGTGACCATTGCAGTCACCAGACTGTTGTAATTACTACCTTGATACAAGTTAGGGACTAAAATCCTAATCTCCTGTGACCATTACAGTCACCAGACTGGTGTACTTACTACCTTGATACAGGTTAGGGACTAAAATCCTACTCTCTTGTGACCATTACAGTCACCAGACTGGTGTACTTACTACCTTGATACAGGTTAGGGACTAAAATCCTAATCTCCTGTGACCATTACATTCACCAGACTGGTGTACTTACTACCTTGATACAGGTTAGGGACTAAAATCCTAATCTCCTGTGACCATTACAGTCACCAGACTGGTGTACTTACTACCTTAATACAGGTTAGGGACTAAAATCCTAATCTCCTGTGACCATTACAGTCACCAGACTGGTGTACTTACTACCTTAATACAGGTTAGGGACTAAAATCCTACTCTCCTGTAACTATTACAGTCACCAGACTGGTGTACTTACTACCTTGATACAGGATAGGGACTAAAATCCTACTCTCCTGTGACTATTACAGTCACCAGACTGGTGTACTTACTACCTTGATACAGGTTAGGGACTAAAATCCTACTCTCCTGTGACCATTACAGTCACCAGACTGGTGTACTTACTACCTTGATACAGGTTAGGGACTAAAATCCTAATCTCCTGTGACCATTACGGTCACCAGACTGGTGTACTTACTACCGTAATACAGGTTAGGGACTAAGATCTTAATCTCCTGTGACCATTACAGTCACCAGACTGGTGTACTTACTACCTTAATACAGGTTAGGGACTAAAATCCTACTCTCCTGTGACTATTACAGTCACCAGACTGGTGTACTTACTACCTTGATACAGGTTAGGGACTAAAATCATACTCTCTTGTGACCATTACAGTCACCAGACTGGTGTACTTACTACTAGGGATGGGCGAATCTACTCACTAGGACTCGTTACTCGGCGAGTAGTAAGGGACTCGCAGGACTCGGTACTCTGCGAGTTTCCCAGCGTTTACTCGCACGAGTCCAATGCAAATCAATGACAAACGCTGACAAAACTAGGATTGCCATTGTCTTCCATTAGACTCGGCTACTGTGCAAGTAATCACAGGGAAACTCGCAAAGTTTGCGAGCCGAGTCCAGCTGTCTTCTCTGTGCTGGCTGCTGCAGCTCCAGGGTCCTAGAGCCCGCCTGCTCACAGAGATGATGTAGCAGTGCTGAGATTGTTCTCAGTCTGCTCATTCCCTGTGCATAGACATCTATATCTATGCACAGGGGATGTAGCAGAGATGACATCGCGTTTTGGACTGCGTCGGACAGAAGAGGATTTTTTTAATTAGAGATGGAGTCCCTAATGGATTTTTTATTTTTATTTCTAATAAAAAATTTTCTCTGTGTTGTGTTTTTCTTAAAACAATTTAATAGAAATTCATGACGGTCATGTCTAATATTGGCGTGACCGCCATAAATTTCGGGCTTAGGGCCAGCTGATAATACAAAGCTAGCCCTAACCCCCTTTATTACCCAGTGAGCCACCGCCACCAGGGCCACTGGTGACAGCGGCTGGTATATGCGCCACTCATACTGCAGCCGCTGTCACAGCAGAGTTAACTCTCTGCTTACCGGTGCTGCAGTGATCGGTAAGCAGGGAGTTAAATCCAGCAGCTTATGAATGAGTCGGCTCTGTGCTGTCGGCACTGCTTAATGCTCACAGTCTCACTGACTCATCACACAGCAGGGGAGTGCATTTCCTCCCCCTACTGTGTGATGTGTGATGTAGCAGAGCTGAATGAGTTCAATAAGAAATAGGAAGACAGAAGACAGAAGAAAGAAGAAAGAAGAGAGAAGACCTGGATCTTTGGAGGGATATGTGGTCGTAATAAAGTTGGAGTCCCTAATGCTGTCTGCGTCTTTAATCTCAATAAATAATTTTTCTCTGTGTGGTGTTTTTTTAACCCTTTATTGGAGATTCTTAGTGGCCGGGTCAAACTTGGCCTGACATTAAGCTGGTATTAACCCCTTTATTACTCAGCGTGCCACCGCCACCCGGGCAGCTGGAAGAGCCCGGTAAGGCGCCTGGAAATGGCGCTTATTATTAATGCTCCATTTTCAGGGGCAGCTGTGGGCTGCTATTCTTTAGCGTGGGGGGGCCCTATAACAATGGGCCCTCACCCCGCTGAGAATACCAGCCCTCAGCTGCTTAGTTTTACCTTGGCTGGCATGGAAAATAGGGCGGAGCCCATGCATTTTTTTTGCCAGCCAAGGGGAAATTAAGCAGCTGAGGGTGGCAGCTAGCAGTTTGCCTGCTTTCATCGGGCTAGACTTAAAAATGCTGCAAAGCCCCACGCGTTTTTTTTTTTAAATATTTATTTTACACCCTACACCGCCAGGTTGGTTGCCATACACTAATGTGTATGGCAACCAAGCAGAATCACTGTCCAGATTGAAAAAATCAAGTCTGATTACAACAGCCAATCACAGAGGCTCCTACAGAGTGTGAGCTCCTGTGATTGGCTGTTGGTTTGACAGTGCAGTGAATATGTAATGAGCTTAATAGGCGGCCCCGGAAGTAACAGTGGGAGCCTATTAAACATGATTTAGCTATTGTAGCAGATAGAGCCTGAAGCTTCCGAGACACATCTGCGATTTGTAAATCGCACATTACTCGCTATTACTCGCTTCCCCATTCATTAACATTGGACTCGCTAGACTCGCAACGAGTCCAATTCTTACGTGTTTCGTGGTACTTCAGACCACTTCATCAGAGATCCACAAGAACCTTGTGGATCTCTGATGAAGTGGTCTGAAGTACCACAAAACGCAAAAAGAATTGGACATTAAAGGTATTGCTTTTAACATCTTGTGATTCCTTGAATTTCTTGGAACCAACGGATAGACGGTAGCGCACGAATTACCACCTTTTATCTAATGATTTAATCGGTTTCCCTTTGGTGGAGTGCTGCAAGCCGGCTTATGCTTCAATAGTTGTTGTGACTCTCACAACAACATAATGTTAATGCAACAGCACACAATACAACACTCCGATTACACCCGGATAAGACCCTATGTGTGCTTTTCTACTTTTCTTCTAGTTTTCGGGTCTTGGGGAGGGCATGGAAGACTGGAACAACTGGTTTGTCCACATATAAGAAATCCCTGGTTTTCTGATCTAGTGTGCCAAGTGCCACCCCCTCCCCCAACAATCTATCCAAATCCATCAATAAATCCTTAGTAGGATCTGACAAAGGGGCCGGTAGGTGGTTTTGTCAAAAATGATTTCTTCTATTTGTTTTTTATACTGTATAAGCCAGAATCCATTGCCACCACCGTACCCCCCTTGTCAGATGGCCTCACTACAATATTGTCATTAGATTTGAGGGAGAAAAGTGCTTGTTGTTCATCCCTACATAAATTGCTTCTTGTAGAAGTTGTATTCTCCAGGAGATTATTCAGGTCTCTTTCCATAGTGACCTGGAAAATCTCCATAGGAGACGCATGTGATGTGATAGGACAGTACATGGGGTTAGACACTGTAAATTTAGATACCTCGATTTTATTTTTAACCCTTCTACAATCCTCAACCTCCACATTCTTATTCAAATGATATAATTCCTTTGTTGACAAAATTTCCCTCAGATTCAATTGTAAAGGAAAACAATCCACCACATTATTACTATTTGGAATCTTACCAGTAGCAGACAAATATACATCATTGTTCACACGAATGAACATTTTTTGAAAATAAAAAGAAATTTTGTGGCATCGGATTCTACACCTTTATTCCATTGCTACTGGTGGTTGCCAAGCCACCTTCCGGATTGCCTGGGAGTCTTAAAGAGGAATATTAGGTGGTTGGAGCTATTCCTTCTCTTGAATTGTCATGTTTCTAGGTGGCTTTTTATGCATATACAAAAGTGTGGTTGGCCACAGTATTATGCAACTCTGAAAAGATGGAGACTGCTGAACAGAGGCCAGAATAGTCCAAAATAACTCTACCTGACTAATTAATGAAAGGATTTGTTAGGGGTTTTATCTGAATCACATATTTCGAAGGTTGGATGGAAACCCTGATGTAAGTGCTAGGTGATCCAAAATGTTATGTACCCAAAAATCCTATCAATAAAAGCTTCAACTCATCCCACAACAAACAAGTCCTCACTCAGGTATATCATCTTTTAAAAGAAATAAAGGAATTTCCTCTTTACTGGTAGGACATAGCCTCTGGAAAAGCAGCGTGGCTCACCCAAAAGAAATCCAGTGACATTTGCACTTCCAATTCCAAATGCCCCATTCCCCTCTGATCATCTTGATGTATCTAAATAGCAGCTATCCTCCACCTGTTTGTCAGTGTCATGGTGAAGAGTGCCTTCTTAATTTATGGCTATGTGTCTCCAGAATCACAAGCTGGGCATAATGTAATAAGCACTACAGTGTACTGAATACTACGATAGGAGATTTGCATTTTCACTCTGAAATTTATACTGCATACTTATCGTTGGAAATCATCCATGGAGTATAACTCATCTCTAAATCTGTAGATAATTTTCTGAAGGGGTGTAAATTCCACTTTATGTAGGGGTTCTGCTGTACTAGTACTTAGGTACTAGTAAAATAGCGCTCCTTCCCTCCAAGATCCTGCCATATGCCATGTTGTTTCCAGCAAAATATGGGGTATTTGCGAACACAAGAGAAATTGTTTAACAAATTATGTGGTCCACTGTCTTTTATAAACGCTTTGGAAAATTAATATCCTGAAGTTAAAACAACATTTTAATGGCAGCAATGTAGTTCTTTTTTTTCCAACTCCAGTAGTATAACACTTTATGCCTTTATTGTCAATATGCTCACTGTACTCATAGACATGGTCACTTATGTGAGTTTCTGCCATTCTGGCACTTACGGGTTTTTGCTAATGTGACATGGCACCTTTAAACCATATCAGCAAAATATGCCCTCCAACACTGGGCAATCTTCCTTCTGAGCCTTGCACTGTACCTGAAAAGTAATTTCTGATAATATATAGAGTAGTGGCGCACTCAGGAAAAATTGTGCAACCAATTATGTGTTCTGTATTTTCCTAATAGCCTTTTTGAAAATCAAAAACTTGGGGCTAAGCAATAACTTAGCGGAAAAATGTTTTGAAGCACCTGTGGATTCAAGATGCTCACTACACTCTGACAAATTCAATGAGGGATGTACCCCCAAATTGGTTAATTTGTGTTTTTTTTCTGCTGTTTTAGCGCCTCGGCTGCTTTTCAAATGCAATATAGTTTTGAAAGCCCATTTTGGCAAAATCTGCACTTCAAAAGTCAAATAGCTCTCATTTCTTGCCAAGCCTTGCTGTGTGCCCAAACAATAGTTTTCCCCAAGATATGGGTCAACAGTATACTCAAGAGAAATCACAACAAATTAAGTGGTCAAATCTTTCCTATTACCTGTATGAAAATGAAATATTTGAGGCTAAATAAACATTTTTCATTATTTCTTTCACTTTGCTAATATCCTTGTGAAACACCTGAAGAGTTAAGAAAGTTTGACTGCAATTTTGAATACCATGAAGAGTACAGATTTTAAAATGACAACTTAATTGGGGACTTCTGACATTTAAGACATTCAACGTCACTTCAAATGTGAAGTGTTCCCTAAAAAAAAATCGGTTTTGTAATTTTTTTTGTAACAGTAAAAGCTTGTATATGGACGTGAACTGGATAAGCATTGACAGAGGCTCATCTATAGGAATTGATAATGATAACAGCTCGAGGACAAAACATGCAGTTTAGTAGAGGAGTGAACATCTTCAGTAAAGTGTACTGACTTCTATAGTAGGGAGACAGTTTTCATTTTTTATGCCTTTTATGCAGTAGTACTGTAGATGGTAAGGTGAGGGGGAGTTGTTGGAAAGATTCACAGTTTCATCTATTTTTTAATATACTCCTAGTTTGAGAAACTGCATCAAACAGCTCTTCTGAAAGTGTCCTAATCCTGATGAACCTTTTAACACCAGCATCTCCATACATGTTCTTACTGATTACAAAATGCATTTGTTTTAAAAAAAAGTCTGTAAGTATGATAGAGAAAATTATTATCAAGAGATGTTTGAAGAGTGCCACAATTATACAACTGCTGTCTTACAGTAGTTCAGACATAAGTGACATTTTCAAGGAGTATCACACATACTGTGACAGATTCATAAAATACTTTTTTCCAACATAGGTTAGAAATAGAATAAGTCTGTGATATTTATCAGTAACATGTCTATCTATCTATCTATCTATCTATCTATCTATCTATCTATCTATCTCTTCATAATTTGTTCGTATTTGATTTTTCCTTACTTTTTATTGAATTTCTTGATATTCTTTCAGTATAAGATACCCAACATTGAAAAATGTATTTTTAATATTAGCTGTTAAATACATTAAAATCTAAAAATATAGAAAGGATAAACCTATATACACTTGCTATACCTGGCATCTACTTACCTCATGAGAATGAAATTGTTCTTTTACTCCTTCTACATTGTAGGATATTGGCCCTTGACATTGTAAAACATCTTCCGCAGAAAGAAGCCAAGTAAGCACTTGTTCCAGTGAAGACTGATAACTTTCCAGATCCGCTCTTGGTTCCATTACTAATTTGCTGAATGGTCTGTCATCCAAGCCTTCCATTCTCTGCAGGGACAATAACGGAAAAAATACATATAGTTTCTTTTTTCTCTACAATAACTGTATATTTATAACATTTTCTTGCCCATAGTTTTTTACAACCACCGCAAACAAAAAAGTTTGTTAATGGTTTTGCTCGACTTTCTACACTATACGATGTTGAAAAGTGAAAAATTGTTTAATAAAAATACTTTTTTTGGTCTGTGTTACATTATCTGATATTGCTTTTTTCCCCTGTGGATTTATCTGTATGATATGTTGGTAATGGATTTGAATTGAAAACCTGGAGACAGGCAAAATAAGTTGTGCTTGATAAACACAGATATACTTAAATCCATCTTTTATTTGATGCTACTTCTAAAGCTGTAATAACTGATAAATCTAGGATTATCATTGTATGAGGCTTTTTCAGTACAATGAAAAAAACTAAAAGACTGTACATGACTGAGGAAGCTGCAGAGTAATAATCATGAGGAATATCTGTCTACCCCTTAGTCTTTTCTTACTTTCCCTTTATAGCTCGTGCTAATAAGTCAAGTCTCTTTTGAAAGCTGTATGCTTATCTACTATTGGTATCCATTGTATTCACTATGAGGCCAATTAATTAGGCCTGACATTGGGCACCCCATTAATAATGAAGGCCTTCCTGGAGTATCATGGGCGAAATCCATCTAGAGGCACATACTACTAAATGAATTTGGTGAAATTCTCAGTTATGTGAGCCTCTGTGTGCGTTGCCAGAAATACTACTGCAATTAGTGACAAGATTAGCATACGTGGTGTAAGAAATTGGAGCCTTTTTGTATAATAATTTCACAGATGGTTGTAGCCACCCCTTTTTGCTTTCCATGCCTTCAACATGCCTCAAAATGCTTTTGACTTTTTAATGTGTGATGAGTTGACACCTATATGTCTCTTTATGTCCTATATCTTATTTTTAAGGTATGGCTTCACATTGCTGTAACAATTATTAGCTATATTTGGTTTTTCTTATACATTTTCATAAGGCTCTTCTGTTTTGTGATATGATTAATATCTTTCTGTGGAAGGATAGATTTGATTTGTTGGGGAAGAAGATTATGTGGGGTTGGATTTAACCTATATTAGTAAAGCTTTACCACCTATTTGGGTCTCTTGATTATTTTTAATGTGTCATGCTATATTTGCTTTATGATATATTTTATGAGATTATATTTCTCGTTTTGAACTTCTTTGTTGCTTGGTTTGTAACTTGCTCTTCCTCTTTCCAGCTTCTAACTTACAGACAATGCCATGGGTTTCTGCAGTGGCGTAACTACAAAGTTATGGGCCCCAGTGCAAACTTTCAAATGCCCACTCCCCCATGTGCCAAAATATTATCAACCTAAATTCACAATTTCCCTATTAATTTCACACACTATAGTATTGTTGTAACGTTTTATAGTGTAATATTTAATTAGTATAGGCATTGTTAACAAATAATGCATACCCACGTGCGCACAGCCTTACATTCCGTTAATGCTATGCACTCAAGCTGAGAAATTTTAAACAGATTAGTCAGCTATAATGCTGACGCTGGTGTGACCCTAGCCACATTGAGACATTATAAAGTAATGGAGGTCAGGTCATTCACTGAAGAACAGTTTGTGGGGGTTGAGGGGGCCTGTATGTGTCTGTGCTGCTTGGACGAGCAGGCAGGCACAATACATTCTTCTCTTCAGTCACAAATCTTTTTTGCCCAGCACCACCAGCCAGACCAGTGCCACTGTGCTAGTCATTCACCTGCTGGTCACACACCCTGGCTGGCACACACTGGCACCCGCCTGCCAGCATACTGCTTTGAGGCCCACCCCACCTGCTGGTCACACACCCTAGCTAGCGGCAGCCTGGCACTGACACACACTGGTATGGCTTCAGGGTCCCCCCTCACCTGCTGGTCACATACTCTAGCTGGCGGCAGCCTGCACTGGCACACACTGGCAATGCCCCGGGGCCCCCCCTCACCTACTGCCAGACACACCCAAGCAGGTGGCAGCTTTGCACTGACACACACTGGCACTGCCCCGGGGCCCACCTCACCTGCTTCCAGTCACACACCCTAGCTGGCGGCAGCCTGGCACACACTGGCACTGCCCCGGGTCCTCCCTCATCTGCTGGGCACTGCTTGTCCCGCATAAATCTTCAGTGACGACTTCACTTTTGCTTCTCTTTCCTCCTGCAAGGCCTGAAATCAGGTCAGACTGCAGAAACATCACACACACACAGCTTCTGAAGGAGGCGGAGCCCAGCAACTCCTACTTGTAGTGTAAAAGTGAAACTGAATAGCAGCTCACTCTTGTTGACAGACTGCTGCTTCTTTGCTAGACTGGGTGGGCGCTGGACCTCCGAGCCCCCAAGTCCAGTCGCACTTGCGACTGCTGCAACCTCAGTAGTTACACTACTGGGTTTCTGTCTCCACCCCCTGCCATTAACAGGTAATTGAAGTAGGTTATCTGACAGAGTACAGACATGGAGTATGTACACACAGGAAATAACATGCCATATGGGGAGTTTTTGCTGTCCTTGTGTAAATAAGTCCTCCATTAGTTCAAAGAACCATACAGTCCCTGACAAAAGTTATGTCGTTTATCCATGTTATGTAAATAAAAGCTAATAACCTGACGTTAAATTCGTCCATTGGTTTTATAAATTACTCTTTTGAAAGCTGAAACCCTCCCAAATGAGGTTTAGGTTAAGAAAATAAATTGGCATCAATGCTGAAATATTGATCATTTAATGAACATGGAATGGTCAGATTTTGGCAACACAAAAGTTTTG
The DNA here is from genome assembly GCA_033576535.1 of Allobates femoralis. Classification (NCBI taxonomy): domain Eukaryota; kingdom Metazoa; phylum Chordata; class Amphibia; order Anura; family Aromobatidae; genus Allobates; species Allobates femoralis. Next base: position 472,170,512 of record JARQOC010000002.1, on the reverse strand, counting down.
TCGTCCACAAAAAGTACTGTGATATTCAAACAAATTATTAACTTAAAATACAAATATATGTTGCATAACATTGGTGATTGAAGTTGTGATGCTGTTAGAGTCATATTTAATATTTTGTGTGACTTCTATGACCTTGAAGGACTGCATCCAAGCGGTTCAACAAGGATTCATGCAATTTATCAAAGAAGTCATCAGGAATAGCAAAGAATGCAGCCTTACATGCCTTCCAGAGTTCATCTAGATTCTTTGGTTTTGTCTTCCAAGCTACCTTTTTCATCCTACCCCAAACATGCTCAATGATGTTCATGTCTGGTGACTGTGCTGGCCAAGCACCTTGATCTTTTTTGCCTGGAGGAACTTTGTTGTAGAGATGAATATATGAGATGGAGCACCATTCTGCTGCAGAATTTGAACTCTTTTATGATTTGGAATGTAGGAAGTAGCTAATACTTCTTGATATTTTAGGCTATTGATATTACCTTGCAAATGTTTCTCACACCCCTATACTGATTGTAACCCTAGACCATGATCTTTCCACCACCAAATTTATATCCAGATGAGCTCCAGTAGGTCTCCTGCAGTATTTGCGACGGCAGTGGTGTAATTCGACTGAAGATTCATCACAGAAATCCACCTTCTGCCACTTTTTCATCATCCATCTGTTTAGCAGGCTGTGGGACTTTGCAATGCCACACGGTATTTTATTTGTCTTTTGTTTAGTGCTGACTTCTGGGCACTGATTTGACCACGGAGGTCATTTCGAGACAGAATCCTACAAACTGTTCTATTTGACACAGGGATTTGAGGTGACCAGGCTTGTTGGAGCTCTGCTTCAAAGGAAGAGGGGCTTGCTTTGGATTTTCTAACCAACAAACGTTCCTCCTGAGCTGTTGTCTTGTGGGGCTTGTCAAACACATCTCCAGTCTCTTCAAATCTTTTTTTGATTCTTTGTACTTGACGCTGTCACACATTAAAGGTGCCAACCACCTCTGCAGTGGATCTGGTCTTCAGCCTCTTGAAAATCAAGGTTTTGTTCGCAGAGTGGATTTTTGGCATGTTGTCAAAGCTCAAGTTGTAGTTCAAGTGAAGGTCTGGGGTGCTGGATTTCTTTTTAGACACACCTACTAATTAACCGATCCTTTACGGAGCACAGGTGAAGATGTAAACTAGGATTGGGTGCATTATATGACCAGGCGACAAAACTTTTGTCTCGCCAAAATCTGACTATTATTTTCTTAACCTAAATCATATGTGGGAGGGTTTCAGCTTTCAAAAGAGTAATTTATAAAACCAATGGATGAATTTAACGTCAGGTTATAAGCTTTTATTTACATAACATGGATAAGCGACATAACTTTTGTCAGGAACTGTACAAAGCAATTGCTTAGATTGGATGGTGCTATGTTTCACATATAAATATTGTTTTTTGTGACAAATGCAGAGTCTATAGTTCTGGGAGACCTATGTTTGGCATTGTGATGCAGTGCTGAATGCAATACATTGACTTGAATTGCTTTGTGACCTACCTTTTTTGCCTGAATTAATATCAGCCAGATTGATTAAGGAGGCCGTTACACGCTACGATATCTGTAAATATATCGCTGAAACATCACTGATTTTCAGTCGCTGCAGTGACGTGTTAACGACGTCGTTGCGTGTGACAGGTCGATCTGATTAGCGATAAGTGGTCAGATTGTTAATCCCAGATATGAGACCCAGACCTCAAATCAGACGATGTTGGTCATGCAATCTGCTTGCATCGTTCAGTGTGCCATCGCAATAACGATCTCTTTAACAATTTTGCCTATTCCTGAACTGGCTGGCCTCGATCGCTGGGTTGTGCGCTGGATCACTGGCGCGCTGCCAATTGAAAAATTGTTAACAAGATCTATGCTTGTGACACCGCACAAGCGATATCAATACATTTTTGTTGCGATCGCGATAACTTGAATTTCCAGCCGACATTGTTTAATAAATCGTAGCGTGTAGCGGCCCCCTATGTTGTATATACCATGTCTGATATGTGTAAAAAGCTAAAAAAAAGATATGAAATAGGGCATTAGAATCTCTCGCCTGGGATAGCCAGGGGCAGATATCCATAAGTTTGGGGAACACATAGTTTTTGTACATGATCTATATCTCTTTTACCAACCCCCATCTGAGGTCAATAAGGGGAGGTTGATAGGAGTAGCTAGTAGCTGCTAAAAGCAGGTAGTGACTAAGAACCATGTTTCAGTACTTGGGGATACAGCATGCTGTATGAACGTTGACATTTTCTAAACTGAGCGCTCCCTTTCACAAGATCTGCTTAATTCCTTTGACAAGAGGTTTAGTAAATTCCTTTTGATTATCCCTTTTACTTTTAGGTGACTGTATATACTGTATTGCTTTATCCCTATTGCAACATCTTTTCCATTTGTTTTATAAGCATGGTCTAATTGATTAAATATGTTAAATAGCTTTGATCATCTTGCTCTATGAACCTTAGGTCTTGTTCACACTGTTTGTGCTTCGTTTTTGGTGCTCCATTTTTGGTGTATTTTCTGCACCCTAAACACATCATGATGCGTTCCCCTGTGCGTGGTGCAAATCACACTCCCCGCAGCCCGCTGTGTAGCTGGTATCCAGGGAACACAGCAGGTTGCTAGGGGCCGCGTTCACCGCTATGCAGCCTGCATGAAGGCTGCGTAGTGAGGAAAAAACTCTAAGCTTTCTGCAAACAACGCAGGAAACTCGTTGTCCAAGTGTGACCCTAGCCTTAAAGGGAACCAGCCAGCAGGATTTAGGGCTGTAAAGTGAAGCCAGTGCCTTACAGGCACTGAGATTCTGAATGCAATCATACCTTTACTTCAATGATTCTATGTTTGATTGCAGAGAAAAGTGTCATAAAACTCCTGGAAAACAGGGCAGCAGATGATAGATGTGTGTAGCACAGCGTCACTATGTTGGGTTGTTGTTTTCTTTTTCTCTCGTCAGCATGCTTTTCAGGTGTTAGACAACCCACCCCCTCCCTCATATCTACTTTCAGTTTCTGGTTCCTGCACACTGTCACTATACTCCAGCCACAGGGTGCCTGACAAAACTGAAAGTAGAGATGAAATGGTGGAGAGTTTAGCTTACAGTCAAAAGGCATGCCCACAGATGAGGAATAAAAAACAACCCCAAATCGTGACGCAGAGCTGCACACATCAATCACTTGCTGTCCTGTTTTCCAGGAGTTTTATAACATTTTTTCTACAGTCAAACATGGAATCATTCATGTAAAGATATGATGGTATTCTGCATCCCATGGCCTGTGTAAGGCACCGACTTCACTTTATATTCCTAATTCCTGCTGGTTGGTTCCCTTTAAATTCATTTTGTAGCTTGAACAACCACTTTAGATAAAGAGCTGCAGTACATATGCCCGTAACAGATTATACATGATCTGCCACTAAGGTATACAGCATGTACCAAATATGTACATTTCTGAATCTAATGGGTGGTACTAGAGATCAAGACCTCTTTTTCTCTGACGAGGCAATGCAAACCTAACATCCCCTTACACTGAAATATAAGGTATGTCACTGTCCACAAGAAGTGACATTACCCCCTAGACCTTACTATCAGATACAGAGTCTATACCACTGAAGTGTCAGAGTGGAAAGAAAGTGCCGATATAATAAAAGATTGGTGGTTTTAATGTTATGTCTACTTGGTGTATATTAATTGATTTGATATCTTTCTTATTATAATTCAACTATCCTGAAAGTTATGAAAATACATAAGTATTCTGCTTTAACTGATCAAAACAAATATTTCACATCTATTAAAGTATAGATAAAAAAAGAATATTGCTATATATTTGGAAAGTACATACAAACTTTATATCCAGTTGACTATATATTTATAAGGTGTGCAGGCAGATAACTAGGAGTGGAAATGACCAGGCAGACATGCTTTTTAAATTGCACTAGATATAATGTCAACTTTTGCAATTAAGAATTGAAATGTTCACAAAAAAGAAAACCACAATTTGGTTTGAAGTGTTTTTTTAAAGAAAAGACAAGCACATTTCTAATTAAGAACTATAGGTCTACTTCCAATGTACAAACCTTGGTTATGCTTTGCTTGACTTTTAATTAAGCCACATATCAGCTATCAAAGACTAATTCCCATTACAAAAGTTATGCTTCTCAGGGTAAAGCTAAGAGTTTATAAAAGAAATCAGATACACTTCGTAGAGCAATTATAATTGTTATTGTAGGAGATAGGGATATTATGTATTTACCATGTTTTCTTGTCTATTTGCAATATTAGAACCTTTTAACAATATGATGAGAGCTGTACAACAATTACCGTAGGTTAAAGAGATAGGGCAACATATGCTACTAGTGAAATTACCACTGTTAAGTCATGAACAAAAGTGATGCCCAGCTTGTGGTTGCAGTAAATTGTGTTTTTTTTTCTGTATTATAAAAGGTTATAAAGTTAAAGGGTAAACATTTACAACCAATATGTTTTGCAATTTCAAATACTATGTCTATATTAAATTATTCTGTATGTACTGTACATGGAAGACAATCAGGACACATATTTGGTATCCATCAAATGGCAAAACCAATTGCCTAATACTGGAACTCTTTTATTAAGGTATACAGTAGTTAATAGTTGTATGAGTCTAAAGAAATATACTGTAGTGTGTGTCATGAAAACATATCACGGTTTCTTTTTATTGTGGTTTGAACAGGATAATAAGAATGATATAGTTAACCATTAGAGAAATGTAAAAAAGGAAAATGGCAGAAACAATAATATCCAATAATCGACTGCAATATGTCATACACTTCTGTTAACCATGCATACTTTTTTATTGCTGGAAAGTGAGAAAAAAGATGTCTGGAAATTGACTATATAAAGACTCACCTCTTCCGACAAGCCTGCAATCTGCAGTAACCCTCAGTCCACCATACTGAGGCAAGACCAGCTCTGTCATCACCTACTGTATCCTCACCCAACCCCTGTGAGCAGGGTCCTCTCTCCTCTCCTAGTATATCCTCACACATCACCTGTAGACTGTGAGCCCTTACACGCAGGATCCTCTCTTTTCACCTACTGTATCCTCACATAATCTGTAGACTGTGAGCCCACACAAGCTGGATCCTCTCTCCTCTCGAAGTATGTCCTCACACACACCTGTAGACTGTGAGCCCTTACATGCAGGGTCCTCTGTCCTCACCTACTGCATCCTCACCCATCCATTGTAGACTTTGGACCCTCACAGGGAGCGTTCTTTCTGCTCATCTACTGTATCCTCACCCATGCCTTGTTGACCATGAGCCCTCATGGACTGGGTCCTCTCTGCTCACCTACTGTGTCCTCACCCATCCCCTGTAGACCGTGAGCCCTCACAATCAAGGTCCTCTCCCCTCACCTACTGTATCTTTGCCCGTCCCTTGTGGACTGTGAGCCCTTGCAAGCAGGGTCCTCTCTCCTCACCTACTGAATCCTCACTTATCCCTTGTAGACTGTGAGCCCTCACAGCCAGGATCCTGTCTTTTCACCTACTGTATCCTCACCCATGCCCTGTACACTGTGAGCCCTCGTGGGCAGGGTCCTCTCTCCTCACCTACTGTATCCTCACCCATCCCTTGTAGACTGTGAGCCCTCGCGGTCAGGTTCCTCTCTGTTCACCTACAGTATCCTCAATCATCCCTTGTAGACTGAGTTATCACGTGCAGGGTCCTCTCTCCTCATGTACCTGTCTGTGCCTTGTATTGTTCATGATTATTGTACTTGTCTTTACTACTTTTTAGATGTAAAGCACCATGGAATAAATGGTGCTATAGTAATAAATAATATGAACAATCAGGTTTTCGTTGAATAAGCCTGTGCATTCAGAGTTCACCACTATTGAACTTCTTTGTTATATCAAAAAAAAGCATGTTGCATATAATTACCGTATATACTCGAGTATAAGCCGACTTTTTCAGCCCTTTTTTTGGGCTGAAAAAGTCACCCTCGGCTTATACTCGATTCAGTAAGTCTGGCTGCCAGTGGACACATATGTCCACATCGTGCATCCCCTTCTGCCGCTTCCCTCCGCCCTCCTGTCAGTTTGTGCTTACTCCCAGGTCCCCACTGTTTCCCCGCTGGTTTCCGGTATCCTCCTGTCACTTGCCGCCAGATCCCTCCACCGCATGCCTCAGTCCTGCAAACGTAGTTGCAGCCTGATCGCTGCACTTATATCCCTCCACCGCATGTCTCCTCCTAATGTACCGTTACTTGCGGTCAGACAGATCACTGCACCGAGATCTCTCCACCCCAGTGTAGTCATGCACACACTGGTGTGGTCGCAGCTACTCTGATTACCGTACTCTGATATTACAGTACTGTAAAAGGGAAGGCGAGGTGTTATTACAAAAGGCTGGTTTCACATTAGCATTTGCATCTCCATGCGTCTGGCACGCAGACGCAAATACAGTGCGAACGCAGACATTCTGATGTGAACGCAGCGGTGATTGTCCGCACGTGTTTACATAGTATGTCATGCATTTCCCATCCTAGGCTAATACTCAAGTCAATAAGTTTTCACTATTTATTGTGGCAAAATTAGGGGCCTCGGCTTATATTCGAGTATAAACGGTTCTTGCAACAACATTACTGCTCTCTGAAAAGATTGGCAGAAAAGGTGTGAATATTTATTCAATAATGTATACCGTTTATATTTTGAAATCTGGACACAGATCTGCTTTAATTTGTTATTGTAAGTTGATACCTTAGACTTGAATAGTTTCAGTAGTCAAAACAGTTTTGCTGTAAGACACAGTATTAATGACTAACGTCCAATAAGCATTATCTTCTATAAGGCTGTGGTCACAGTTGCCATGCGTTTTTTTTAATGATTTTACAAAACTCATGCGTTTTTTCATGTCAGCATGAGTTTTGTAAGGTGTGTGATGGCTCCCTGCGTTTTTGGGTGCGTTTTTGAATCTGCACCTAAAAATAGTGCTTGTAGTATTTTTTTGAGTGTTTTGAAAAACGCATGCGTTTTTATAACATGGGTTCCTATGGGAAACGCATGCAAAAACGCATGTACAATTAGTACCTTTTAGTGCCATTCAAAAACGCATGCGTTTCCCATAGGAGCCCATGTTAAAAAAACGCATGCGTTTCCGGAAACGCATGCGTTTTTTTAACATGGGCTCCTATGGGAAACGCATGCGTTTTTGAATGGCACTAATAGTACATGCGTTTTTGCATGCGTTTTCCATAAGGCCCCTTATTAAAAAACGCATGCGTTTTTGGATATGCTCCAAAAACGCATGGGACAGTCACACATGCTTTTTGGCTATTAGGGCATGCGTTTTTTAACATGGGGGCCTATGGGTGCGTTTTTTACATGCGTTTTTGAAAACGCAGGTCTCCAAAAACGCATGTGAAAAATGCTACTGTGACCCCAGCCTAAACCATACAAGGGATACATGGCTTTTTTACTCTGGAGCCATCCTTAGTGCTAAACGTTCACTGTCATTTCAACAAATTTTGCAGAAGTCAATAATTGGAGACAAATAGAGCAGCTGTCTAGTACTTGGTCCTGGATGCTAGGTGAGGAAAAGAACATTCACTGCATAGTATTCGCTTCACATACAGATGCTAGGTGAAGAAAAGAATGCCTGACACTCTATTACTTTTCTGGCTGAGTATCTGGGTAATTTTATATATGTAGATGTAAACGATTGTTATATAACATGAACAAGTGTTTCTGCTGCATCTACATCCCTTTCAACAAATAATAAATCAAATCAGTGATATATGTGCTAAGTGGCATCCAGAGCTTCTACCTCGCTGACTTGATTTATGATGAGCTCAGGGGACTGGAGACACAGCAGAAACACTTGCTCATGTGATAAATAAGGCAGGAAAATATTTTATCTCTATTTTGTCATTATAAATAGACAGGTTTTGCATCTGTTCTGGTAGCAGGCAAAGGTTCCTGCTGCTGTTGGGGCCAATTGACCATCCAACATATGATGTGACAGTTTTTATCCAAGAGCAATTGAAAACCAGAGTACAAGAGCCACCAGAATATCAAGGAATGATCTCTTACATTAGGTCAGGGTCACACATGGCATCCGTTTTGCCTTGGATCCGTTTTTGGGATCAGGTTGTGGACTTTTTTTCTAAGTCCAAAATTGCATATCCATTAAAGGATGGTGCACTTAAGTGTCACTGCGTTTTTGTTCAGCATCCAAAAAACGCTGCTAGCAGCATTTTTGGGTGCAGTAAAAAAAAGCATGCTTTTTCTAACATGGGGCCCTATGGGAAACGCATGCGTTAATGTATGGTACATATAGGTACCATACACTAACGCAGGGGTCTCAAACTCCAGGCCTTTTCCATAGCATTTGACAGTTGGTATTCAAATGACCAACTGTCAAATTCTAAGGAGATCCTGAAAACCTGGACTGTGTGCAGCCCTCGAGGCCTGGAGTTTGAGACCCCTGCAATAACGCATGCGTTAATGCATATGAGTTTTTAAGAAAAAATTATCAAGTCCAAAAAACATCCAGGGACACAGGAGGCACAAAATACAGCCTAGAAAAAAACGGATTGGTCATGGAAAACACTTAGAAAAACAGATGTGTGACCCTAGCCTTACAAATCTAAAGAAGAAAACAACCGGGTCCCTCTTGTAGTCACCTACAATCCCAATCTGGAGGTGTTAAGAGGAGCTGCACGGAAATATAACCACTTCTACAAAAGGATGCTTGACTAAAATTAATATTTCCAGACCCCCCACTTCTGTGTTTTAGGCAGCCCCCCGAAACTAAAAAGCAACATTGTCAGAAGCTCGCTGTCCTCTCCAACAGCAACAGGAACAATTCCCTGCAACCAGGAAAGATGCAAAACCTGTCCATTTATAATGACAACGGACAAGATAAAGATTCCTTGCTCACATCAGGACTACAAGATCCCAAGTAACTTCAGCTGCACCTCAAGCAATGTGGTGTACTTAATTATATGAACTAAATATGTGAGCGGGAATATATATGTAGGTGAGACGGGGCAACAACTCAGAACTAGGATGAACTTTCATTGCCATACAATTAATGAAAGAAGGACAGATTTACAGGCGCCAAGACATTTTTGTAGGCCTGATCACACAATATTGGATACGAAAATACTAATTCTAAACGGTGACTTCAGATCACAGTGAGACAGAAGAGTGTGGGAATATAAACTGATAATAAACTTTGAAACACTTAAAGCAAGAATGAATGTCTCACATGGATTTATGTCTTTCTACATTCGCTGAGGAATTTTCAGGTCTTGACCAGCCACTAATCATAGAACAATTATACAATCTGTGCCTCTTATCTCGGATTTTGATTTTACCTCCCCAGCGCCATTCCCCCTCCCAAGACTGACTACTATTTTCTGCTTTACATCAACCTTCATATTTGCTGCGTCATCCTACCGTGCATATGTATATATGTGTGTGTCTTCAGAATTTGTATCATTATTAGCCTGATGAAAAGGCATAGAGTCTCGAAAGCTTGCTATTTGTTACCATCTTTTCAGTTAGCCATTAAAAGGTATCAACCACTGAGGACTCTCAGGTTCTAATATTTTTCTATCTACTGGCTGACACGGTATAAACATTTTTTACCTTATCTACAGGGTATGTTCTCATTTTGTTTTCAACCAAGGTTTTGCTTGTTAATGGTCACAGTATGAATGTACACCTAAACACTGCAATTATATAAACATGTGTTCTGGCTTATTTCTGTTAGTGGTAGAGACAACAAAGCAGTGACTTGCAGCAGTCTTCTTTTAGGTCAAAAATTACACTGTCTATTTCATCATATGAGTAGCATATTTGCAGTCACATGTCTGTGAGAGTTTGAATTTGAGAATTAAGAATTTTGCAGTCACGTAAAGTGAGTGCAGACTTTTAGTAAGGGTGGAGGCACACTATCATGCATCAAAAACGCTGCGTTTTTGATGCATGACAGTGATGCGAGTGCTGTGCGTGTTTGTGGGTGTGTATGGTGCGAGTATGGTGCGTATGGTGAGTGTGGCTGGCTGTATGTATGTTAGTGTGCTGTGATTGTGAGGTGTGAGTGCGTGTGTGGTGCGTGATTGTCATGCTGTCCACGGTCCTGAAGAACCGCAGACAGCATTTGTCGGGAATAGTAACTCTGCGGCTGTCAAAGCCAGCAAGTTTAAATTTCCCGCTGTGCTGTACAGTACTTAACGTTTGCACATATCATTAGGTCACTGCACACGTTGAGAATTTGGTGAGATTTTGATCTCAGTATTTGTAAGGCCGGTTTCACGCCACGGCAGCATCAGGTCCGGGGCTGTCCGGTCAAATATGTCTTCCGATCCAGTCTGCAGCCGGATGCCTCAGATCGCTGCTAAACTCCAACACCCGGTATCCGGCTCCCAGATCCGATTTTATGTAGGATCCGGGATGATCCAGCGCTATAGACCCCTATGTTAGGGAGCGCCTGATTGCGGGAGGAGGATCCGGGAGCATCCGATTTTGTCCGATTCTTCCCCTGGACACAAAAACGTTGCTTGCAACTTTTGTGTGTTGGGGAGAAAAATCTGATTTGTCCCTGAGCCTCCTGGACAGATGGAAACTGGATGGCAAATAGCTGCCATCGGGCTCCATCCGGCCCCATAGGAATGCTATGGGGCCCAAACCAGATCCAGGGCTGTCTGGTTCACACCGGACAGCCCCGGATCCAGAATACCACGGTGTGAGACCGGCCTAAGACAAACCCAGGAGTGGAACAATCAGAGGAAAAGTATAATAGAAACACGTCACCACTTCTGGATTATTTACCCACTCCTAGTTTTGGCTACAAACACTGAGGTAAAAAACTCACCAAATACTCAACCTGTGAGATTTCTAATACTAAAAAAGTGGTAGCTACTAAATAGATACCAGAAGGCATGCATTATCCATATAATTAATTAAAAAAAAAGTCTAAAATTTTATGTTTAGCTGATATTACTTGACTAAGTAGCACAATTATGATTTATTGACAGAGATTTATTGTCAGAGATGATCCTCTGCTCTACCTTTATTGCACTCATACACTATAGGACAATTTTTCATAGAATGTCAATTAAATTATTGATTTAAAAATAATGAGAGCATACCAATGCAAAATGCTGTTTAAAATAAAACGTTTTGTGATGACTATATGTAGAAATAATCAGGAAAAAAGTTTAAAAAAATTACTGATAATGATTTATGATGGTTTAATCATAATCACAGACGCGGATTCTTTACTGTAAGAGCAGTGAGATTATGGAACTTTCTGCCGTATGATGTTTTACTGAGTGAGTCACTACTAACATTTAAGAGTGGCCTGCATGCCTTTCTTGAAAAATATAATATTACCGGTTAAATATACTAGATTTTTTCGAAATATACTAGATTCAATCGGAATGCAGTAAAACATCCATCAATCGACGCAGAAGGAGCGAGGAAAAAAAGACGGCCAGCCACGCCTACAGGACTGCTTTGACGATCTCTGAAGTTGTTTGAAACATCGCTGTTGCCGTGTCACACGGAGCGATGGCAGCAGATCGCCAGACCAACATCGCCAGGTTTCCCAACATGTTGGGAAACGTGGCAACTCAGCTCAGGCAACGTATTGCTGTAAAAATAGCCCTGTTACATGTGGAAACTCAGTTGCCAGGTTACTGCAACTTCATCTTGCCCAGGGAGTTGCCGACGATGTTGCCGACAATATCACCACGTGTGACGGTACATTTACACTTGTCCAGTATGAAGGGTGCCTTCATACTGCAGTCAGGTCCGGTCCAGAGCTGTCAGGGGTGACAGCTCTGGACCGGATTTTGGCCCCATAGTAGCCTATGGGGCCGGATGGAGCCGGATGGAAGCTATCTGCCATCCGGCTTTCATCTCGCCGGAAGAATCCGGGGGAAGTGGGATCTTTCTCCCGGATCTAAAACGTTGCTTGCAACGTTTTTGTGTCCAGGGAAACCAATCTGCACCTAATTGGTGTCTCCCTGATTCCACTGGATCCTCACGGATTCCCCCAGATCCTTCCGGGGCAATTCGGTGCTCCCTTAACATGGGAGCATATGGGGCCGGATTGCTCCAATCCAGGAGGATCCGGGAACCAGATACCGGCGGCTACACACCCCTGTTATAATTCAGGACCACGGCTGGCTCCGCACGAGCCGCGGTCCTGAATAATCAGCAGCGGCAGCAGGATGCACACCGGACCGGAGGGCATATTAGCCCTCCAGTTCTGTGTGCTGATTCAGTCCGGGGCTGTCAGGTTCACCCCTGACAGCCCTGGACCGGACCTGACCGCAGTGTGAAGGCACCCTTAGACTAATAACAACCACCACCCATGGAGGAAAGTTACTTGTGCCTCCACCTTTTATCATGTGGGTTGGTTGAAGCCTCCAGTGCATTAGTATTGTGGCCAGTAAATGGTAAGTATTAGTGATCAGTGAGTAATTATTACTATTCACTACTCGCACGGATAGTATGTACATTATTTTTTTCAACAAGAAGAATGCAAGCATATACAGATATTAATAGATGCTGGATACATACTGTAGATATTGAAAAATAAATACAGACAGCACTCCAATTTATATGCAAAAAATAAACTTTATTAGCCCAAAATATGGTGCAGTGTTTTGGATTACATCTAGCTTGATAAAGTCTATTTTTACATATAATTTGGAGTGCTCCCTGGATTTATTTTTCTATATTCTCTTGTTTTGGACATCGCATTACAGAGAGTTATTGCACCCACGGTATGTTATAAGTTTGTGCAGTTTGCTTTTTCTATTTTTCTAGATAGATAGATACTGTAGATAAATAGATAGATGTTAAACAGCTATATAATGTCCCAACCTCTATAAATTGTAAACTTGCACCCTTTAGTGCCTTTCACGTGGCAATAAAGAGTGTTTAGCATGCAGTTAGCCAAAAAATAAATAATTAAAAAAAACAAAGTGGGATCCCCCCTATTTTTGATAGCCAGCTGGCAGGTTAACCTTGGATGGTAATCCAAAACATAGGTCAACCCAAGCTACATTTGCATATTTTTTATTTAATTTTTTTTTTTTTGTGTTTTTTCTCTCAAAAATTGGTAAAAGAGAAAGTGTGTTGAGGAGTGTTTTTTCTTATAAAAAATGTTTGCTGTCTTTATTTTTGTTATCAATGACTGGCTTAGTATAGTCAGGTATCTGAGACGTGCCTAGAAATTTCCAACCCCTATGCTTGATTCCAGCTGACAATACACAGTCAGGATTGGCACATTTAATGGAAGCGCCAGTTCTGGGATGGCAGCAGCCTGCTATTTTTAGGCTGGGGAAGACCCCAAAAAATTAAGCAAACTGCTCTGTACACCACAAGTGATTAGATTATCACAGGTTCAAGTCCTGTACAGAGACTAGTAAAAAAAATATGAAAAAAAAATCACAAGTTCAAATCACCTTACTTTTGACCCATTGAAAATAAGAGAAAAAATACACATAGTAGTGCATCTTAATTAATTTGAATATCATCAGAAATCAATATCATATTGCCATGTTTCAGGGTGTTTTTGGGAGCCCTGAAACACATTGACAAATAAATCAATATTATATCAATCCTTTGATGTCTTGTAGAATACGGCAGTGCGGTATTTAACCCTTCGTCCTCACTACCTTAATTTTTAATTTTTAAACCATTGGGTTTTAATTGGCAGTAAGCCATAATCATCAACATTAATATAAATAAACACTTGAAATAGATCACTCTGCAATAACTCTGTATATATTATTTACATTTCATTTTATGCATTCATTTACTGAAATAAATTAACTTTTTGATGATATTCTAATTCATTGAGATGCACTTGTATTTGGTATCACAGCATTCAGAAATGTCAGATCTCTCAAAATATAAAATAAAATAATCTGAATGGTTAACAGCATTTTAAAAGAAAAGTTTAAAGAATGATGGGTTTTTGGCCACGGCAACATTGCCATAAATGGTATTTGTAAAAAAATTCAAATGTTAAAGTTTTCGGAAAATAGCGTCAAAAACCTAATTTTTTTTGACAAATTTCTGAATTTTTTAGCACCAATTAAATAACATAAAACTATATATGTTTGGTATCTATAAATTTATACTGACCTAGGGAATCATCTTGCTAGGTCAGTTATACCATATTGTGAGCAAGGTGAAAAAAAAACAAAAAAAATTGTGGAATTGCACTTTTATTGCATTTTCACCGCACCTGGAATTTTACTCCTTGTTTTCCAGTACATTATATGATAAAATAATGGTTTCATTCAAATGTGCAACTTGTCCCACAAAAAAATAGCCTTCATATGGCTATGTTGATGCAAAAAATAAAAAAAGGTATAGGTCTTAGAAAAAGGGGAGGAAAAAATCAAAAATGAAAAATCACCCTGTGGTGAAGGCATTACATACTTAAGATTATGACATTCTGCTCTGGATATTCAAATCTCAGTATAAGCTTTACTGTATGAGATCAGCCTAAAGAGTGGAGTATAGAGTCACAGTACTGTAGGTTCTTTATGTGCTTTATGAGAAGTATTCTTGAGCTAAATGATTTTGGCAATATGAAGTAGGAGATATATTGAAGTATAATGAAACCCAATGCACCTTTTTATGCACATTACAGCTCCACATAACACTGTCTATTATAAGGAAGAAATGGCATTTAGTCACTTGTCACAGTGTTTTTTTGCATTCACTTAGAAAACTATAATTTTCCTATAACCATTGTTTCACTGCCAGAATGATTTTTGGAAATGTAATACATGTATCATTTGTCACTGTTTGATGAAAATGAGCTTTCTTTAGTCTGTTTAGCACTCTCCTTTCTGAGACGGTTTACACATAATATCCCATTTCTCCGCAGTATTCAATGCCGTGTTGATGAAATCCAAATTTTGTTTTCAGCAAGTGAAAAAGATCTCAGCAATCTTGACTTAAACATCCTGCAGAGAAAATTTCCTTTTAAACATTTTCTTAGGGAAACAAAAAGTGTTATTGAAATTGCCTTGCTTGTTTGTCAGCTGATGACTTCTCCACTTTTTACAGAATTTTAGGTGAAGCATTATGCATAACTAGACGGGCAAACTTTATACAAAGTTCAGTATACACTACCAAGAAAAATTCTTTATTCTCTATAACGCATAATATACCATCATACTCTATACTACTGGCAGGACTCCTTTATTTTAATTCATTTTTACATGTTTATTCAGACTGAGACTTAAGGGATCCTGTCACCTCCAAAAAGCCACCTAAGCTACAAAAACATGTCCCTGCAGCATCCTACCACTAATCTCACACTCCTGCTACCATCCTGCCCCCCCTCCCGCCACCATCCTGCTCCTCCGGCTCCATCCTGCTCCTCTGACTCCATCCTGCCCCGCTCGCTCTATCCTGCCCCGCTCGCTCCATCCTGCCCTGCTCGCTCCATCCTGCTTGCCGGCTCCATCCTGCCCCACCAGCTCCATCCTGCCCCGCTCGCTCCATCCTGTACCGCTCGCCACCATCCTGCTCCCCCGCCACCATTCTGCTCTCCCGCCACCATTCTGCCCCGCTCACTCCATCCTGCCCCGCTCGCTCCATCCTACCCCGCTCGCTCCATTCTGCCCAGCTCACCACCATCCTGCCCCACTTGCTCCATCCTGCCGTGCTCGCCACCATCCTGCCCTCCCCCCATCCTGCCCCCCCACCCCGCCACCATCCTGCTTCTCTGGCTCCTTCCTGCTCCTCTGACTCCATCCTGCCCCGCTCGCTCCCTCCTGCTCCGCTCGCTCCATCCTGCCCTGCTCGCTCCATCCTGCTTGCCGGCTCCATCCTGCCCCACCGGCTCCATCCTGCCCCGCTCGCTCCATCCTGTACCGCTCTCCACCATCCTGCTCCCCCACCACCATCCTGCTCCCCCGCCACCATTCTGCTCTCCCGCCACCATTCTGCCCCGCTCACTCCATCCTGCCCCGCTCGCTCCATCCTACCCCGCTCGCTCCATTCTGCCCAGCTCACCACCATCCTGCCCCACTTGCTCCATCCTGCCGTGCTCGCCACCATCCTGTACCGCTCGCCACCATCCTGCTCCCCCGCCACCATCCTGCTCCCCCGCCACCTTTCTGCTCTCCCGCCACCATTCTGCCCCGCTCACTCCATCCTGCCCCGCTCGCTCCATCCTACCCCGCTCGCTCCATTCTGCCCAGCTCACCACCATCCTGCCCCACTTGCTCCATCCTGCCGTGCTCGCCACCATCCTGCCCTCCCCCCATCCTGCCCCCCCACCCCGCCGCCATCCTGCTTCTCTGGCTCCTTCCTGCTTCCTGCTCCGCTCGCTCCCTCCTGCTCCGCTCGCTCCATCCTGCCCTGTGCACTCCATCCTGCCCCCTCCCTCCATCCTGCCCCGCTCCCACCATCCTGCCCCACCGACTCCATCCTGTGCCGCCAGCTCCATCCTGCTCCCCTGCCACCATCCTGCTCCACTGGCTCCATTCTGCCCCACTTGCTCCATCCTGGCCCCCACCACCATCCTGCCCCGCTTTCTCAATCCTGCCCCGCTCACTCCATCCTGCCCCGCACGCCACCATCCTGCCCCACTTTCTCCATCCTGCCCCACTCGCTCCATCCTGCCCCCCGCCAAAATCCTGCCCTGCTCACTCCATCCTGCCCCGCTCGCCATCATCCTGCTCCTCCTGCTTCATCATGCTCCTTCGACTCCATCCTGCCCCACTCTCTCTATCCTGCCCCGCTCGCTCCATCCTGCCTTGTCGGGTCCATCCTGCCCCGCTGGCTCCATCCTGTCCCGCCGGCTCCATCCTGCCCCGCTTGCTCCATCCTGCCCCACTTGCACCATCCTGCCCCCCCACCACCATCCTGCCCCACTCGCTCCATCCTGCCCCGCTCACTCCATCCTGCCCCGCTCGCTCCATCCTGCCCCTGCCACCATCCTGCTCCCGCTACAATCCTGCCCCGCTCACTCCATCCTGCCTCGCAAGCCATCATCCTGCCCTCCCCCCATCCTGCCCCCCCATCCTGCCACCATCCTGCTCCTCCGGCTCCATCCTGCTCCTCCGACTCCATCCTGCCCTGCTCGCTCTATCCTGCTCCACTCGCTCCATCCTGCCCGCTCGCTCCATCCTGCCTTGCTGGCTCCATCCTGCCCCGCCGGCTCCATCCTGCCCAACCGTCTCCATCCTGCCCCGCTTGCTCCATCCTGACCTGTTCGCACCATCCTGCCCCCCCACCACCATCCTGCCCTGCTCGCTCCATCCTGCCCCGCTCACTTCATCCTGCCCCGCTTGCCACCATCCTGACCCTCTTGCTCCATCCTGCCCAGCTCGCTCCATCCTGCTTCCCGCCACCATCCTGCCCCCTGCCACAATCCTGCCCCGCTCGCTCCATCCTGCCTCGCTCACCATCATCCTGCCCTCCCCACATTCTGCCCCCCCTCCCGACACCATCCTGCTCCTCCGGCTCCATCCTGCTCCTCCGACTCCATCCTACCCCGCTTGCTCTATCCTGCCCCGCTCGCTCCATCCTGCCCCGCTCGCTCCATCCTGCCTTGCCGGCTCCATCCTGCTCCTCCAGCTCCATCCTGCTCCTCCGACTCCATCCTGCCCCGCTCGCTCTATTCAGCCCCGCTGGCTCCATCATGCCCCGATCACCACCATCCTGCTCACCCGCCGCCATCCTGCTCCCCCGCCACCATTCTGCCCACTCATTCCATCCTGCCCCACTCGCTCCATCCTGCCCTACTCGCTCCATTCTACCCACCCGCCACCATCCTGCCCCGCTCGCTCCATCCTGCCCTGCTCGCCACCATCCTGCCCCGCTCGCTCCATCCTGCCCCCCTCGCTCCATCCTGCCCCCCGCCACCATCCTGCCCCACTCGCTCCATCCTGCCCCACTCGCTCCATCCTGCCCTGCTCGCCATCATCCTGCTCTCCTCCTGCCACCATCCTGCTCCTTTAGCTTCATCCTGCTCCTCCGACTCCATCCTGCCCTGCTCGCTCCATCCTGCTCCGCCGGCTCCATCCTGCCCTGCCGGCTCCATCCTGCCCCACCGGCTCCATCCTGCCCCGCTCGCTCCATCCTGCCCTTCTCGCCACCATCCTGCTTCCCCGCCACCATCCTGCTCCCCCACCACCATTCTGCCCCTCTCACTTCATCCTGCCCCGCTTGCTCCATCCTGCCCCGCTCGCTCCATCCAGCCCCGCTTGCTCCATTCTGCCCCCGCCACTATCCTGCCCTGCTTGCTACATCCTGCCCCGCTCGCTCCATCCTGCACCCGCCACCATCCTGCCCCCCCGCCACCATCCTGCCCCACTCGCTCCATCCTGCTCCGCTTGCCACCATCCTACCCTCCTCCCATCCTGCTTCCCCCAGCTCCATCCTGCACCCCCATCTCTATCCTGCCCTGCTCGCTCCATTTTTCCCCACTCGCTCCATCCTGCCCCGCTCACTCCATCCTGCCCCACTCACTCCATCTTGCACCGCTCCCACCATCCTGCCCTGCCGGCTCCGTCCTGCCCCGCCGGCTCCATCCTTCCCCCCTCCCCCGCCACCATCCTGCCCCCTGCCACCATCCTGCTCCTCCGGCTCCATCCTGCCCTGCTCACTCCATCCTGCCCCGCTCACCACCATCCTGCCCCGCTCGCTCCATCCTGCCCCCCGCCGCCATACTGCCCTGCTCGCTCCATCCTACCCTACCAGCTCCATCCTGCCCCGCCGGCTCCATCCTGCTCCCCAACCATCATCCTGCCCCGCTCGCCACGATCCTGCCCCGCTCGCTTGGTCCTGCCCCGCTCGCTCCATCCTGTCTCGCTCGCCACCATCCTGCTCCTCGGCTCCATCCTGCCCCACTCACTCCATCCTGCCCCGCTCGCCACCATCCTGCCACCCCCCTTCCACCATCCTGCTCTTCCGGCTCCATCCTGACCCACTCCCACCACCCTGCCCTGCCGCCACCATCCTGCACCGCTCGCTCCATCCTGCCCCGGTCGCTACATCCTGCCCCCCAGCCACCATTCTGCCCCCCCAGCCACCATCCTGCCCCCCCAGGCACCATGCTGCCCCCCCAGCCACCATCCTGCCCCCCCCCAAGCCACCATCCTGCTCCTCCGGCTCCATCCTGCCCTGCCGGCTCCATCCTGCCCTGCCGGTTCCATCCTGCCCCGCCGGCTTCATCCTGCCCCACCGCCACCATCCTTACTCCCCGCCACCATCCTGCCTCCCCACCACCATCCTGCCCCCCGCCACCATCCTGCCTCACTCACTCCATCCTGCCCTGCTGGCTCCATCCTGCCCCGCTCCCACCATTCTGCACCCCCCGCCACCATCCTGCTCCTCCGGCTCCATCCTGCCTCACTAACTCCATCCTGCCCCGCTCGCTCCATCCTGCCCTGCTCCCTACATCCTTCCCCGCTCACTCCATCCTGCCCCACGCCTCCATCCTGCCCCCCACTGTTCTTGCTCCTTCGCCTTCATCCTGCCCCCCTCCATCTCCATCCTGCCCCCACTCCGTCTCCATCCTGCCCCCCTCCACCTCCATCCTGCCCCGCCCCCCGCTCCATCCTGCCCACCTGCCTCCATCCTGCCCCCTCGGCTCCATCCTTCCCCCCGGCTCCATCCTGCCCCACTCGCTTCATCCTGCCCCCGACACAATCCTGCTCCTCCGGCTCTATCCTGCCCTGCTCGCTCCACCCTGCCCTGCTTGCTCCATCCTGTCCTGCTCACTACCATCCTGCCCTGCTCGCTCCATCCTGCCACATCAGCTCCATCCTGCCCCGTTGGCTCCATCCTTTTCCTCAGCCATTATCCTGCCCCCTGCCACCATCCTGCCCCGCTCGCCTCCATCCTGCCCCGCTCACCACCATCCTGGCCCGCTCGCTCAATGTTGCCCTCCTGCCACCATCATGCCCCGCTCGCTTGGTCTTGCCCCGCTTGCTCCATCCTGCCTTGCTCGCCACCATCCTGCTCCTCTGGCTCCATCCTGCCCCACTCACTCCATCCTTCCCCGCTCGCCACCATCCTGCCACCCCCCCTGCCACCATCCTCCTCCTCCGGCTCCATCCTGCCCGCTCCCACCACCCAGCCCTGCCGCCACCATCCTGCACCGCTCGCTCCATCCTGCCCCGCTCGCTCCATCCTGCCCCACGCGTCAACATCATGCCCCCTCAGCCACCATCCTACCCCCCCAGCCACCATCCTGTCCCCCCCAGGCACCATCCTGCCTCCCCCAGCCACCATCCTGCCCCCCCCAGCCACCATCCTGCTCCTCCGGCTCCATCCTGCCCCACTCGCTCCATCCTGCCCCGCCGGCTCCATCCTGCCCCCCACCACCATCCTGCCTCCCCGCCACCATCCTGCCTCCCCGCCACCATCCTGCCCCTCACCACCATCCTGCTCCACTCGCTCCATCCTGCCCCACTTGCTCCATCCTGCCCCGCTCCCACCATCCTGCACCCCCTGCCACCATCCTGCTCCTCCGGCTTCATCCTGCCTCACTCACTCCATCCTGCCCCACTCGCACCATCCTGCCCTGCTCCCTCCATCCTGCCCCCCATCTCCATCCTGCCCCCAACTGTTCTTGCTCCCTCACCTTCATCCTGCCCCCCTCCATCTCCATCCTGCCCCACCTCCATCTTCATCCTGCCCCCCCTCCACCTCCATCCTGCCCCGTACCCCGGCTCCATCCTGCCCACCTGCCTCCATCCTGCCCCACTTGCTCCATCCTGCCTCCGACACATCTAGTAGAATCATAACATGGTATTGTTAGATGGAACCTCCTTGGTCAACTGGTCAAAACCCCTGCTCAAAGCAGGATTCACTAAACTATCCCAGCCAGATGTCCGTCTGTCCAGATGTCTCTCTAGCCTATATGCCTATGCTAATTTGTCTATTTAGTCTTAAATTTAATGGCAGAGTAACAATAACATATCAATAGTAAAACAAAATGTATGACACTCCTATTGAATGGATGCATAAGAGGTTTTCCAAAACTGAAATGTAGTAAGAAGGTGCCTAGCACTCTCATAAGATCCAAAAAATATCTTTTAAAAATAACATTTCAATTTGGACCCCAGACAACTAGATTGAATGGTAAGGTTGAGCTTGTAATGTAAGAGCTATGGGAAGGCTTCTTTTGCCGGAGAAGATGTTTTTCCACAATCTTTACAAACCCATGCATAACATAGAATCTGTTTGTCAGCATAAGGTTCTGGAATGCAAATCAGAAATATTATTTTGAAAATTAATCTTGTGAATTGTCATACAAATGAAAAAATACAGATCTTTCAATTAGGTCAGGTCAGATGGCCATATAACATGAACGACGCTGACACGTGCATGAAAGCTTAATGAATTGCAGTGCAACTATCCTGGTTGGGTGAGGGGAGCAACTGGCCACTCCGTGCATTGCAACCCAAGCAACATCCATTTTATACAGCCGTGTGACCCCCCGACCTTACTCTGAGACACTGGTTTCTTACTATTAAACGATAAAAGGCATAATATTCTACAACAAATACTATTAAATTCAGCATTTAAGACAGTTTTACAAAAGACTGATATGACTGTAATGACTCCAACTAGCAGCATGATAGGGATCGATTTGTTTAGCTCTGGGTAAATAAGAATAAGTATTAAATAAGTATGTACTTTATTTTCCTCATGCCTGTGTTTGTAAATGCCATCGTGTTTTTTATCTCCTGGGTCTCAGCTGGCATCCCTAGCTGTCACCCCACCATGTACTGCCACCTTAATACAAGTGTCAAAGTCTAAAAACCTCAGCTGACAAAAAAGAGTATTCATGTTCTGAACTGTCTATTTGTGTTCTTTTTATACCAATTTACTTTTCCATTGCAGCTTTCATTATAACAGTGATGGTTTAGATATCTCCAATCAAACATCCCACCAAGAAAAAAAAAACATATGGAAGAAGATAGCTTCAGATTTTATCTGCCATATGTTATTTTTATGAGAAAATGGATTACTTCAGATAGCCCGGGAGGCTTTTCAAATAGTGTATGTTTAGATGGACTGATTATCCTTGGCTGAACTGAAAATGTAGCACACTGTTGTATAGCCAGATAGAATAAGAAGCCACAACAATAAATATATATTAAAATAAGCTAAATGGTAGCATTCACAGCACTTTTTTTTATAGCTAGTGTAAGTAAAAAAAGATGCAAATGCATATAGAGATACTGTTGAGTCGATATTACATGCATTAATCTATCTGCACACATGTACGTGTCTTAAAATATAAAATATAAATTAAGTAAATTTATTAAAATTAGGAAAGTGGTTTGCAAATCCCAAACAAATATTATAACCAATGCACTAGAAATATTTGAGATTTCTGCTTTTTCTGTTTACAAATGAAGAAATCAGATTCATGTCTCTTCTATGATTAAGGCCCCTTTCACATCAGCGGTAAGGGCTGATCGCAGCAGTTGCGGTGAAAAAACGCATGTGCCGCGGTTACCGCATAACGGCCGCACTTGCGGTTCACCTGCGGCAAGCCCCATGCAATGTTTATGGGACTTGCGGCAGGTGCAGGAAGTGCGGTATAGTTGCGGTTTTGGCATTTGCGGCATAGGCGGCCACGAAAAAAACACGGTCAGCCGCGTTTTATTGCAGCCGCATCTGCCGCAAGTGCTGAAACCACACTTGCCGCACCTGCCGCACACTTACCACAAGCCTCATAGCCATTGCATGGGGCTTGCCGCAAGTGAACCGCAAGTGCGGGCGTTATGCGGTAACCGCGGCACATGCATTGTTTTCACCGCAACTGCCGCGATCAGCGCTTAGAGTGGTGTGAAAAGGCCCTAAGTATAATTGACTCAAATCAAAATCCAAAAGATTTTTTATATATGGTTATTCAATTTTATAAAAAAAAAACAGTATGTAAGCTAAATTTAGAGTATATTCAACTAAAACCTGCCAATGCCAGCCTCCTAAATTCTTGTTCTTTTATTTCAATCAAACCCATAAACTATGAATATTTATTTATTAGGGTGCGTCTAAAAGTACATAAATAAATAAAAATATACATATATTTCTATATACATATATATATATATATATATATATATATATGTACTAGATGGTGGCCCAATTCTAACGCATCGGGTATTCTAGAGTACCTTGTAAACAGGAGTGAACTGCGTTGCACTATGACTGACAGCCTTGTAAACTGCAGAGAAGTGTGTCACACTATGAGCAGCAGTTCAAATTGAGCGCCAATATACCAAGCCGTGCTGCGCTTCAATGATTGGTCGCCACCAGCCGCGACGACCAATCAGCGCACTTGGCACGTGTTTTAAATAGGATGGAGGCAGGGGGGAGCAGGATGGAGCCGGGGGGGGGCAGGATAAAGCGATCAGGGCAGGATGGAGCCGGCGGGGAGGGATGGAGCCGGGGGGGCAGGATGGAGCGAGAAGGGCAGGATGGTGGTGACCAGGGCAGGATGGAGCTGGGGGGGGAGCAGGATGAAGCCGGGGGGGGAGCAGAATGGAGCCGGGGGGAGCAAAATGGGGCAGGATGGAGCTGGGAGGGGGGTCAGGATGGAGCGATCAGGGCAGGATGGAGCCGGTGGGACAGGATGGAGCTGGGGGGGCAGGATGGAGGCGGGGGACAGGATGGAGGGAGTGGGACAGGATGGTGGCGATCGGAGCAGGATGGAGCTGGCAGGGCAGGATGGAACCGGCGGAGGTTCCCGTGGCCCCCCGCTCCATAGGGCTACTTCTTTAGTGATGTCACAGAGGGGAGGAAGAATCCTGTTCCTCCTCCCCTGTGTGACATCTGTCACAGCTCCATTTGATTTTGCAGTGCATTATATACTGCAAAATCAAATGTAAATTAAAGATAAATGTATTAAAAACAATAAAGATTCTTATACTTACCCTCCGCCGAGTGCTTGGTAACCGGGAGCAGTAGCAGGCAGTGTCCTGCTAGGACCTTGCATGATGTCAGAATGACATCAGCATTCGGCGCTGTGATTGGTCCGCTCACAGTCATGTGGTATGTGACACTCATATCACATGACCGCGAGTGGGCCAATGACAGCGCCGAACGCTGATGTCATTCTGACATCATGCAAGGTCCTAGCAGGACACTGCCTGCTACTGCTCCTGGTTACCGAGTACCCGGCGGAGGGTGAGTATAACAATCTTTATTATTTTTAATACATTTGTCTTTATTTTACATTTGATTCCGCAGTGTATAATGCACTGCGAAATGAAATCACTAAAGAAGTAGCCCTAAGGAGCTGGGGGACATGGGGAGCTGGGGGCCGCGGGGAATGCGAGCAGGGCAAGGTAGGAGGAGTGGGGGGGGGAGCGCGGGCAGGGCAGGAGGAGTGGGGGTAGCACAGGAGCGACATCCCGGGGATGAGGAGAGCGGAGGGGAATGCGGGCAGGACAGGAGGAGAGAGGGGGGCTTAGCGGACAGCCACACGGCGCGCAAATTTTCAATTTGCCTGCCGCGCGTCTCTTTTGGATATGCTGCGCTCATTGGCCGCAGCCTCTCACTGCGACCAATAAGCGCTGGCGCGCGATTTCCGTGACAAACAGAGAACATTAGGAGATTATATAGTAGATATATAAATATATAAATAAATAATAATAATAATATATATATATATATATTTATATATATATATATATATATATATACATATAGTTGTATATATAGATATACAGTGCCTTGTGAGAGTATTCGGCCCCCTTGAACTTTTCAACCTTTTGCCACATTTCAGGCTTCAAACATAAAGATATAAATTCTAATTTTTTTGTGAAGAATCAACAATAAGTGGGACTTAATTGTGAAGTGGAACAAAATTTATTGCATATTTTAAACTTTTTTAACAAATAAAAAACTGAAAAATGGAGTGTGCAATATTTTTCGGCCCCTTTTCTTTCAGTGCAGCAAACTCACTCCAGAAGTTCACTGAGGATCTCTGAATGAACCAATCTTGTCCTAAATGACTGGTAATGATAAAAAGAATCCACCTGTGTGTAATGAAGTCTCCGTATAAATGCACCTGCTCTGTGATAGTCTCAGGGTTCTGTTTCAAGTGCAGAGAGCATCATGAAGACCAAGGAACACACCAGGCAGGTCCGAGATACTGTTGTGGCGAAGTTTAAAGCTGGATTTGGATACAAAAAGATTTCCCAAGTTGTAAACATCTCAAGGAGCACTGTGCAAGTGATCATATTGAAGCGGAAGGAGAATCAGACCACTGCAAGTCTACCAAGACCCGGCTGTCCCTCTAAACTTTCATCTCGAACAAGGAGAAGACTAATCAGAGATGCCGCCAAAAGGCCCATGATCACTGTGGATGAACTGCAGAGATTTACAGCTGAGGTGATAAAATCTGTCTATAGGACAACAATCAGTCGTACACTGCACAAATCTGGCCATTTATCAAAGATATCTATAAAAAGTCTCGTTGGAAGTTTGCCATAAGCCACCTGGGAGACACACCAAACGTGTGGAATAAGGTGCTCTGGTTAGATGAAAGCAAAAAAGAACTTTTTGGCCACAATGCAAAACAATATGTTTGGCGTAAAAGCAACACAGCTCAGCACTGTAAAAACACCATCCGCACTGTCAAACATGGTGGCAGCATCATGGTTGGGGCCTGCTTTTCTTCAGCAGGGACAGGGAAGATGGTTAAAATTGATGGGAAGATGGACGGAGCCAAATACAGGACCATTCTGGAAGAAAACATGTTGGAGTCTGCAAAAGACCTGACACTGGGACAGAGATTTATCTCCCAACAAGACATGATCCCAAATAAAGAAAAATCTACAATGGAATGGTTCAAAAATAAACGTATCCACGTCTTAGAATGACCAAGTTAAATTCTAGACCCAAATCCAATTGAGAATCTGTGGAAAGAGCTGAAAACTGCTGTTCACAAACGCTCTCCATCCAACCTCACTGAGCTCCAGCTGTTTTGGACGGAAGAATGGGCAAGAATTTCAGTTTCTCAATGTGCAAAACTAATAGAGACATACCCCAAGTGACTTGCAGCTGTAATCGCAGCAAAAGGTGGTGCTACAAAGTATTAACTCAGGGGGCCGAATAATATTGCACGCCCCACTTTTCAGCTTTTTATTTGTTAAAAAATGTTACAATATCCAATAAATTTCGTTCCGCTTCACGATTGTGTCCCACTTGATGATTCTTCACAAAAAAATTAGAATTTATATCTTTATGCTTAAATCCTGAAATGTGGCAAAAGTTTGAAATTTCAAGGCACTGTATATGTAGATACTATGTAGATAATATATATATGGTGGGCACAGAAAGTATTCAGACCCCTTTAAATTTTTCACTCTTTGATTAATTTCAGCCATTTGGTAAATTCAAAAAAGTTCATTTTTTTTCATTAATGTAGACTCTGCACCTCATCTTGACTGAAAAAACAGAAATGTAGACATTTTTGCAAATTTATTATAAAAGAAAAACAGAACTATCACATGGTCGTGTGTATTTAGACCCTTTGCTCAGATACTCATACTTAAGTAATATGCTGTCCATTTCCTTGTGATCCTCCTTGAGGTGGTTTTACTCCTTTATTGGAGTCCAGCTGTGTTTAATTAAACTGGTAGATTTTATTTGGAAAGGCACAATCTATATCCATATAAAACCTCACAGCTCACGGTGCATGTCAGACCAAATAAGTATCATGAGGTCAAAGAAACCACCCAAGGAGGTCAGATACAAAATTGTGGCAAGGCACACATCTGACTAAGGTTACAAAAGAAGTTCTGCAGTACTCAAGGTTCCTAAGAGCACAGTGGCCTCCATCATCCTTAAATGGAAGAAATTTGCGACCACCAGAAGTTTTTATAGACCTGGTCATCATGCAGTACGGAGATGGGGGAATTTTATACAAAATCAACTATCACTGAATCCCTCTATCAGTCGGGCTTTTATGACAGATTGGCCTGACGGAAGCCTCTCCTCAGTGCAAGGCATATGAAAACCCACATAGAGTTTGCAAAAAAACTCATGAAGAACTCCCAGGTTTTGGGAAATAAGATTCTCTGGTCTGATGAGATGAAGATTGAACTTTTGATGATAATTATAAGCGGTATGTGTGGAGAAAACCAGGCACTTCTCATCACCTGCCCAATAAAATCCCAAGAGTGAAACATGGTGGTGCAGAATCACACTATGGGGGTGTTTTTCAGCTGCAGGGACAGGATGACTGGTTGCATTTGAAAGAAACATGCATGCATCCAAGTACAGGGATATCCTGGATGAAAACCACTTCCAGAGTGCTCTGGACCTCAGAGATTGCAAAAAGTTCACCATCCAACAAGATAATGACCCTAATTGCACTTTTATTATCCCCAGATAAATACTTATTAGAACATCCCGTACTGTTTGGATTTTTGGCTCCTGAATCCGGCTTTTGGATATGGACGATGAATAAATCTATGAAGCATGAGAAGTATCCCGAGATTCAGGAACTTACTCTTCTTGAAACTGCATTTAGACTTTATATTTTATATTTTAGAGGATTACTGACCTGACACATTTAGATTTTCTTCTGTAAGTTTCCTCAGCGAACTAGGATGATCTACAGCATCCCCCCCTCCTCCTCAAGCCCCCCACCCCCCTTGTTTCATGGATAGGCCATCACCATTGTACATTACTTCATTTGTTTAGGCTCCAGGGTGTATATATTAGGATATAGGAGTGGGGC
Organism: Allobates femoralis; assembly: GCA_033576535.1. NCBI lineage: Eukaryota > Metazoa > Chordata > Amphibia > Anura > Aromobatidae > Allobates > Allobates femoralis. Next base: position 472,142,745 of record JARQOC010000002.1, on the reverse strand, counting down.
ACATATTGAAGTGTTAATCTGACTTCACTCCAATAGGGGTGTGAATTGGGGACTAGAGGGGACTAATGCAGAAATCGTGTCGATTTAACATACGGTATGTATAATCAATTAGAATGTGTGTAAGGCACAGGAAGATCGATATGATGATGGACCAACAGGGGACTTTTTAATGTTTATATTAATGTAGGCCCCGTATCCATCTGATTTTTGCTAGTAGAGTTGGAGTTACTACTAAGTGTTAGGATAGCATCATTTGTGCACTTATGTATGGGCTCAATTTTGCTATGATGCAGTGAAAAGGGTTAAATATCTTTTAGTGCAATAGTTTCCTCTCCGGAGTTCCTTGTTGCTTAGTAACGCTGGCCGCGTTCTTCCGACATGCGCTGTCGGCGCGGCGTGTGAGGGTGGCACTGTGTTGCCGGGGTGACGGCGTGGATAACGTAGTTCCTTCAGGCCATCACGTCCGGTGCGTGGAGCCCTCCGGATCACGCCGGCGCCAACATCATGGAGGGTGAATGCTGCACAGAAAGCGTACTAACAGGTGCGGGATATATACAATTAATGAAGACATATTTAAGGGGACAATGGGTCTAGAGTAGCCACGCCTCCTGACGAAGCCGCAGTTCGTGGAGAAACGCGTTGACGGTACATCTAGGTGGCCTGTGTGATGCTTGGTTTCCTTCCCCAGATCTCGGTCAGCAACATGGCACAAGGTATGGACAAAGCTAATGGTTTGTTGTAATCAGTTGTGACTCTGAAACAACCATTTCCCCTTGAAGCTTATAGGAAATACATTTTGCTGACATAGGGTGCATTGAGGGTGTATAGCAATGTACAGAGCTAGCCCTTTATGAGATAGGAATTAGGATCATTGGTAAGTGTATACAGGTGAGATAACTGGTTGTCATAGATGCATAGACACTGTTGAGGAGATCTGACTAAAGTAAGAGGCAGAGCACAATTTGTGCATGGTTTGGGATAGACGGTGTCTATTGAGTATCTGATGTACATACTTTATTTGCCTGTTTTTTTCATTTTTTTGTCAAAAGCCCTGATACAATATTGTGCAATATAGGGAACCTTCTCTTTATTTATTTTGCTTTTTTATGCCCTTTATGCACTGTAGCACAGGCCACATCGACCTACACTAGCTCCTCAGTTGTGGTTCGCCACAGCTGGTATCTGTATGTCACTTTGGGTGTTCATTTGTATACTTAAATCTTTAATCAATGCTTCATGTATATATAGTCTTTGCTTTTTAAAATAAATTTGCATACAAAAATATTCAACTGGGTTCTTTTTACTCACGATATTCACCACCTGATACCTATGGTGGTATGTGTGGGGAATTTTAGGTTTAAATTAATGGTAATCCAGTAGGACTGATTGTCCGATTTTTTAGGATCTAATAAGATAATGACCCTAAGCACATAGTCAAAATAACGAAGGAGTGGCTTCAAAAACAACTCTGTGACCAATCTTGACTGGCCCAGCCAGAGCACTGACCTAAACCCAATCGAGCATCTCAGCAGAGATATGAGAATGGCTGTCCACCAACGTTCAGTATCCAACCCGACAGAACTGGAGTGGATCTGCAAGGAAGAATGGCAGAGCATTCCAAAATCCAGGTGTGAAAAACTTGTTGCATCATTCCCAAGAAGACTCATTGTTGTACTAGCTCAAAAAAGTGCTTCTACTCATTACTGAGCATAGGGTCTGAATACTTATGACCATGTGATATTTCAGTTTTTCTTTTTTAATAACTTTGCAAAACATTTTTGTATTTACCAAATGGCTGCAATGAAACAAAGAGTGAAAAATTTAAAAGGGTCTGAATACTTTCTGTACCCACTGTATATACAGGATGACATGAGTATTGAACACATCACTAATTTTCTAAGCAATCATATTTTTAAGCATCCTGTCCGCACAAGCAAAGAATTCAAATTGTGGATGTCCATAAATTTAATGATGTGTAGTAATGAGAAATAACATAGGAAAAAAATATTGCATACATGAAGAAAGAGAGGTGAAAATAGCCATGGTAAGTCATGATAACACTTGAAAACTATCTGTAATTAGAAAGCAATCCTGCGACTTAGTGCAAAAATAATATCAGTTGGTTCAACTGATAGCCTATAAAAAGATGTCTCATTACCAAGGTGCCACAGAAGAAACTTTTTATAATGGATAAAACCAGTGAGCTGTCTCATGTTCTTTGTAATCTTATTGTTATAAAATAAACATACCAATGGCATTGGCAATTACCAAATAATTGTTAAACAACTGAAGGTTCTACTAAGCACTGTTTAGGCCATAATCCTAAAGTGGGAAGAACATCATCATAAACTAGCTAGTGCCAGGTGCTCATCACAAGATTTAAGACAGAAGAATGAAAAGAATTATCAGAAGGGCTTTTCATGAGACATTCACCAACTGTGTAAACTTATAGAAATACCACATATACATTGTATGGGGCTTGCCACAACTGTGCCGCAACAGTGCCGCAAGTGCAGCCGGTATGCGGTAATCGCGGCAGATGCAGTTTTTTCACCGCATCTGCCGCGATTTAAAAAAAACGCTAGTGTGAAAGTACCCTTAGGCTGCTTTCACATCAGCGTTTTACGCTGATCGCGGCAGTTGCGGTGAAAAAAACGCAAGTGCCGTGATTACCACATAACGGCCGCACTTGCGGCAAGCCCCATACAATGTCTATGGGGCTTGCGGCAGGTGCGGCAAGTGCGGTTTCGGCACTTGTGGCAGGTGCGGCCGCGAAAAAAACACGGCATACCGCGTTTTTTCCGGCGGCCGCACCTGCTGCAAGTTCTGAAACCGCACTTGCCGCACCTGCCGCACACTTACCGCAAGCCCCATACACATTGTATGGGGCTTGCCGCAAGCGTGTCGCGATCGCGGCCGTTATGAGGTAAAACGCTGATGTGAAAGCAGCCTAAGTGCATTTAAATTTGACTCAACAACATTTAGTAAATCCTGTGAAATACTGTAGCAATGTATTCTGGTCAGAAACTATTTGGATACCATAATACACATTATGTTTTAAGGCCAAAAGGCACTGCATATTACCCCCAAAACATGAAACCAACAGTGATGTTTGGAGCTGAGAACATCATGTGGTGGAGCTGTTTTTCAGCATATGGAACAGACGAACTTCATGTAATTGTAGTAAAAATGAATGGACAAATGTAGTGAGTCATTCTTAAAAAAATCTGCTGCCACCTACAAGGATTATGAACATAAAATAAGGGTGGACATTTAAGCAAGATAATGATCCCAACCATAATGCCAAAAGAAGCTTGCAAATGGTCTCAGAAAAAGAAAATAAAGCTGCTAGAATGTCCCATTCAATCACCTGACCGAAACCAATAGACAATAGATTAAAGGAACTAAATCTCAGAGTTCATAGAAGGAGCCCATAGAACCATAATGGTACCTTTACACGCCGCCACAGTGGGCAGCAACAGGCAGGCACCGCACGTGCCTGATGCTGCATATACACGCCGCCACAAGGTGCTCCACAGAAGGTATTTTCGTTCCATGGAAGTGCCGAAGGGTGCCGCGGGTTACCTTCTGTGCAATACCTTCCCTGATTTACACGCCGCTACCACGAGGGAATATGGGCGTACATATTGCGCGCCGCAAGGACATAGACGTGACAGAGTTGTGTATTACGTGACGCTCCAATGGTGATTTGACAATGCAATAACATCATGATTGGCCAGCCGGCGCAGGAAGGCTGGCTAATACATGACGCTATTGCAAATGTGTAGTATGACTGGTCAGCTCGTTAAATATGGCGCCCTGTACAGGGACAGCCAATGGTTACACAGTAGCCCCCACCAATGATCGCTGATGGGGCGTGGTAACCATGATGCTGCGGAACGCACCTGGGTTTTCCTTAGGCCACGCAAAAACCTTGCCTGTGCCCGGATTACACGCCGCCACCATAGGGATTATGCCTGCCTATTTTTGAGCACGGCTCAAACACAGGTATCCGAAAACACAGGAAGGAACTGCCTGAATTACACGCCGCCACTTTGCGGTCTTTTCAAAACAAAAGGCACAATTGTGTCTGATGCCTGGCCGTTTCTACTTTCCTGTGGCGGCGGGTAAAGGTACCATTAGGGTTTGATTGATGTGTATCTGTAAGAATGGGCCAAAATCACATCTGAACAATGCATTCAACTAGTATCTCCATAGAGCAACCATCTTAAAACTGTAATCACTAACAAAAGTTTTTGTAAAACATATTAGATAAATTTCTGTAAGCGTGTTCAATACGTTTTACCTGTGTTATTTCTCATTATTACATTTTTCTTCATTCTTTCTATGGTGAAGAAAAATCCCATTGCACCATCCACCCAAGTGAAGAACACTCTCCAGAAAGTAGGTGTTTTAGTATCTAAGTCTATCATGAAGAGAAGAGTTTATAAGATCAAATACATAGTGTTCACCACAAGTTGCAAACCATTAATCAGCCTTAAAAATAGAAAAGCCAGATACTTTTTGCCAAAAAAATCTAAAGAAGCCAACCCAGTTCTGGAAAAGCATTCTTTGGACTGATTAAACTCAGATGAAGCAGTACCAGAATGATTGGTAGAAGAAAATTTGGAGAAGGCATTACTCATTATACTTCACATTAGCACAATTTTGGAAAAAACATTTTTTAAGTAGGAAGTTATAAGGGTTCAAAGTTCATCAGCAATTTCTCATTTTTCCAGCAAAATTAAAAAAAAAAACATTTTGTTAGTGACCATATTACATTTGAAGTCCCTTTGAGGGGCGTACTTGACAGAAAACACCCAAAAGTGACACCATTCCAAAAACTGCACCCCTCAAGCTACTCAAAAGTACATTCAAGAAGATTATTAACCCTTCAGGTGCTTCACAGGAAATAAAGCAATGTGGAAGGAAAAAATTGACATTTAAATTTTTCCAACAAAAATGTTCTTTTAGGCTCAATTTTTTCATTTTCACATGGGCAACAGGATAAAATGCATCATAAAATGTGCTGGGTAATTTCTCCTGAGTACACCGATACCTCATATGTGGTCATAAACCACTTTTTGGGTGCACGGCAGGGCTCAGAAGGGAAGGAGCGCAATTTGACTTTTGGAGCTAATTTTACATTCAAAAAGTCAAATGGCACTCCTTCCCTTCTGCGCCCAAACAGTGGTTTATGAGCACATATGAGGTATCGGTGTACTCAGGAGAAATTGCTCAACAAATTTTATCCTGTTGCCCATGTGAAAATGAAAAAATTGAGGCCAAAAGAAAATTTGTGTGAAAAGGAAATACTTTTTCATTTTTACGGATCAATTTGTGAAGCACATGGGGGTTCAGAGTGCTCACTATGCATTTAGATAAGTTCCTTTGGGGGTCTAGTTTCCAAAATGGGGTTACTTGTGGGGGAGCTCCAATGTTTAGGCACACAGGGGCTTTCCATACACGACATGGTGTCTGCTAACAATTTGAGTGGAAAATTAGCTCCAATAGTTAGCGGACACCATGTCGCGTATGGAGAGCCCCTGTGTGCCTAAATATTGGAGCTCCCCCACAAGTGACCCCATTTTGGAAACTAGACCCCCTAAGGAACTTATCTAGATGCATAGTGAGCACTTTGAACCCCAAGGTGCTTCACAAATTGATCTGTAAAAATGAAAAAGTACTATTTTTTTTTCAAAAAAATGATCTTTTAGCCTCAATTCTTTCATTTTCACGTGGCAACAGGATAAAATGGATCCTAACATTTGTTGGGCAATTTCTCCTGAGTAAACCAATACATCAGATGTTGTGGAAAACCACTGTTTGGGCGCACAGCAGGGCTTGGAAGGGAAGGAGCGCCATTTGACGCTCCAAGCGGAAAGTTAGCGAAAATCGTTAGTGAACACCATATCATATTTGGACATTCCCTAATGTGCCTAAACAATGGAGCTCCCCCACATGTGAGATTTTGCACTGATGATATGGGGCTCCGCTGTATTATTGGTCACCAGCACAGATACCACACGCAGGTACAGGCTGCCACCCACCCCCAGTTGCCTAGTTTTACCTGGCTGGTAATCAAAATACAGCTGAGCCCTTTTTTTTTTTAAATTCTTGATATAATAAAAAAAAAAATGACTTGGGCTTTGCCGCATTTTTAGTTTCCAGCCAGGTACAACTAAGCAACTATGGGCTGCTACCCACCCCCAGCTGCTTAGTTGTACATGGCTGGTAACCAAATTACAGCGGAACCCTTTTTTTAAAATTATTTCTTGAAATAATTAAAAATAAAACGACATGGGCGTTGCCGTATTTTTAGCTTCCAGCCAGGTACAACTAGGCAGCTGGGAGTTGGAATCCACAGCATGGAGAGGCCCAAGCGTTGTGGGCCCATATGCTGCAAATTGCAGCCCGCAGCCATCCCAGGAAATGGCGCATTCATTAGAAGCGCCATTTCCTGGCGCTGTACCCAGACTCTTCCAGTTGCCCTGGTACCAGTGGCAAACTGGGTAATAAAAGGGTTAATATCAGCATTGCATTGGCAGCTGGCACTAAGCCCAAGGTTCATAATGTCGGGCTAATGTTAGACCCGGCCATTAGGAACCTCTAAGTAAATGGTAAATAAGACACAACACACTGTGAAAAAATCAATTTATTATAACAAAAAACACAAAACTTATTTGGATCCCATCTTTATTACCCCCCACATGCCCTCCGACGTAGTCCACAATGATGGTCCTACGATGGTCAGTCGCCCCAAGAGACTGCAGCGAGGGAGCAAGGGTCCTGCTGTTGCAGTCTCTGAGGTCACACTGATGCTGCACTGTATGGCAATAATTTGCCATACAGTGCAGCTGTCAGTGCAGCAAACTCTAGTCCCAGAGATTACATGATCTCTGAGGCTTGGGTAAGGTTACAAGATGTTGCCACGGCAACCTCAGGTTACCAGATGTCGCCATGGCAACCTCAGGTTACCAGAAGTCGCCATGGTAACCTTAGGTTACCATTGCGACATCTGGCAACCTTAGCTTGCCATGGCAACATCTGGTAACCTGAGCTTGTCATGGCAACATCTGATAACCTGTGGTTGCCAAGGAAGATGTCGCCATGGCAATCTCAGGCTACCAGATGTCACCATGGCAACCTAAGGTTACCATGGCGACATCTGGCAACCTTAGCTTGCCATGGCAACATCTGGTAACCTGAGGTTGTGATGGCGACATCTGATAACCTGAGGTTGCCATGGCAGATGTCTCCATGACAATCTCAGGCTTCCAGATGTCGCCATGGCAACCTAAAGTTACCATGGTGATATCTGGTAACCTGAGGTTGCCATTGCGACCTCTGGTAACCTAAGGTTACCATGGCGACATCTGATACCCTTAGGTTGCCATGGCAACATCTGGTAACCTGAGGTTGTCATGGCGACATCTGATAACCTGAGGTTGCCATGGCAGATGTCACCATGGCAACGTCAGGTTACCAGATGTCGCCATGGCAACCTCAGGTTACCAGACGTCGCCATGGCAATCTCAGATTACCAGATATCGCCATGGCAATCTCAGGTTACCAGATGTCGCCATGGCAACCTAAGGTTACCATGGTGATATCTGGTAACCTGAGGTTGCCATCACGGAGAGAGGTGAGTGACCCTGCACTCACTCTCCCCAGAGCCTAAGGGGATGACACAGAGCCAGGGACAGCGACCACATAGTGGTCGCTGCCCTTGGCTGTCAGATCGCTCCTCCTGCAGTGGATGAAGGAGCAGGGCAGAGCCGACATGCAAGTTGCACAGCGGGGAGCAGAGAGAAGACCAGAGGAGGACAGCGGGCACCAGAGGACAGCAGGTGCCGGAGGACAGCGTGTGCCGGAGGACAGCGGGCGCCAAAGGTGAGCAGGCACCAGACTGGAGGGGAGTAGAGGGAGGAGGCAGGAGAGTGGGAAGAAGAGGGAGGAGAGCAGAGGGAGGAGACCGGGGAACAGACAGCGGGGACTGGAGAGCCAGGACTAGAGAGCGTGGACCGGGCAGAGCAGTGGAGGGGCAGTGGGCAGAGGCAGGGGATGTGTGCACGAGCCGGGCACAGCAGACAGCCCGGCTCCTGCAGCGATCGCACAGGGAAATGCTCATATTGACTGACCGATCACATCACTCTGAGTGTGGGGACCACTACCAAGGGTCCCCACGCCTCTGCCCCTGACCCTTAGCTGTTACTGACGGCTGTTAGATTTGAACTTTCACTGTTTGTTTACAAGCAGTTACAGTTCAAAGCCATGACGAGTTTAGCCATCATGATGCGGGAACTGACATCTTTTCATGACGGCTAAACTCATCATTGGCCGTAATGGGGTTAAAACATGCTGATGCCAGTGCAATGACATGATTATGCATGTCTTCCAATCGGCCTTGGTCACTAGTGTTTATTGATGATAAGACTGAAGAGTAAAGCAGCCAGGTGAATTGTGAAATATACAGGGCTAAGATTTTTGCCTGGATTGAAACAAATGCAGCATCAAGCTGCCAGAATCATAAATGCATTCAAATTGGCAGAACATTCCTAGGACACCTATTACTAACCTCATTCATGACATGCCAAGGGAAATACGTTTGTGTATTTCTGTTCAAAATGTTCAAGATGAATATTTTGCTTCTGTTTTTTTTTAACATTTGCAATTATTTATCATGACAATTGATCTTGTTATTTTCATAATTCCATAACTTTCCCTTTTCAGTGTTGCAAATTTTTATTGTCAGACTGGTTGTCCAATTATAAATTTCAAGTTATCAGTTACTCTGTGTGACAGCAGACTTGTGAGTCCTCAGATCATGTGCTCTGCACACGTTGAGGATATTCCCATCCCGATGCCAGGAGCAGGAAATGATGAAACCATGTGACCACAAGTATGCAATACGGATACTTCAAGCCACATTCCGAGTAAACTATTTCTGACCTTGCTTTATGTACTTGCAATTAATGAGTCCACACTCCTTTAATCAAAATGTGGCTAGCAGCAGTGGCGTAATGATCGTGGTAGCAGCAGTTGCGGCTGAGACCGGGCCCGCCCCTGCAGAGGCGCTCGTTCATCCAGCCGCCCGCCGCGACCCCCAAACGCGTGTGTCCGAGGAGAGGAGGGAGGATGGGAAGTGAGTGAAGCCTCACTTCCTGCAGCTGCGCCCGCCCCTTCTCTCCTCTTAACGGCGGGGCAGCTGACCGAGGGAGGCACATTACGGCAAGTCCAACTCCAACTATCCAGCACTAGCACCCCCCCTGCTCATTAACTCTGTATGAGGGCAAATGTAAAATTCCCACTAGCAATCCTCCCGCTCCTCACCTATGGGGCCACGGTGTAAATGCTGCACCAAGGCCCGCAAAGGTGATGTTACGCCACTTGCCGGCAGTATGCATATTGCATAGTTGCAGTCACAGGATCACCCAATCCCAGCGCTGGAGCCTGAGAATCCTCACATAGAGTGACTACAGTCTTGTATTTTAAGACCAGATGTAAGCTTTAGAAGGATATTTACATAAACTGCCAATTAGGCTAGGGTCAGACTAGCGTCATGCATGCGCTAAAAGCATACGCTATTTTCATATGCAAATCTGCAAAAATACATGCATTAATAGACTCCAATGCAAAAAACGCATTGCAAAAGTGCAATATGTTTGACGCTATGCATTTTTGCAAGTGCATCAAAAAATGCGGTCTGCAGCATTTTTTGGTGCTTTTGCAAAAACGCATGCTTTTTTTTTACATGGGACTCTATGGGCAACGCATCCATTAACGCATGGTACATGTATATTCCATGCGTTAACAGATGCGTTAACACATGTTACATACATGTACCATGCGTTAACACTTCAGTTAATTGAGCCAACAAGTATTCACACATGCCATGAAGATGACAAGGGGAAGAAAAGATCCTTTAATGCATCCTACAAACGGATGCAAGCTCCCAAGTGTGACCTTAGCCTAAAAGTGAATATAAAAAACTTTTTAAATTATTTTATTAGAGAAAAATGCTTTTTCCCTTTCTTATAAATCACTTTTGTATCCTACACTGCTTATTTACTCTCAATAACAGCTCAAACATGACTAGAAATCTAACTGCAGTTAGGAATCAAATTACTCTTGCTGCTATAGAGAGGTGAAAAAGAAAAAGCTGGAGAGAAAGAAAATCAGAAACACATAAGAACAAAAAACTAAAGGTACCGTTACACGTAGCAATATTGCAGAGATGTCGGAAGAGAATCCGCGGGTGCGCACTCGCTTCTGACATCGCTGCCTTAGCTGTCACACGGGGTGATGCTGCCTGCGACGCCGCCGCGATGTTACATCAGCGATCACTCACTGGGCTGGGTACAACCCAGCGAGCGATACGCAGCAATGATGCGAATAGGCAGCATCGCTGGTAACATCGCTATCGCCGTGTCACACAGCAAGATCCAGCCAAATCGCTGGTGCAACATTGCCAGGTTTACCGACACTGTCGGTAAACCTGGCAACTTGCAACCAGTGATTTATCATGCTGTCACACAGCACGATGCTCCTGCGATGTTGCTGCAACATCCCTGAAGCCAGGTCTTTTCAGCGATGTTGCAGGCTACATTGCCCCGTGTAACGGTGCCTTAAGGGTTGCTCTTTACAAGATTATGTGTTAATGATAAGCTCCTATACTTTCTCTAGTGGCATGACAAACTTTTTATAATTTTAAAGGACATTATAAAGTGGTATGCAGAATTTTAGATACCCTGGTCAATATTACTATTATTTGTGAACAGTTCGGCAAGTTAAAGATGAAATGATTTGTAACACATTTCCTTTGTATTCTAAGCAAAAATAAGAAAGAAAATCATTTTTAACATTTAAAAAAATGGAAAAATGAAAATGGGCAAAGGTTTTGGCAGTCTTGGAGATTTGTATGCTCAGATAACTTTGACAAAGGTTTCAGACCTTAATTAGACTGTATGGGTTACAACTTGTTCAGTATCATTGTAAAGAAAAGCCAGATGATGGAAATTTCACAGCATTGTAAAAACCCAGCCTCCTCTAACGATGTGCTAAAAAACAGCAGCCGTGAGTTCTTTTAAGTAGCTACATAGTATTGAGTATGGTGGAGGCCTACAAAGCACAAGAAGGCTAAAAGAAGATTGCAAAGTGACTTCAAGTTGCCCTTTCCTCAGTTTGAAATGTAATTAAGCAATATCAGTTAACAGGAAGAGTGAAGCTCAAGATAAGGTCTGGAAGATCAAGCAACATTTCGGTGTGAGCTGCATGTAGGATTGATAGAGAGGCAAATCAGAACCCCCGCTTGACTGCAGAAGACCTTCAGGAAGATTCAACAGACTCTGTAGTTGTGATACATTGTTCTACTGTTCAGAGACACTTGCAAAAATATAAAAGGGAAACTATATTTGCCTTTGGTCCCTGATGAAGGAGCAAAGATATCACTCTCAAATGCTTCGGAAAAAAGCCATCATTACCTGACATTGTCGATCTCTTAATTCTTTGAGCAGCGCAGTTCAGATAAGCACTGTCTGTCTTTGGATATGTTTATACTTGTGGCCTTCATAAAAGAGTCATCAAAAAAGCCTCACCATAAAATTCTGTGTCAGACGTATGCAAAAGAACATAAACAAGCCTGACGCATTTTGAAAACAAGTCTTGTGGACTGATAATGTTAAAATGGAACTCTTTGGCTACAATGATCATATGTATGTGTGGAGAAAAAAGGACACAGAATTCAGAAAAAGAACAACTTGCCAACCATTAAGCATGGTGGTAAATTACTCATGCTTTGGAGTTGTGTTGCAGTCAATGACACGGGGAACATTTTACAGGTAGTGAGAGGAATGAAGTCAATAAAATTTCAACAAGTTCTTGTTGAAAACATAACACCATCTGTAAAAAAGCTGAAAGGACGATGACTTCTACAAATCAATATATGACTAAACAAATGTCAAAATCCACAATGGACTAAAGGCCGGTTTACATGATGATATGTCCCAGCGATCCAACCAATGATCGGGATCTCTGAAATATCACTATCTGATTGCTGGTGAGCTGTCAAATAGGCAGGCTCACCAGCGATCAGCAACCAGCGAAAACGCTGTTAACCAGGGTACATATAGGGTAACTAAGCTTAGCTACCCGATGTTTACCCTGGTTTCCTGTCCCAGTGTTTTCTGTGCGGTGCTGGGCATCGGCCGGGAGGTCATAGATCATTAGTCTCCCACTGTCACACACACCAATGCTGGCCGCCCAGCGAGAGACCAATGATCGAAAAACGGCCCTGACCATTCCGCAACTGATAGCTGATCGTTGCAGAATGTCACATGTAGCGACATCGCTACGAGGTCGCTGCAACGTTAACGATGTCAACACGTGTAAACCGGCTTTAACTCAAAAGGCGCAAGCTGAAGATTTACAATGACTCTCACAGTCCCCTAATCTGAACATCATTGAAAATCTGTGGCTAGATCTCAAAAGAGCAGTGCATCTAGGACAATCTCTAATTTTCAAAAGAAGATTGGATGAAATCCCTCAACCATAAATTGATAGACTTTTGGCTGGCAACAAAGAGCATTTACAAGCTGCAATACTTGCAAAAATGGGTACTACTAGGTATTAACCATGCAGGGTGCCCAAACTGTTGTATTGTCCAATTTTCCTTATTGTCATTTTTAAAATATAAAAGATGAAAATATTTTGTTTTGCCTAACATACAAAGGCAATGTGTCATTTTTAACTTTATACCTTGAATAGACACCACTTTATCCCTAACTTGCTTAACTGTCCATAATAACAGTAATTTTGACCAGGGACGCCCAAACGTTTGCATGCCACTGTATACAGAAAGTTGCTAATTCTAAGTAAATATTTCTTCATTTTTAACCTAACCTAGCTATATATTTATTTATTTATACTGCTATACATATACTGCTATACAAGGATTGATATTTGGAGTTTAAAGTATACATGCAGTTTTGTAGAGAAAATGATATAGTGAGGGAATGTGAAATCATATTACATTCTACAGCACTGGCATCTCTACTGGATACAGGAGCTTAACAGACAGAGTAGTATGCTCCTTCTTCTAATGCACATTCATGAGCAGCCTGCAGCATGGACCACAAACTGTTGATGCTTTTACTTAGAAGCACAAAATGTTATGCAAGTTATATAGATAAACATTTTTTGTGCACATTTCTGCCCTTCAACTGTTTCTTTTATATAAATTAGGTACAGTTTAAGGCACGCAATGATATTAGTTAATTTAATACTCTCAAAAACTCATTTAAAAATCTCTAATAATATGAAAAATAATAAAACTGACAGTATTAAGTCTAGCAGTGTATATTGAAAGTCTTGCAAAAAAAACATTTAAAGAGGACCAGTCATCAAGCTAAAAGTGGACAGGAAAAAACACTTTTAAGGTTACTTTCACATCAGCGTTTCTTGGCATTTATGGCAGATCCGGCAGGTTTGCAGTATCTGCCGGATGCCAGAACACTTGCAGCAAGACTGTGTTTGACCTAATGCATTCCCCTTAGGACTTGCGTACATGTGCAGTACTTGTAGATTGGCCGTGATCCGGCCAATCTTGTACTTGCGGCAATGGACAAAAAACGCTGCTAGCTGAGTTTATTTTACTCGCTGCATGTGAAGCAAGTGCAAAAACCGCAAGTGTCATACATACATGTCGGCCAGTCCCATAGGCAATGAATTAGGCCAACCGCAGTCTTGCCGCAAGTGTTCCATTAGGTGGCAGATGTGACAAAATGCCAGATCTGCTGCGAATGTCAAGAAACGCTGATGTGAAAGTAGCCTAGCCTGGTGACTAATCCTCTTTAAATGCTTTTTTTGCAAGACTTTCAATATTTTATTCACATTGTTTCCCTGTATTGTTTTCTTTTATTTTTAAATCTGCATACAGCTCTAGAGATATTAGCCTTTTTTAATTAGTTCTAAATGTTATAGGCTTTACCAGGGGGTTGCATATAGAAATAAGCAAATATTTTAAAATATGCTGACTTCTCTAAATTTCTCCAAAAATGCCATAACAGAATTTTTATATTATCTAAATTTTACAAACAGTCTAAAAATATGCCTTGTTGGGGGCAGTTGCATGTGGTGTTATTTATAGACAGTTGATGCAAATAAAAGAAGCTGTGATATTTTCATATAGTTCAATGCAACAATTATCCTTGTTTGAGGGTATAAATAGGGTTGCACTTTGCTAAAAGAAGAAACAATAGCTTTTTAAAAAAAAAAAAAAATGTAAAAAAAAGTATGTATTTGATGCGGAAATCAAGCAGGTTTACTGTACTGTGTTAAATATGAATAATTAATGGCATCTGAACAAGAACTGTGAAATAATATCTCTTTTTTGTGGTTTAAACAGGTCTGCTAATCAAAATAGTCATTAGGCAATTAAATAGGCTTTTCATCAAGCCATCCAAAAATTATCCCCTTATTCATGGAGCCAAAATAGCTCTGCTTTGATTTCTTCAAGCTTTTTAAAAAAAACTAGCAGTTTTTTAAAGCTATGTCTTGAGGGGGTACAAATAAATTAAGATGCAGTGGTCACGATATGGCTACCTACTATAGCCGTGTAGTGCCTTCAGTGTAGCAGTACAGTAGAGAGTTAAGATGGGGAAAATAATGAGAGTATTGTGAGTTAACTCCAAATAAGATTTTTTTCTCAGCACTCACCACTTCCTTTTAAATAGTGTATGTAAACTTCTGGTTTCTGCTGTAGGCATTGTCATTCAATTAACGAGAAATGGCTGCTATATACTATTTATTGATCACAACATAGAGAGTAATTCATTGTTTACAATGTCATAACTTAGTATATTGTAGTATAACCTTTTTGCTATAAACACTGCACCAGACTTACAGGGCATTGAAGCCACTGGGGTATTCAATATATCTTGATGGATCTTGATCCATTCCATTTACAAATCTTCAAACAACTCCTCTTTATGGCTAAAGGTATGGGACTTAACTCTTCACCCCCAACCCTCTAAAATGTCATTCTTTAGCCTACCCTTATGTTTTGTGTTGCCTGTAAAAAAAAACCTTAAATGGTCCTGTTACACCATAAGATCAGATAGCTGTAAAATGTTATGTGGAAATCATTGCTGCTTTACCTTAAGGAATAAGCTTACTGGGTGTGCCATCATGTGTGAAATGGTGCCGGACATGCATTTTTTTTAATTGCAAACTGCGAATATTATTACAAATTGCTTGATTTCTCACAAAACCTTGGACTTCAGGAAATTAAATTCAAACACAAACCCTCACGGATCAATCTCCTTGTCCCTACTCACAGAGTAATTACACAGAGAAGCCAAAAGATATGCCCCTAGAAAATTCTGTGAGCCGTGCCCTCTCAGTAAGACCATTAAAATTAGCACTAAATTAAAAGGTCCAAATTTCATAAAATATATGGTGCACTTTTGTTTTTTTTAAAAAAAAGAACATGTAATTCCCAGGGTAACAGCAAGATTAAAATAAGAGCAAAAGCTGGACAATTATTATTTTTATGTTATGATAAATCCTAATTAGATCCTTTTTTCACTGTAAAATTACTTAAATTAAAAAAAGATGTTTAAAGAGAACTCGTCATCAGGATCAGGCATGATAAACTAAAGGTATGAGCATAAAGGCACTATTCTACATATTTAATAGGAGCTTTTACTTTAGAAATTCACAGCCTGTTTATTGTTCAATCACTACCAGACATTTTGGTGCAATGAACTGTTCTTTCATTGGGCTAGGACTGCAGGGCAGGACTGTTGATAGGGTCTTAATCTCTACCACGGCACCTCAGCTGCCTCTGGTGTAAGTATTTTCATGCTGTTTAAAATTCTGCGCTGTCAAGGTTCCTCGCCATGGGTGGTGCATGCTCAGATTGATCTGATTGCAGACTTAAGTAAAATGATGACACATGCACAGATTGAGATCTTGGCTGAAAGACAAACTGAGATTTCAATCTGTGCATGTGCAGCTATGTAACTATTTTCCTGAAGCCTACTTGGAGGTTGATGGGCACATGCACTGACAACGATACCAATTTCTTGAAGCCTATAACCTGATCGATCAACGTAAGGACCACACACATCCAAGGATGGTACTGGTGCAGAATTTTAAACAGATTGAAGATACAGTACTTACACGAGAGGCAGCTGAGAAGCTATTTTTAAAATAAAGACCGTACCTACAGTGCCGCCCCACAGTACAGCTCTGATGCATGGACAGCTCATTTCAGCAAAACTTCTAATGGTGATTAAAAAATAACAAGGCTGTAGATTGCCACGGTGAAGGTACCTAGTAATTCAGTAGAATAGCTTCTTTATGCCCATACCTTTAGTTTATAATGCCTGATCCTGAAGACAGGTTTACTCTAAGTTGCATACAAAGAAATGAAATTATTGCATACTTGTGGAAATAGCTGGAATTCAATGGCTGGAGAGGCACGTGTAGGGGACAGCAGGAAGTGTTAGCAGTTCTTGTGTGCAAGAGTGGACAAACAAATCCAGAGATGGGTGGGAACTGTCTGAGAAAGACAATTCTCAGCTGGAGACTTGAACTAGAGAGAAGCTAGACACAATACTCAAGCACTTAATAAAGTTCACATGTGGATAAGTACAGTAGGCAGAAACAGAAAACAGGATGGCTTTCACAGGTTAAGCAGCAGCTATCTTACTAGAGAGCAATTTGCCAGAACACAATAGGAGCCTCTAGTGGTAAGGAACAGAAGTGCAGCACAATTTAGCAAAGTGAATAATAGCAGCCATTAGTGTTCAGTCTAGAGAAAGACAACAGAATCCTTACAAAAATCCTTGCAAAGTTATTTAATAGTATGCATATACAAAGTTTATTTTAACTAAAGTTTGTGAAAAGAAAACAAACATAGAAAAACCTTTCTTAACTGTTGAGTGTGTCATTATTTATTTTCTAATAAGTTGTTAAACCTTAAAATGTTTTTTAGGGCTTTAAAATTGATGATTTATACTTGGAATGAGTTATCAATAGCTAATGATATCCAGTTTTTCTGTAATTTAGTTTTTTTCCAGTGCTGGAACTGTTCTGTTGCAGAGCTGCATAGCACAGCTCCATCAAAAATAGTGACCCTGAAGGGTTCTGCCTATCTGCCCCCTATTCAAACCAATAGGAGGTAGATATACAGTACATTGCTTGGGCCACTGGCCTCTATATTAAACTACCATATTAAGTTTTGTTTTGCTTAAAAATGTATTGTTTGAATTGTTTATATCCTATATAACATTTATATACCTGCATTGACCTTATGAGAAAGGACTGATAGACTGTTGTATTTGCTGGTGCTGCTTGTCTCTGCCTGAATTGATGAACACTAGCAAACATGGTCCTTTTCTGAGTGCTTACAGAAGAAGAAGCTACCAAGAATTAGAATGAGCCCACCCAGATTTAGACAGGACTCAGGAAAAAATGTTTAATAGAGAAGGTTGGCACTGACAGATAGTGTGATGGGATCAAGTGAAATGCTAAATAAGAAAATAAGTCAGCCCACAGTGTGTGAGCAGTGTAGGCCTGGGCAAAGTGACCTTGTAGTGTGCCAGGGAGTAGTAGTCAGTGAAAAGAGATGGGAAACAATATTGTCCCATGGAGTGATTTTGAGACTGTCAGTGGGCCAGAGTGAGAGACTACAGGTTCCAGAATACTAAATTTGGCTGCATGGGAGGTCAGGAATATTGTTAATGAAATATAATCCAGTGAGTGTTGAAGCAGAAAGACTGTTAGATTCTGACAGCTATTGATGCAGGGTTGTGGGCCATAAAGGTCCAAGCCAAGAGAAAAAGAGTTAGACCAGTGGAGAACTGTTCATTCAAGTGTAGTCAAGTGAGGTCAGATAAAGAAAATAGTGTAAGACATAGAGAGAGTAATCCTTCCTCCTATATACAAATGAAATATTGCATTGTAAACTGCAACTTGAGACTGCACCCTTCTCTTGTCTCATGACCTGTTATGTTCTGATCAGTCTCCTGGTGACGACAATTGGTTCTGACTTTGCTTTAGTTTCTTTCGCTTAATGTTTTTTGAATTGCTAACTGTTCTAGGAATATTTAGATAAGCTGTAACATTAAAAAACCTTGGTGGCAAAGATTTTTATATTAATATATCCATTGACACTCCTAAATTGATATCATTCTGATTTGCTGTGAATCTCAAATCTAAAGAATTACTTCAGTGACCTCAATTTAGCAGATTAAATAATCAAAAGATGATCCTTTTGGAAAAAATTGCAAAAAAAATCATAAAGTGAATAATCAATCTAAGATATATGCAAGCTGTGGGTAATTATATTCATGCGTGGAATAGAGCATGACAGACTGATTATACAAGACTCATATTAGGCCAATTAGCAGTAATGTTAGAAGATAAAATGAAGGTATATAAAACATTTAAAAATATAATAATGCTTGCTATTCTTATAAACTTTGTGTACTTACCTATATTGATTCCGTGCTATCAGGGATATGGAATGATGTGGAGCTTGATTTTATACACTTCTAGTTTATGTGACACTTGCCCTCTTATACATCTGCTTTTATAAACTTGGTGTGGACATTTTTATTTTAGATTTATGTTACTCTCAGGACACTACAACCTTGGTTTTATTGCTACCATTTCAATTTAATCTTTGTGCATTTGTCATTACCTACTTTTTAATGTTTCAGCAGTTATTAAAATATTTCTGTACTGGTGAACATTTATCTCTTTTTTTTACAGTGCCTCTCTATATTTATGCATGTAGTAATTACAAAAACATGTACAATTCACAGAATAACACATGTGCTAGTCAGTGACATTCTATCACATCATACATGGAACTTAAAGATGAACTATTAATATCAGTTTCCCTTAAAATATCAGTAGGTGACATTGCCTCTCAATGGAACATCTTGTCTATCGACTTGTTTTGCTTTTTGAGTAGGGATGAGCAAAAACGTTAATGGTCCTCATTGCAGTTTCGCACTGTTTTCAGTCACTAGACCAAGCTTTTCAAGTTTGCTAGGCCCAGGAGGGTTCTGCACATGTGCCTGCAAAGATCACATCCAATGATGTCATAGCATCCCTGTTAGCAGTTGCATGCACAGAATTCCCCCCCAAAACTCTTGGCCTAGCTACTGAGAAAGTTGCAATTTCAGTGCTACTGATGCTGCTTTGAAGACGTGACGAAGACCGGAGAGTTGTTGGTGAAGAGTGGAAGTGCTGTAAAGATGAGAAGACCCTAGAGGATTATAAGGGACATTACATTCAGGGAGAATAACTTCTCTGCAAATTGAATTTCCAGTAAAAAAAGAAGTGTGATCAGGTGGATTAGAATTTTGTCTAGTTGGTTCATCTCTATAAATAGTCATAAGTAATAAGTGGCATTGGGTGAATTAACCAAACAAAAGAAAATATATGCTCTTTATGATAATAGAACGTGTAAAACACAACTGTTTCACTTTTTCCATCATGCTGAACTTTGTGAGAAAAAATCGATAGGTCACCAAATTAGAAAATCAAATTGGCAAATGTGGCTTAGGCTGCCTTCACACTGCATGATTTTCACATTCGTGTGGTTCCTTGAATTTCAACGACCACACAGACAGGCACTAATCTCTTCAATCGGGTGGCAACTGATGTCCAGGGACTGTTTTTTTTATGGATCCATCATCAGTTACCAGAGATAGAGGTGGCAGGAGCTATACCTTGCTTCTGAGCATGCTCAGTACTGCAAAACAAATTTGTTTCATAAAATCCTTTTTTAACGGATTCGTATGGATCTGCGCTCCATAGATATCCATGTTATTTGACATGGACAGCTACGGATCCGTGTCTGTCAGTGATTTTCAAGGCAGCCAAAAATCGAAACAGTCTCCGACTCTGGGTGCATGAAAAAACTGACACAAACAGATCAGTGACAAAACTGATAGACACAGATGGCCACTTAGGACCAATCCATGCCCATAAGGATATATGGGAGACAAAACTAATCTGTGGCTATCCATTTTAAATGGATAGACACGGATCAGAAATTATGTAGTGTGAAAACAGCCTAATTTATAATTTTTTTTCTTTTCTACTTTTGAAACCCTGCATTTTAATAGCAATGCTATAGCTACAGCCATAAAAGCTTATTATTTGTTAAGTTATATTGCTGTAGTATTAGTAAAACTTCCTAAGGCTAGGGTCACACTTGAGTTATGACCCTAGCCTGACGCAAGAGCTAAATACTTAGAAATTTCAGCTGCAGCGCATAGCCTTAACGCTATGCGCTACCAGGCAACAGAGCTCTATGGAAACCCGATATTTACCTTGCCAACCGGCCACACACAAAGCTCCAGGAAGTGTGCTTTAGCTGAGCGCACAGGAAAACACTGCAGACAGCATTTCCTGTGGGCTCAGCTAAAGCACACTTCCTGGAGCTTTGTGTGTGGCTGGCTGCTAAGGTAAACATTGGGTTTCTATTGGGCTCCGTTGCATGGCAGCGTTAACGCTATGCGCTGCGGCCGAAATTTCTAAGAATTTAGCGCTTGCATCAGGCTAGGGTCATGACGCAAGTGTGACCCTAGCCTAAGACTAAGTTCCCACAATGAGCTTTTGGTGAGTTTTTTGATTCTGCTTATTTTCGCTGCATCAATAACACAATGTCTGCATTAAAAAAGACGGATTGCTCTCAGTGGAAGAAACAAAATAATAATCTTGTAGTTGTGATACCTTTTAATGGCTAACAAAAATAAAGTAATTGATGTAACAAAGCAAGCTTTCGAGACTTCTCAAGTTTCTTCATCAGGCATGGTATGACAAGATATTAGAAGAAACACAATTATAAACACACAAAGAAGCAAATGTATTATTATTTATTTTTGTTAGCCGTTAAAGTGTATTGCAACTGCAAGATTAATATTTTGTTTCTCCCACTGAGAGCAATCAATGTTTTTTCAACTGGCTAACATGGTAACAAACACACTTGCCCACTGAGCTTTTCTTTTACTCAGCATAAACTGACTTGAGATGCATGTTTGAAATCAGAAACACGTCACTTTCTCTTGCAAATACGAGTTTTATGTGCAGATTTTTTTCCCAGACTAAAATTAGATGTGGAAAATAAAAATCACACGTTCTTAGTGCGTTTCTGCAGCAGAAATGTATTGAAGGCACAAGGAATTTACACCAAGGTAGACCAATAACGTCTTATCAATCCTAAAAACCAGGGTTGGGGGAAAAAAAAGCAAATCTATTTAAAATAGATATGCAAATAAAATGCATAGTCAGAAACATGATCAAAAATGCATGTAAAATAGCACAAAAAAGCAATGAAGAAAAAATAAAACTGATCTAATTTATATAATAGATGCAGAAATAGTGCAAGAATTCTGTAACATCAAAAACTTACCAAAGGCTCACTGGGGTAACATAGTCAAAGCCACATTCACACAATGAGTATTTTGTCAATATTTTATATCAGTATTTGTAAACTGAAATCAGAAGTGGGTGAAAAATGCAGAATTGTTGCATGTGTTACATTTCTCTGACTGTTTCTCTCCTGATTTTGGCTTACAAATAATGGTGTATAAGGCTAGGGTCAGACTTGCGTCTGCCCCTAGCCTGCAGGATTCAGCAGAAACTTAGTTTCTGGCCAGAGTAGCTCATAGCGTTACCAGCATGTAAGGCTATGCGCCGCCTGTCTATGGATCTCTATGGCAATTGTAAGCCTACCGCAGCCACTCACTCCACAGACAATCCCCAGTTATGCACTTTTGCAGAGAGCGCAGGAAACGCTATTTGCAGCATTTTCCTGTGCGCTCATCAAAAGCACATATCCGGGTCTTCTCTGTGGAGCCGGAGGCTGCAGTAAGCATCCGGTTGCCATAGAGATGAGTAAGCAGGCAGCACATAGCGTTACCTGCTGGTAACGTTAGGCGTTGCTCCTGCCAGATTCTAAGTTTTTCACGAATCTGGCAGGCTAGGGCCAGACGCAAGTCTGACCCTAGCCTAATGCTGACCAAATACTCAATGTGTGTATGTGTCCTAGGACATGTACATATAACAATCACATTTAGACAGTCTGGTTTACCACCTACACAATCACATGCAGCATGCAGAAGCACGTTAAAATTTTTTACACAGTAAAACATTTTAACAGACCTGTGGAGGGAACTGTCTCCCTTTTTGGTCAGGGTACATGACATAAGCAGCTTGTGTGTAGGCATAGCTTTTGAAGCGCGGTTTGGGAGGAGGTGAAGGGGTGTGCACACGTCCCTGTGCTACATTGACAGTGATCTGAGAAGAAGAGATGAGAGGACAAAAGGCACACACAGATTGGTAAAGGCTTACAAACCAAGATTCATATATGTTTTAAATCCATAATCCACCAGCAAATCTCTTGTAATCCATCATATCCCTTAATATGATTTGACTTCTTTACTTTAAGGAAAATGAGTGTTACATAATGTGTATTCACTACATACAATACAACATACTTAAGTATTTGGAGCACAAATCATCAGTTGCAATTTCCTTGATTCACATAAATATGCTATGGATAAATGGCAAAACTGCATGAGAAAATATAGGGGAAAATTACTTTTTAAATTATTGAAAATATATTTGTAAAATGATTGCTTAAATTCAAAGTTTTCAGTATTATGATAAATTGATCTCAGAATTTAATTTTTATTTATTTTACTTGGAAAACTGTGTGCTTTACAATTGTAATATTATACAAATGAACCTTAGAGGAATCAACGACCTTATGCTGTGTTTCACCTTGCTTATAATGCACCAAAATATTCAATCTCTTTACAGACATTGTCACTATTTTTTCCCTCACTGTATGTCTTACAATCTTAATTTTGTACACTGCAGGACACTCATACAAAATACATGGAGAATGTGCAAACTTCAAGCAAATATTTACCCCTGGGAACCATCAGTTACCTCATCATTTAGATTTTCTTAGCAGCTACAACATTAATCTCAATAATTATAATAGTGTATTCTGGGGAAAGTATTTGATCCATTGCTGATTTTTTTTAGGTTTGCCCACTGACAAAGATATGAACAGTCTATAATTTTAAAGGGATCCTGTCACCCCCAAAACGCCTCATAAGCTATTAAAAGATGTCCCTAGAGCATATTAACACTTATCCTACACTCCTTTTGGCTCCTACCGTGTTTTCCCGAAAGTAAGACCCTGTCTTACATTTTTTGGGGGGCCAAAAGTTGCCCCCTGTCTTACTTTCGGGGGGGGGTCTTATATTGGCAGCCCCAGCCACTGCAGCCTCCCATCCACACACAGCCACCCACCCATACACATACAAACACACGCACACACACACACACACACACATATACACACACATATACACACACATATACACACATACACACACACATACACACACACACACACACACACACCGCTTCTTACCGGCTCCCCGCTGTCCTCCGGTGTGTCCAGGTGACTCACCGCGGCCGGGACTCCGGTTTAGACAGGCGATGCTTCCTTCCTCCTTGTCACGGGTGGACCGCGCCTGCCGGTAGTGGGGCCCGGTGTAGTGCAGATCAAAAGTGAAGACGTCTTGGTGGAACAGATTAAAGGGGTTTTAATTTATTCGTGACGCCACCTATGAGTAGTTCGGTAAGGGCTACCGACGCTGCGGAGCCCCCGGGGGATGGATAGCAGCAAGATGTTACGCTCCCCACAGGCTGAGCGGTGATCCCTGGAGGCTGGAGCTGCTCAAGATGTTGTGCGGCAGCTGCGGTTACCTTGTAGTGCGGACGGACAGTTCATAAGGAAGCACGGACACAGGTAGTCTCTGCAACGGGTCTTTACTGTAACCAGCAGGCAGTACATGGCATACAGTGGTTGAGTAGTAGACCAGGTGGACTCAGCAGTGATAGTGTCCCTTAGAGATCCGCAGTGTTCCTCCTTTCTACCTACTTAGTTGCCAGTGTCGCCCAGGAATACCAGGTCGGGTACGGGGAGGCTGCTTCAATGCCCTATCCATGATATACGTCCTGGATGTTCTGGGGAGCCTTGGATCCCTCGGTGGGTACACCGCTGGTTAGACGACTGGAAGTTGGCTGGTGGTGGGGTGCTCCTTTGAAGCTGCTCCTCCACTCTTCTGGTTCGCGTGGCAGAGGTGAACTGCTGCCAGCTTCGGTACCAGTGAACCGGCTGTGAGTTGTGGGCACGGGAGTCTTTTGGGAACCCGTGTAGATAATGCCCAATCCCGGTAGTTAAGGCCTCAGATGCTGACACCCGACCGGTGACGGCCCAGGGGCCCGCACGGGGTGCGGAGCCCCCGCTCCTCTCCAAGTTCTGTGTTCTAGGCTCTGCTCTAGATTCCAGACTCCTACAGTTCTCTGTCTGTACTATCTAGATTATTGTGTGTTCTACTCCACTACCCTAACACTCCACCCCCCAGGACCTATGATTGGCCCTCTGTTCTAGGTGTTGTATGTAGGGTTGGATCTCTATGTTAACCGGATCATTGCTTAGTCAGAGAATATTGCGGCTGCATTTATGGCTGCAATACCCTCTTGTGACGCACTCGTTGCGGGGCGCCACACTCCCCCTTGGTTGAATACGCTTGTCCCCAAGCGTCACACTACTCACATTACAGAGGTTTTTATATTTTATAACAGGTAATACACTTTTATTAATGACAAGTCATTATATGCATAAAAGTGAAAAGGTAAATAACAGGTTAACACATTGCGCGGACCCGGCGGTCAGTCGGCTGTCCTTAGAATAAAAGTTCAGGCTGTAGCCGCCAAGTCGCGGTGTTACGGTGCAAACAGGAAGAAGTCTCTTTTAGTAGCAAAGTTCAAACAACAACAGTCACTGATGGAGGGCAGTGTTCCGGACTCGTATAGCGAACCACCCGTCACGGCATACGTGTCGCTCATAGGTTACTATGTCCCCTCTATACAAGTCTCGGTTTGGATGCCCTCGAAGTAGGTGCGATTCCACATCACGGCGCCCCACAAACACTTCAGTACTCACACCCTCCTCCCTTTACGAATCCCCACCCGGTGGACAAGTTAAAGGTGCTTACCCACCCAGTTTTACGGAATTGTTCAGGTAATGGAGATTGGCGGCGGGCCTCGGCGCGAGCCTGCATGTTGGCTTGCAGTCGAGTGTGCCACTCGTCTCTCCGGATACGACGTACCTCTTCGTCGGAGTGGTGCGGCGTGTGGATAAAGTCACTACGGCGTGCTGGTTGTTGAACCGCTCGAGCTTGGTGGGCAGTCTGGAGTGGAGCCCGGTTCAACGGAACCGGAGAAGATGCTGTTGCGGCGGCACCCGACCAGTGCACCCGAGCTGATCGCCCGGCAGAAGGATTCTTGGTGTCTCCCCAGGCGAACCCGGTGTAGAGATCCTCAGCTGGACTGTAGGTCTCATCGTCATCCTCCTCGACCTCTCCTTCGATGACTACGTCGGGCTGCTCGGCTGACAAAGACGATGGGATGGAATCCTCTGGATCGGTGGGTGGCTGTGCTGCAAAGTTCTCCTCGGGGTCGTTGTGCAGGACTTCCAGGCTGCCTGCCTCTTCTTCTGTAGCAGCGGGAAGTGGTGTTTCGATCCCGGTCACCAGGTAGGCCTCTGTAGTTGCAGAGGAGGCCTCCGGTTCAGGGGAGAAACAGGCGACAGTCTCGGTATTGTAGAAACTAGTTGCGGGTTCCGCAGGTGGAACCAGGTATGTGTCAGCTTCTTCGTGGGAGCATATTGGAAGCTCCGGCTCTGGAACGGGGTCGGCTGCGGTTTCATCCGCTGGAACGGGTCGAGCTGTGGTCCTCACAGAAATAACACAGTCTATGGGCTCCGGTGACGAAGCAGGACAGGTGGTGGGCGACGGTGAGGTTGTTGAAAAACTGGCGATGTCGTCTGGGCTTGGAGAAGCTGTACCCGGTCGGCTCTGCTGCATCGCATGGTGGAGTCTTCTGCCTAGGGTCGCGCTCCAGCTGCGAATCGTCCATTCCACAGTCTCAAGTAGTCGCACTCGGAGGTCTTGTAGAGCCTCTAGCCAGAAGTCGGGGCTGCCGTCTACGGTAAGGGCAGGATCCGGACCCGGTTGGCCTATGGCTGCTCTGGCCTCCGCCTCGACCTCCCGCATCAGGTCTTGGAGTCTCGTGCTGGCCAATCTCTTCTTGGAGGGAAACCACACCCGTTCGACCGGTAAACGTTCTGGTAGAGCTGGTGAAGAAGTCTGTCTGACACTCCCATTTCCTCTGGGCTTTTGTAGTCCAATCGTGGGAAAAGTCTTTGGGGTCCGCCCCCATGGTTGATTCGAGCAATCAGGGCGGACAAAGAGTTTGGCGCCTTTTGTCTTTAGCCCTCCCACGATGAGGGGGGGTTGACTCACTCCTGGGCTTGCACGTGGCGGATTCTTGTGGCGGGAGCGCCATCTTGGGCGCCATCTTGGCCCAAACGGTGAAAAGGCGGGAAAGTTCTTTTAGGGACGAACAAAGTCCAATTGTAGACAATAAAGTCCAGTTTAAGCACAATATACCCGTTGGGTAACGGGCCTGCTCGTATCCTGTTCGTGACGCCATTTTCTGACTCACCGCGGCCGGGACTCCGGTTTAGACAGGCGATGCTTCCTTCCTCCTTGTCACGGGTGGACCGCGCCTGCCGGTAGTGGGGCCCGGTGTAGTGCAGATCAAAAGTGAAGACGTCTTGGTGGAACAGATTAAAGGGGTTTTAATTTATTCGTGACGCCACCTATGAGTAGTTCGGTAAGGGCTACCGACGCTGCGGAGCCCCCGGGGGATGGATAGCAGCAAGACGTTACGCTCCCCACAGGCTGAGCGGTGATCCCCGGAGGCTGGAGCTGCTCAAGATGTTGTGCGGCAGCTGCGGTTACCTTGTAGTGCGGACGGACAGTTCATAAGGAAGCACGGACACAGGTAGTCTCTGCAACGGGTCTTTACTGTAACCAGCAGGCAGTACATGGCATACAGTGGTTGAGTAGTAGACCAGGTGGACTCAGTAGTGATAGTGTCCCTTAGAGATCCGCAGTGTTCCTCCTTTCTACCTACTTAGTTGCCAGTGTCGCCCAGGAATACCAGGTCGGGTACGGGGAGGCTGCTTCAATGCCCTATCCATGATATACGTCCTGGATGTTCTGGGGAGCCTTGGATCCCTCGGTGGGTACACCGCTGGTTAGACGACTGGAAGTTGGCTGGTGGTGGGGTGCTCCTTTGAAGCTGCTCCTCCACTCTTCTGGTTCGCGTGGCAGAGGTGAACTGCTGCCAGCTTCGGTACCAGTGAACCGGCTGTGAGTTGTGGGCACGGGAGTCTTTTGGGAACCCGTGTAGATAATGCCCTATCCCGGTAGTTAAGGCCTCAGGTGCTGACACCCGACTGGTGACGGCCCAGGGGCCCGCACGGGGTGCGGAGCCCCCGCTCCTCTCCAAGTTCTGTGTTCTAGGCTCTGCTCTAGATTCCAGACTCCTACAGTTCTCTGTCTGTACTATCTAGATTATTGTGTGTTCTACTCCACTACCCTAACACTCCACCCCCCAGGACCTATGATTGGCCCTCTGTTCTAGGTGTTGTATGTAGGGTTGGATCTCTATGTTAACCGGATCATTGCTGAGTCAGAGAATATTGCGGCTGCATTTATGTCTGCAATACCCTCTTGTGACGCACTCGTTGCGGGGCGCCACACAGGCTCCTCTGCTGTGTCCAGGCTCCCCCAGTGTATCCAAGCTCCCCCGATGTGTCCTGCAAGTGCAGCCGCGCTGGAGCAGATGGGGTTAATCACAGCCTAACTTGCTGTGTCCCCCTGCTCATCTCCGCCCAGCCTGACGTCACTGCAGCCCGGCTCGAGCTCTGATTGGCTCCCAGGAACCAGCGGGCGCGGCCAGATGACGAGCCAATCAGAGCTCATAACGTCATCTGGCCGCGCCCGCTGGTTCCTGGGAGCCAATCAGAGCTCGAGCCGGGCTGCAGTGACGTCAGGCTGGGTGGAGATGAGCAGGGGGACACAGCAAGTTAGGCTGTGATTAACCCCATCTGCTCCAGCGCGGCTGCACTTGCAGGACACAGCGGGGGAGCCTGGACACACCGGGGGAGCCTGGACATACCGGGGGAGCCTGGACACACCGGGGGACAGGTACCAGGCGGCGGCCTTATATTCCCCAGCGCCCCCCCCTAGGCGGTCTTACTTTCGGGGGGGCCTTATATTAGCAGACCCCCCCGTTCCCCCTACCCTGTCTTACTTTCGGGGGGGTCTTATTATCGGGAAAACACGGTAAATGCATCTAGTGAAAATGTATAAAAACGTTATTAAACTCACTCATTAGCGATGTTAATGAGTGGCTACTGTATGCATAGTCACCCAGGCAGGCTCTCCCTCCTCATAATATCACGCCTCAATAGGCGTGATCTTGAATGCTGATTGAAATGCGCGCCTCTTCTCTCTCCTCTGAGCCGGCCGGGCTGCAGTGTGCGGCTTGTATGACGCGAATCGCGTCATTTCCGGCTTCGGGTGACGTGGGTACACCCGCGCCGCTCTGTTAGCTTCAAGCCTTGCACTGCGCATGTGTGCTGGAGGCATAATAGAGCAGAGTTATTTGTATTTTGCAGAGAGAAATAAGTATTTAATCCCTCTGGCAAACAAAACTTAAATAGGACCTGCCACCCTCCCTGGTGCTATGCTAACTGAATGCTGAACTGAATGCAATACGTATGCTGTATTCAGGGAAAGAGTCCCCCATGTCTCTAGCTCTCCTATAAGTTATTAAAAACACTTTATAAAGTGTACAGATAAGGAGTCCGGAGGGACTTACTCAGTAATGAGTCATCGCTGTTGCTGGTGTTTTCCCCGCCTCCAGCCCTCTCTGTGCCACTTCCAGCCCTCTCTTTTTCAGCTTCCTGTATGTGTCATCGCTGGTGATGGTATCCTCCCCATCTCCAGCTCTCTCTGTGCCACCTCCAGCCCTCAGCGATGACACAGGAAGCTGAACAAGAAAGGGCTGGAGGTGGCACAGAGAGGACTGGAGACGGAGAGGACACCATCACCAGTGATGACACATACAGGAGGCTGAACTAGAGAAGGCTGGAGATGGCAATCCTGTAAGCTGTTAAAAAGACTTTATAATGTGTACAGATAAGGAGTCCGGAGGGACTTACTCAGTAATGAGTCCTGATTGCTCCCTGGTGACCTCCCCACCTCCAACCCTCACTGTAACACCTCCAGCCCTGTTTTGTTCAGCCTCCTGTATGCCTCTTTGCTGAGGGCTGGAGATGGCACAGAGAGGGCTGGAAGCGGGGAGGACACCTGCAACAGTGATCACTCATTACTGAGTAAGTCACTCCGGACTCATTATCTGTACACTTTATAAAGTCTTTTTAACTTACAAGGGGCTAGAGACATGGGGAACCCTTCCTTGAATGCAGCAGACATGCTGCATTCAGTTAGCATAGCACCAGGGGAGTGACAGGTCCTCTTTAATACGTGGTGATAATAGCCTTGTTGGCAAGCACAGCAGTCAGATGTTTCTTGTAGTTGATAATAAGTTTGCACACATGTCAGAAGGAATTTTGGTCCAACCTCTTTGCAGATCATCTCTAAATCATTAGGATTTTGAGGCTAATGCTTGGCAACTCAGAGTTTCATCTCCCTCCATAAATATTCTATGGGATTAAGGTCTAAAGTTTGGGTAGGTCACTCCATGACCTTAATGTGCTTTTTATGAGCCACTCCTTTGTTGCCTTGGCTGTATGTCTTGGGTCATTGTCATACTGGAAGACCCAGCCATGACACATTTTTAATATTCTGGTGGAGGGAAGGAGGTTGTCAATCAGAATTTTATGGTATGTGGCTTCATCCATTGTCCCATTAATGCAGTGAATTAGTCCTTTGCTCTTAGAAGAAAAACACCCTGAAAACATAATGTTTCCACCACCATGCTTAACTGTAGGGATGCTGTTCTTTGGGTCATAAGCAGCATTTCTGTTCATACAAACAGATAATGCCAAAGAGTTCAATTTATGTCTCATCTGACCACAGCACCTTCTCCCAAACACTATCAGAATCATTAAGGGGTTCATTGGCAAGCTTCAGACTGGCCTGCACATGTGCCTTCCTGAGCAGTGGACTTTGCGGTAACTGAAGGATTTTAATCCATTATGGTGTAATGTGTTGCCAATGGTTTTCTTGGTGACAGTGCCTTGAGATCATTAACAAGTTCCCCCAGGTAGTTTTAAGCTGATCTGTCACCTTCCTCATGATTCTGGATACCCCAAGAGGTAAGATTTTGTATATAGTCCCAGAATCATCTTGATTGGCACTTATTTTGTATTTCTTCTATTTTCTTATTATTGCACCAACAGTTGCCTCCTTCTCACCCAGCATCTCACTTATGGTTTTGTAGACAATTCCAGCCTTGTGCAGGTCTAGGATCTTTTCCTTTACATTTTTAGAAAGCTCTTTGGTGTTGCCCATGTTGTAGAGGTTAGAGTCTGACTGATTAATTGAGTGTGTGGACAGTAGTATTTTAAACAGGTTACAATTTAAGACAGCTGTCTTTATTACAGGTTACGAGTTGATTAGATACCATATATTTCGGATTATAAAACACACTTTTGTTCCCCCAAATTTTCAGAGAAAGTGGGGGGTGCGTTTTATAATCCAAAACGTAACTTTCTGTACTGTAGGGAGGGAGGGGCGGCTCTGGGGCGGTGCCCGGAGGCTGGAGGAGGCTGGCTGTGAACTGCAGAATCAGCAGGAGGTCATGTGCTCCCACTCATTAGCCTCATGTAATATGCACTGCACCTGCTGTCCATCACCTCAGTGCTGAAACTGTGCATAGGAGAGCAGGCATATTACATTGTCTGCGGTCACCCCCCATCCTGGATAAGGCCCCCTATCACCTTGTTTGACCTCCCATGCTGCTGCCCACACTAAAATAATAAACCACTTTAAACTTACCTCTCTGGCAATGCCCTCCGTGGCTCCTTTCTTGCTGTACTTCTTAAGTCCCCGGGAAGCCGGTCATGTGATCGGCACAGCAGTATGACATCATCACTGTTCATCCCGATCACATGGCCAGCTTCCCCTGGGATGCAGGATGACTCAGGAAGCATCATAAGTAGAGAGCCATGGAGGACAGTGCCAGAGATAAGTTCAAAGCAGTTTGTTATTTTAGTGTAGGCAACAGCATGGGGGCCATACAGAGTGATGGGGGGCCATATCCAGGATGGTGGCATGGCATATCCTGCGAAGGGGGCATGTGTGCTAGCACAGGGGGATGGGTGCCAGAACAGGGAGATGTGTGCCATCACAAGAGGAAGTGTGCCATAACAGGAGGATGTGTGCCATAACAGGGGCTGTTTGCCAGCACATGGGCATGTGTGCCAGCACATGAGCATGTCTGCCAGCACAGAAGCATGTGTGCTAGCATAGGGGACTGTGTGCCAGCACAGGGGAGCTACATAGGCCGGAACAGGAGCATGTGTGCCAGCACAGGGGCTTATGTGCCAGCATATGGGCATGTGTGTCATCTTAGGGGGCTGTGTGACATCTCTGGTGGCTGTGTGTCATCACAGAGAGCTGTGTGCATCACATGGGCTGTGTGCCATCACAGTGTGCTATATATGCCAGCACAGGGGGGCAATATCCAATATAAGGGGGCCTTTTCGAGGGTTAGGGGCTATATCCCAGCATGGGGGACCATGTACAAGGATGAGGGTCTATGTACCAGAATGAAGGTTATAAATATAACCAGCATGAGAGACAATATATATATAAATTGTAAGATGAATACGGGCATTATAAGACAAATCCCATTGAAAATTTAAAAAAAAAAAATTCTCTTTTCCTTCACCAAATTTGGGGATGCGTTTTATCATCCGATACATTTTATGCAGTGAAAAAAATACGGTACTTATATCTCTCTGCAAAATGCAAATGTATTTATATAATTTAGCCAAAATTATTTTCTGGATTTTGTTTTTGATATTCTATCTCTCACTGTTAAAATTAAGCTACCCTTAAAATTATTCATGTCTTTGTCAGTGGGAAAACTTACAAAATCAGCAAGGGGTCAAACACTTATTTCACACACTGTAAAAGGACCAGATTTTTTAATTTAAAGTGATCAATAACTCCAATAGCAGCTTCACCCTTTTATTCATTAAAGCTGAAAAGTTTGCTTCTATTCCTTTCCAAGGATATTCCTCCCGATGATAAAGGAGAGCTCAATAAACATAGTTTCCCTTTTCTGAAGCTTACTGTGTTCACCCTTAACTCTCTACTGGATAGGGTAGCAACAGGGCGCAGGAGAAAAGCAACAAAGTGCAAAGAAAATCAAATATAATATTGTTATGTATCTTATCAGAAAAATATGCATTCTGTTTTACCTTCTTCCTTCCTCATTCACATTTAAAAACAGCTAAAAACTATCTTTGTCAATACAAGACTAACAAACTGTTTAATTACATACAAGATTGCAGTTGCCTATTAAAGTCCATTAAGAAGATAAAGACAATTCATGTTTTTGGGATGTGCTAACCAAAATGAAGACTCTTGATCCAATAACATAAAGGAGCAGTTTTTATTCCACAAGGTGTTTACACCCTTGACTTGCATCTTTCTCAAGTGTAAAAACCAACTGTATTCTAATGTTCATTTTGGTTAGTGTAGTAGAAAACCTGGAACTGTCTTTTCATTCAAACCTTCTAGCTGAGTTCATCTCACAGCTAGTGATGGGCGAATCCTAAATTACTCGGAATCGCTTGACTCTAGCGAGTACGAGCCCGGGACTCGCTACTCGTTGCGAGTCTAGCGAGTCTAATGTTAATGAATGGGGAAGCGAGTAATAGCGAGTAGTGTGCGATTTACAAATCACAGATGTGTCTCGGAAGCTTCAGCCTGAAGCAATCCTAGTTTTGCCATTGATTTGCATTGGACTCGTTTACTGTACAAGTAATCGCTGGGAAACTCGCACAGATAAGAGTCCGGCTGTCTGCTCTGTGTGCAGGCTGCCGCAGCTCCAGGGTCCTAGATCCCGCCTGCTGCCTGATGTAGCAGAGCTGAGATTGTTCTCAGTCTGCTCATTCCCTGTGCATAGACATCTATATCTATGCACAGGGAATGTAGCAGAGAGGACATCGTGTTTTGGACTGTGTCGGACAGAAGAGGATTTTTTTAATTAAAGATGGAGTCCCTAATGGCTTTTTTTTTATTTCTAATAAAAAATTTTCTCTGTGTTGTGTTTTTTTTAAAACAATTTAATAGAAATTCATGGCGGTCATGTCTAATATTGGCGTGACCGCCATAAATTTCGGGCTTAGGGCCAGCTGATAATACAAAGCTGGCCTTAACCTCTTTATTACCCAGCGTGCCACCGCCACCAGGGCCGCTGGAAGAGCGGGGTTCAGCGCCAGAGGATGGCGCTTCAATGAACGCGCCATCTTCTGGGGTGGCTGTGGGCTGCAATTTGCAGCGGTGGGTGCCCAGAAAGCTTGGGCATCCCTGCGCTGCAGATTCCAGCCCCCAGCTGCTTAGCTGTACCTGGCTAGACATAGAAATTGCACGAAGCCCCACGCATTTTTTTTTATTATTTCATGAAATTCATGAAATAATTAAAAAAAAGGGCTCCCCTATATTCTTGTGTCCGGCTAGGTACAAATAGGCACCTGGGGGTTGGGGGCAGCCCGTCGCTGCCTGCTGGATCCGGCTAGTTCCAGAAATATGGCGAAGCCCACGTGAGATTTTTCAGAAAAAAAATTACATGGTCTTTCTGGAACCAGCCGGATCCAGCAGGCAGCGACGGGCTGCCCCCAACCCCCAGGTGCCTATTTGTACCTGGCCGGACACAAGAATATAGGGGAGCCCTTTTTTTTTATTATTTCATGAATTTCATGAAATAATAAAAAAAAAATGCGTGGGGCTCCGCGCAATTTCTATGTCTAGCCAGGTACAGCTAAGCAGCTGGGGGCTGGAATCCGCAGCGCAGGGATGCCCAAGATTTCTGGGCACCCCCCGCTGCAAATTGCAGCCCGCAGCCGCCCCAGAAGATGGCGCGTTCATTGAAGCGCCATTCTTTGGCGCTGAACCCCGCTCTTCCAGCGGCCCTGGTGGCGGTGGCACGCTGGGTAATAAAGGGGTTAATACCAGCTTTGTTATACAAGCTGGTATTAAGCCCGAGATTCTTAATGTCAGGCCACGTTTGACCCAGCCACTAAGAATCTCCAATAAAGGGTTAAAAAAACACAACACAGAGAAAATTTTTTATTAGAAATAAAAAAAAAAAGCCATTAGGGACTCCATCTTTAATTAAAAAAATCCTCTTCCGTCCGACGTAGTCCAAAACGCGATGTCCTCTCTGCTACATCCCCTGTGCATAGATATAGATGTCTATGCACAGGGAATGAGCAGACTGAGAACAATCGCAGCTCTGCTACATCATCTCTGTGAGCAGGCGGCCCTAGGACCCTGGAGCTGCGGCAGCCTGCACAGAGAAGACAGCTGGACTCGGCTTGCAAAGTAACAGCAGTTACTTTGCGAGTTTCCCTGTGATTACTTGCACAGTAATCAGACCAATGCAAGTCAAAGGCAATCCTAGTTTTGTCAGAGTCTGTGACAAAACTAGGATTGATATTGATTTGCATTGGACTCGTTTATTGTGCGAGTAATCACTGTGAAACCCCGCAGAGTACCGAGTCCTGCGAGTCCCTTACTACTGGCCGAGTAATGAGTCCTAGCGAGTAGATTCGCCCATCCCTACTCACAGCCATCGAGAAGCAGCAACAATTTTTGATGTTCCACAATTTCTTCGGGTGAACATAATACCTGGATCTATTATATCTTTTTATAAAGCTATTACCCTATGACCTTGTGCACTCTTTTTCCCTACAGTTTTTTTTATCAAAGTCTATGGAAAGAAGGAAGGAGAAGATTGAAAGAACATGCAAAGGTGAAGAGATAGGTAGATTCTGCTGAAGCCTCTAAATATACAACCACAATGCAAGCTACATTGAAGGCTCAAGACTGTTATACAATATTATCTGTGCAACTGTACATTATAATCCTTCCTGCTGCATGGCTACAAAAGGAAAGAACAGCACAATTCCTCTCTTTGGTACTGTATATGAAAGACATCATACTGTATAAACTAGTCTTTGCTCATCAGCTTAGAAATAGAGATGAGCAAATCTTTTGGTGTTTCGGATCAGCTCTGTTTGCCAAAAGGGCAAATGTTCATTCAATTGTTAAATAAACTATTCACCGAACTTCCGAACCCCATTCAAATCCATGGGGGGGTGGTGCTAGTGGAGCTGGCCGGGTGACGAGCTGGGGGGGGTGCTAGCCCGGCCGGCGCAAATACCTGCTCCGCCGGCTTGTAGAGGAATCGAGGGGCGGGCACTGTTGCGCGGCAGCAGGAAGTGACCTCTGTCACTTCCAGTCCGCCCTCCGCTCCTCTTCCGGCGCTATCGCGGTCGCGGCAGGCGGCTGGAGGCTGCGACCGCGGTAGTTCCGCCACTGGAAAACACTTTCAAAGGGCCCAAAAGCTGCCAAACCCAGCTCAAACCAGTTGACAGTGGTGTCCTGTTGTTTTCACACAGACATTCACTTCCTTAAGTATTACTTACCAAGTTTCAGTGCCGCTGTCACCATGCTTCCAGACCTACTCATGAACGTCACTGATTCTCTCCTCTTAATTGTTTAAAGTTTGATTTAGACTCACCTTCTGTGATTGAGTGCCAGTATGGCAACCAAATTTACATCAGGTTATAAGAAAAATAAATTAAATAATTGAAAAAAATGGGTGTATTTTTGGTTGCCAACCAGTTCCAACTAGGCAACTAGGGGCTAGAATTCTCAGTGTGGGAAATTCCAAACATCCTGAGCCCCCAACACTGTGAGTTACAGCCAGAGCTTCCCCAGAAAATGGTGTATTCATAGAAGCACCATTTTCTGCAGCTGTCCCCAACTTTTCCAGCTGGCCTGGTGCCAGT
>JARQOC010000002.1:471824727-472106626 GCA_033576535.1 Allobates femoralis | reverse complement strand
ATTATTTCAAGAAATAATTAAAAAAGGTCTCCCCTGTATTTTGATTATAAGCCAGGTAAGACTAGTCAACTGTTTGTTGGTGGCAGCCTGTACATGCCTGCTGTACCTGTGCTGGTGACCAAAAATACAGCAGAGCCCCATCAGCACAAAATAATTGACATATGCTATTTTTTTCTGAATAGCTAGCAAATAAGTGTAGAAGAGGTGGCCTTGCATGCTGCTGACCGGCTGCAAAAATAAACAATAACAATACTGATAAAACAAAAAAAATGATATTTATATAGTCTGCCAATGTTTCAAAAATGTACACCCTGCAGATGTCAAAACACCTGCAAATTTCAGGAAGCTTAAAAAAATTACTTTAAAGATGCAAAAAATTCTTCATTAATATAAGCCAGTAGACCCGATGACTGGGAACACTCCAAACTGTATGTTTTCCAGCGAGTGTTTTGGCCCTAAAGATTCAGTTTTCACTATTTGAAATCAATTAGTGTTAAGGATACAGGTGAGCAGGGGTTTAGCTTTTAGTTTATAAGATTTCAACTTTGAATTTTAATGTGCCTATAAATAAGAGCACCTGTTGGAAATGTGTCAGGCATTTAGGCGCTTTGTCTACCACATGATGCTTTTATCTTTGACAAAATAAAAATTGGAGAATTTTAAATGGAGAATGGAGGCCTGGTGCTGGACTTTATTTGTTTTTCTACACAAAATTACAAGCACACTTTAAAGAAAACATGCCACGTGGAAATTGCTATTAACCTGCAGATTTGGGGTTAACTTGCACTTCAATAGCATTCTGAACCTAATCCGGTACATTAAACCATGCAGCCGAGCTAAAAATAGCTTTAATCTTCCCTGGTAGCGTTACTATTTCAGTTATGGAGGTGGAGCCAGCATGGGTTCAGTCACCACTGTGTATGAAGAGCAGTGGCTGTCCTCATGGACCCTGCATGCACTGACAACCTCTTGTAATGCAAAGCAGCTGTCAGTTAGTGTGGGGGGCATGGTTACCACTGGTCTTCATAGACAAAGTTCTGACTGAACCCAGATCAGCTCCGTCCACATGACTGAAACTGGAACACTTACAGAAGGATTCAAGTTATCGTAATTTCCTACTGTCAGAGAGGTTTAATGTGCAGGAGCCAGGCAGGTTTAGAATGGAATTTACCTGCAGATTAACCCAATGTCTGCATGATAATAGCATTTTTCCATGTGATAGGTTTGCAATAATTCTTTGACATCCAATATGCTCCCGATTCCAGTTGCTAAATTACTGATAGATTGCTATCTACCAATTAACTGTCATTATTAAATATTTGAAAACATTTGAAAAGGTGCACATGAAGAAAATTATTGAAGAGTAAGGGCCCTTTCACATCAGCGTTTTTGAAATTCGCGGCAGATGCGGTGAAAAAACGCATCTGCCGCGTTTGCCGCATAACCGTTACACTTGCGGCGGTTGCGGTAATCCCATAGAAAGTATAGGCGACTTGCGGCTGGTGCGGCAAGTGCGGTTTTGCACTTGCGGCAAGTGCGGCCGCGAAAAAAACCGCAGTCAGCCGCGTTTTTTTCGCGGCCGCACCTGCCGCAAGTGCAACACCGCACTTGCCGCACCTGCCGCAAGTCCCCCTATACTTTCTATTGGGATTACCGCAACCGCGCCGCAAGTGTAACGGTTATGCGGCAAACGCGGCAGATGCGGTTTTTTCACCGCATCTGCCGCGAATTAAAAAAACGCTGATGTGAAAGGGCCCTTAGGGCTCACATATTATTTTTTTACAGTATGTGTAGTGCTGGGGATTTAGATCATGTAATGCTCCACTGTCAATCATAATAAAGTGAAGGGCCGAGGATGATAACTAAGGGAATGGAATGGTGCACTGAGCCCTTGGAAACATCAGTGATGCACCTAAGCCATCTCATTTACATGTGTAATAAAGCTGATTTATTTATTAACAGCAATCTGTTAATTGTCCCCTGGTGCTTTGTGTCCTATCTCCCTCCTCTGACCCTCCCTTCTACTCACCTGGCTCATTCTTTGCACCCCTTAGATGTATAAATTAGTTTGGGCAAGCCTGTGTGCCTTGGCCTGTGTGTGTTCATAAATTGTGATTCATTAAGTGGCCTGCAGAGATATCCCAGAGATAATCCAGAGGAAATCAGAAGGTACAATCTATACCCGTCTGTTGACTTATTCTAAGGCTTTGTTTTCCCCCTAACACTTGCACAATGCTTACTTATGCCCTAACAGTAATTGCTCCAATAATCTTTTCCCTATTTCACTACCCCCAAGCTGCAACACTCCCAGCACAAATATTTATCTTCCCATCCCTCTTATCGCCCCATCTGAGCTCCTCTGCTGACCTGCTCCTCAATCTCACACCCCTCCTGCAGAAACATAAAACAAACCAGCAGCTCTCACTCCCCCACCTGCTTGCTCTCTCTTTGCTGCTGCTATCCGCTGGAGACATATCTCCCAACCCAGGACCTCCACAGACAACTTTCCCCACTAATTCTCCCTCCTATCACCCCACACCTGCAGGAAACAGCCGCAATCTCCTAAATATAAAATCTATTTCCCTTACCCCCTCTCCACCGTCTCCTCTCTCTGGAGCGCTCTGGAATGCCCGCTCCATTTGTAATAAACTCCACTACATTCATAACCTCTTTACCTCTAGCAGACTCTCCATCCTGGGCCTCACAGAAACATGGCTGACACCCTCCGACACGGCCTCCCCTGCTTCGCTGTGCTACGGTGGACTTCACTTCTCCACACACCTCAAACTGGCAACAAACACGATGGAGGAGTGGGTCTTCTCCTATCTAGCAACTGCATCTTCAACCCAATTCCCCCTCCTCCCTCCCTTATCCTCTCATCTTTTGAAGCGCACTTTGTCCATATCTACTCTCCTTCCAACCTACAAGTGGCCATCATTTATCGACACAAGGTCCGACCACTACATTCTTTGACCAATTCTCCATCTGGCTCCTATACTTTCTGTCTGCTGACATTCCCACCATCATAATGGGCGACTTCAACATCCCCATTGACACTCACCAGTCAACAGCCTCCAAACTCATGTCACTTGCCTCATCCTTTGGCTTCTCTCAATGGTCCTCCACAGCCACCAACACAGATGGACATACACTAGACCTCATTTTTACCTGCCTCTGCTCCCTAACTAAACCCACAACCTCCCCTCTCCTCCTCTCTTACCACCATCTACTTAGCTTCTCATCCTTGTCCTCCTCATCTGCCACCCATGTCTCCCAACTCGCACAACCTCGCAGAAGCCTCACACATCTTGACACTCACACACTCTCCAACACCATTCATTCATATCATCACTCCATGACACAGATAATGCTACAGCTTTCTACAACTCTACACTCACATCAGCTATTGATGCAGTTGCCCCTCTCATTTATGGCAGAACACGACAAATCAACAGAC
This sequence comes from Allobates femoralis, assembly GCA_033576535.1. Taxonomy (NCBI): domain Eukaryota; kingdom Metazoa; phylum Chordata; class Amphibia; order Anura; family Aromobatidae; genus Allobates; species Allobates femoralis. The sequence continues at coordinate 472,103,169 of JARQOC010000002.1, read as the reverse complement.
AACCCTGGCACACAGATACCACTAAAAATCTGTGGCGAGCAGCGAGGGTTGCAGAGCGACGCTGGAAGAAAACACACTCACAAGAAGACTACACAGCATTCAAACAAGCACTTCTCAAATTCAAGTCAGCACTCACCACTACTAAACAGAATTACTTCATTACCCTCATATCCTCTTTGTCCCACAACCCCAGGCGGTTATTCAACACATTTAACTCCCTCCTCCGCCCCCCACTGCCCCCTCCTACTTCTCATATCTCTGCAGAAGACTTTGCAACATACTTCACCAACAAGATCAACCAAATCAGACAAGTCTTTGCTTCCCAACCACCACAACCCGCATGTATACCGGATCACTCCACTCCCCCACTAACCCTCTTCCCATCCATCACTGAAGTAGAACTTGCACACCTCCTCTCCAGATTGCACCTCACCACTTGTGCACTGGACCCTATCCCATCTCACCTCCTCCCCAACCTCACCACAACACTTATCCCAGCCCTAACCCACCTCTTCAACCTATCACTAACTTCTGGTACCTTTCCTTGTGCTTTCAAACACACAACAATTACACCTATCTTAAAGAAGCCATCCCTTGACCCCACTTCTACATCCAGCTACAGGCCCATATCACTGCTCCCATTCGCTTCCAAACTTCTCGAAAAGCATGTGCACACTGTACTCTCATCCCACCTCTCATCCAACTCTCTCTTTGATGACCATCAAATTGGCTTCGGCCCTCACCACTCCACTGAAGCTACCCTGACCAAAATTACTAACGACGTACTCACGGTCAAAGCTAACAGACAGTTCTCCGTCCTCCTCCTTTTAGACCTGTCCTCTGCATTCGACACAGTTGACCACTGCCTCTTATTACAGATCCTCTCTTCCAATGCTATCACAAACCTTGCCCTCTCCTGGATCTCCTCCTACCTTTCCAACCGCACATTTAGTGTCTCCCACTACCACACAACCTCCTCACCCCATCCCCTCTCTGTTGGGGTCTCTCAAGGCTCTGCCCTTGGGCCGCTGCTTTTTTCAATCTATACTCTTGGTCTGGGACAACTCATAAAGGCCCATGGCTTCCAGTATCACCTGTACGCTGATGACACCCAGATCTACCTCTCTGGCTCAGACGTCACCTCTCTTCTGTCCAGAATCCCGGAGTGTCTATTAGCCATATCCTCCTCCTTCTCCTCCCGCTTCTTAAAACTCAATGTAGACAAAACCGAACTCATCATCTTTCCTCCATCTCACACACCTTCCGTACCAGACTTATCACAATAAATGACATTACACTGTGCCCTGTACCTGAAGTCTGCTGCCTCAGAGTAACCCTTGATTCTGCCTTGTCCTTCAAACCACATATCCAAGCCCTTGCCACCTCCTGCCACCTCCAACTCAAAAATATTTACATAATCCGTCCCTTCCTTAACCCTTATGGCCCCTTTACACGCAGCTACAGGTAACAGGTTTTCCACAGGTAACTTACTGGTTGCAGTGAAATCATGGAGACATGGTTCTATCTTGTTGCTGTGTACAAATGGAATAATCTCTCCATGATTTCACTGCAGCCAGTAAGTTACCTGTGGAAAACCTGTTACCTGTAGCTGCGTGTAAAGTGGCCATTAATCTGCTAAACTACTAATGCATGCCCTAATCATCTCTCGCCTCGACTACTGCAACCTCCTTCTATGTGGCCTTCCTGCTAACACTCTTGCACCACTTCAATCTGTCCTTAACCCTGCTGCCCGACTAATCCACCTCTCTCCTCACTATTCCTCCACTTCTGCCCTCTGCAAATCCCTCCACTGGCCCCCAATTCACCAGCATATCCAATTCAAACTACTATCATTGACTTACAAAGCCATCCAAAATCTGTCCCCCCATATATATCTAAACTAATCTCCCGATATCATCCAACTCATAATCTTCGATCCTCCCAAGACCTTCTTCTTTCCTCCACACTTGTATGTTCCTCATCTAACTGCCTGCAAGAGTTCACACGAGCATCCCCCATCCTCTGGAACTCTGCACCCCATCACGTACGGCTGTCCCCTACACTCGGAACCTTCAAGCAGAACCTGAAAACCCATCTCTTCAGAACAGCCTACAACCTGTAATGACCACAGTGCCGCCTCACCACCACTGGAACCGGCGCTCCACCACCATCGGACCTGGCACTCCAGCACCATTAGACCTGGCGCTCCACCACCACCCGAGCAGACCCAACCTACTGTCTCCCTCCCCATTGCCCTGTAGAATATAAGCCCGCAAAGTCAGGGTCCTCTCTCCCCTCTGTATCAGTCTATCACTTTGTACTTTGTATTTTTAACTTGTTTGTATGTAACCCTTTCTCATGTACAGCACCATGGAATGAATGGTGCTCTATAAATAAATAATAATAATAATTTATATACAGCAAATTTATTAAAACCTGCAGTATTATTTTTAAAAGGGTAAGCCCCCTATTTATTAGGTCTCATTAGTTACATTACAGCTTCTTGGGTAATAGACTCCCTTTACATGTTAAGTATCATTTAGTTTGTACACATTTATCAACAAAAGTCTGGTCAGAAAACTAGAATTTATAATGCCTTCTCACTTCATCACTTAATACCTCTAGCATCACAGGTCCACTTTTACTTTATAATGGCTATGTTACTTTTTACTTCAACTTTTTTCACAGGGCAGAACATTACTCCAGAAAATACTATTTCGCCTCTCAGACCTTTGAGGGGCTCCCTGGAATTTTAGTATTGAAAGGATAGTTCAGGATTACCAGATTGGTGACATCTGACTCCAAGCACCCATACCAATCAACTTGTGATTGGTTGTGCTGCACCGAGACTGGAAAAGCTATGAACATTGTGTGTGGTGCTCAGTGGGACTGCAGCTCACTCCCATACAGCGCTAACTGCACAAATGCTAAATCAAGCAAAACAATTAATATTATGTAGTAAACTAGTATCTAGGAATATGCAAATTGATTCTAAACATATTAGATTAGATACCAATTTGCACAAATATTTGTATTCAAACTTTTGGGAAATCCAAATATAGCAAAATGTTGGCTATTTGATCACCAGTTTGCTTCATTCTGAGGAGTGGGAAGGGGTTTATACTCTCCTTTCCTTTGTCATTCTGATACCTGCCTGATTGCATCTTTTCTTCTTCTTTCTTCCATTTGTCTCTTCTTATTTCTCTTTCCTTTGTAGTGGGCACTGATGCTAAGTATATTGCTTTCAGTCATAAGGCTTATGAAACACAAGTCAACAAGTCAATGACATTCTTCACATCCCATGTAACTACGTGGGAGGTGGCACATATCATTAAGAGCAATGATATGAGTTAGGTGGCCGTCAGACGCTACGATATTGCTAGCGATATTGTAAGCGATCACGTGCACGCGCAATCGCTTACAATATCGCTCACATCCCTAGTGAGATGTCACACAGACAGACTCACCAGCGATGTGGACCAGCGAGATTGCTGGTTACTATGGTACACATCGGGTTACTAGGCGCCGCGCATCGCTTAGTAACCCGACGTGTACCATAGTTACCATCTCCCAGCATAGGCTCTGCCGCTGGGAGATCGTTCATCGTGGTGTTATACACCACGATAAAGCAGATCGTGACATCGTTTATCGCTAGATCTGAGCTCCGGAGCTCAGATCTGCGATGTCACGATCAAGCGATTTTACATAGTAAAATCGCTTGATTACATGCAACGATGCCAAAACGATATCGCCTAAGCGATCCAAAAACAGATCGCTTAGGCGATATCGGGCAAGAAATCGTAGCGCGTGACGGCCGCTTTAGGATCTTTTTGATCGAGTGAGGCTAAGGGCCACGCCACACACACAGATATCTGTGCAGAAATTGTTGGCAGATCTCTGGTTGCAGTGAAATAATGGACACACTGTTCCATTTTGTGGCTGTATACAAATGTAACAATGTGTCCATGATTTCACTGCAACCAGAGATCTTCGAACAATATCTGCACAGATATCTGTGTGTGTGGCGTGGCCCTTAGTTACTAGTATTAATTGATGGAATACCATGAGGGAGAAGATGACCAAATAGGACCAAATTGGAAGACTAGGCTTGGACTGGCAGCTGGGGGGACAGGAATGAGGTCTGTTAAAGCGAGGTGAGTATAAATGTTTATTATTTTTTTAACACATTTCAAGCAGATCAGATTCACACTGAATTTATTGGATGCAAATTGAGTTTGTAACTTTGCAAATCTGCCAAAATTAAATTTTTGAGAGATTTGCTCATCTCCATTAGTAAACAACAGATATTTAAAATAGGCATGTTGATCATCGTGATTTAGATCTAATCTGTAAAGATCACAATGTGATTTCTTTTGGGAGTACTATCTACACAGCTACAACCCTGAATTATGCCATCTGGCACCTTCAATGTTTATATCTGGAGAACAGAAAAGCCAGTTAAGAAACACTAACTATTCTCTTGTAGAACACTTGGAAACAGTAACAAAAGAATGAATAAACCATCTGTGAATATATCTCATTCTGTTTCCTCAATTATATGAAAAAGTGAGTGATATTAAATATAATATCATATAATATAGTAGAATATAACAACACTAAGAGGGGAAAAAAAATTCAGCAAGCTGTATAAAGTAAGCCTTCCGGATAATACGTTTGAAAGAAAAATAAAAAAGAGAAATAGCCACTGCCAAAAAAAAATAAATGATAATTGAAAGAAGAACGTCACATGAAGAAAAATTGCAATGCAAAAAAATGTGTTTTTTTTTCCTCAAAAATGTTGAATTAAAAAAAAATTGCACTTGGATAGACCTCATTGAGCAGCCCATTTTTTTCACACATGTAAAAAAAATAAATAAATAAATAGACAACAACATTTTGGATCAGATTTTCCCTACTGGTAAGTCAGGCTGGCTTCACACCACGGTGTGATCCGGTCCGGGGCTGTCTGGTGTAAACCAGACAGCCCCGGACCGGTTTTTGGCCCCATAGTAGCCTATCGGGCTGGATGGTGCCGGATGGCAGCTCTATGCCATCCAGTTTAATCTCTGCGGTGGAATCCGGGAGAATTCGGATCATTCTCTCTGGTCACAAAAATGTTGTTTGCAACATTGTTGTGTCCGGGGAGAAAAATCTCCCCAATTTGCTGGATCCCGGATTCGCCCAGATTCTCCCAGATCCTCCCGGATCCGGGGCAATCTGGCGCTCCCTAACATGGGAGCCTATGGGGCCGGATTGCCCAGGTCCGGGAGGATCCCGGAACCAGACACTGGCAGCTGCACGCCACTGTTCTTTCAGGACCACGGCTAGCTCCCTGCGAGACGCGGTCCTGAATCATTAGCAGCTGCAGCTGCATCCAGCAGCACACAGGAACGGAGGGCACATTTGGCCCTCCGGTTCTGTGTGCTGATCTGGTCCGGGGCTGTCTGGGTCATCCCGGACAGCCCGGACTGGATCACACCGTGGTGTGAAGCCAGCCTCAGTTTGTTACTTTTTACCATCAGTTTCATCAGTTTTTCCGGAATGTAAGAAAAAAAAAACCTGCTTGATGTTTCTCCAGCTTTTCCTAAAAAATAGTCTGTAAACTGGCTGTTTTTGAAGCTAAGATAACATCAGTTTGCTGTCTGATATTTTTCACAGATTCAGTGATTTCAGTATAAAAGTTTCATAATGATCAAAATCAGATATGTTTCAATGAACACATGAACAGCTCCATAGACTATATTGGTTACATTTCTATCTAGGAAAAACATGGCTAGAACACGTACACAAAATTCAGACATCTAAATGAGGTCTGCCTGTAACTATGCCAAGCATCGGTTGTTACTATTTTCTGTAAAAATATCTTCAAACTAAAAAAGAATAAACTGCACCCTCAAACTAATGATAGGAGGTAAACCTACAAAAAAAGGTAGAGAAAGACAATATATTTTTGTGCTTTCAGCATTCTTAATTCTTACCAATGGAAAGCCTTATTTGGAAATTCTAAGTTTATACAAATATTGGGAAGATAGACATGTATAGTAGCATAGATTACATGCATGAATGTCATGATGTCATGAATAAGCGTACATCTTGCATGTGAAATGCGTTTACTGGGGTCATGCTGATCATGTTCCATTGATCTCTGTTATGTACCGTAGAGCAAATAAAAGAAAAAGAAATAATCCATTTGTCTTGAGCCAGGTTTTCATCCATTTTATTCACTTATATTTCCTGGTCATGGCAAGACCAATGTTCGAGCTCCACATGTATAGGAGAATGGTAATGAGAGGAGAGCTGGCTTGATTTTTATCATTTATATTTTCACCCTCTTAGCGTGCATACCACTTGTTAATGAACATTTAAAGAGGTCCTCTCACCCCTCTGGTGCTATGCTAACTGAATGCAGCACTGAATGCAGCATGTCTGCTGCATTCAGGGAAGGGCTCCCCCATGTCTCTAGCCCCCCTTAAGCTGTTAAAAAGACTTTATAAAGTGTACAGATAAGGAGTCCGGAGGGACTTAGTAGTGAGTCATCACTGTTGTATGGTGTCCTCCCCCCCTCCAGCCCTCTCTTGTTCAGCCTCTTGTATGTGTCATCGCTGAGGGCTGGAGGTGGCACACAGAAGGCTGGAGGTGGGCATGACACCAGCAACAGCAATGACTCATTACTGAGTAAGTCCCTCCGGACTCGTTATCTGTACTCTTTATAAAGTCTTTTTAACAACTTACAGGGGGCTAGAAACATGGGGGACCCCTTCCCTGAATGCAGCAGACACGCTGCATTCAGTTAGCATATCACTAGGGGTGTGACAGGCCCTCTTTAATAGTTTTCTGGTGAGTACGGCTGGGGTCAGAGTGGTAGGTTTATGCTAACATGAAATACGTAGTGTTATGTTACTTTATAATACATTCACCTAATATAAAATGTTTTTATGGATAGAAAAGGATTTTTTGTTTAAATGTGACTAGAAAGCTATAGCTTTTCTTAATTTTATGGGTATGGTTGAAGTTTGCACGGATACTATTTTTGGGCATATATAATTTATCAATTTGTTTAACTTATCTTATGGTGAAAGATCCAAAAAATGTATCACCGTAACTATTGCTTGTTTTTTTTTAATCTTTTTTCATTCACATTTATGTGCAGTAAAATAAGAAATTACCTTTTTTATGGGTTATTATACAGTAATTGCAGTGGAAATATATGCGCTATTATATTAATGGCTCAAGGATAATTTTTAGGTGCCATGGCTAATGGACTCCCTTGTCAAACCCTTTAGATGCTTTGATTGATGACTACATATTTTAAGTGTTAAAATGATCAGAGATCAACAATGCCTTTCTCTTACAAGGCTACTGGCAGCTATCTGGACATCAAAATATGCTGTGTACACTACTGAAACCTTCTTTTAAAACAACACTGTTTAACTCCTTTATGACCAAGATCGTATATGTATGCCTTTGGCTGCCTCCCTCCCTTTGATGCGAGCTCATGCACTGAATTTGTCTCAATCTCTGCACATTTCAGATGATCTAATCAGCTGACATGTATAGCTAACATCACCGATTGGAACAGCAATATGATCGGCACTGTTAATTCCTTTATGCTGTGTTGTCAATCACTGACAGTGCATTCTAAATCACCGTGGTGCGGATTGTGCTGCCCCTTGCCAGCATTGGTGGCCTCATGATGCGTTGTCATGATAGTGTGGAGTCAGCTGATTACCCCTGATGCAGACATAACTCACTTCCTGCCAGCGATGCCCAAGTGACATCACTGGCAAAAAAGTGATCATTTGTGCTGTGCAGAGGGATGCTGAAGCATATCTCTGCACAGCATAAGCAATTACGCACTGCAGTATGAGGCACCCTAAGAAGCCAGGTAAAATAAAGGAAGATTTTTAAAAAGTTTTTAAAAATATGAAAAACTTAAAAGTTCAAATCACCCCCGTTTGCCCCATTGAATCTAAAACTGTTAAAAAATACACATATTTGTTATTACTATTTCAGAAATGCTGGATCTATAAAAATATAAAGTCAATTAATCAGATCAGTAAACTGCGTAACAGCTAAAAAGTACAACCAACAATATTATGTTTTTTGGTCACTGCGACATTGCAATAAAATGTAATAACAGGCGATCAAAACATCACATCTACCTAAGAAAGGTATAATTATAAATGTCCACTCAGGACACAAAAAATAAGACACACACAGTCCCAGATCCTGAAAAATGAGAACACTACAGTCGTAAAAAATGGCGACAAAAGTGCAATTCTTTTTCTTTAAAAGTTCTGAAAATTTTTCATTACTTAGATAAAAGTAAAAGTATATAAAATACATATTAGGTATCTAAGAACTGGTACTGACCCAAGGCATCATTTCGACACTTCAATTTTCACATAGAGTGAACATGGTGAGCAGAAACAAACAATCGTGGAACTGCACTTTTTTTTTCAATTTCATCCCACTTGGAATCTTTTTCCCGTTTTACAGTACACTATATTGTAAAATATATAAAGTGGCTCAAAAGTACAACTCGTCCCCAAAAGACAAGCCCTGATATGGCTATAATAATGGAAAAATTAAAAAGTTATGGCTCTTGGATGAAGGGGAAGGAAAAACAAAAACCGGGAAAATTTAAAGTCATCAAGGTGGTGGAGGTTACGTTAGTGTTTGTAAGTCAAAACCAGGAGTGGAACAATCAGAGAAAAAATATAATAGAGAGACCTGCACCAATTTATTATTTGTTAGGGTACCTGTACACGCGGCTACATTTCTAGGTGGCTACAGTAACTTACTGGTTGCAGTGAAATCATGGAGACAAGGTTCTATCTTGTTGCTGTGTACAAATGGAATAATCTCTCCATGATTTCACTGCAACCAGTAACTTACCTGTAGCCACCCTAGAAATGTAGCCGCGTGTAAAGGTACCCTAACTCTCTCCTGGTTTTGGCCTACAAATACTTAGATAAAAAAAATAATCAAATACTGAATATATGAAGGTGGCCTAATTGACACGGTAGAATACAATGTAACAGTAAAGAAGAGGTTAAACCATTACAGATTTGTGTGCCGCAAAGTTTCCCAAAACATAATTGACACTTGTCAAAAATATCTATTGAATACTACTAAAAAGTAAGTATCAGGCAATGTAATGATGAGTAGAAGCACAGAGCTGTCATGCAGCAGTTATATTCCTGCAAATGAATCAATTATTTTTTGCATTTGTGACACAGATCTGAATATAAATTGTTTGTATAAAATAAAGAAAACCCTCCATACTTGCTGAGAAAAATGCTGTTGATCAAAATGTCTGATTTGCTCGTCTGGAGAGATTATTTGGCGAGGCAATGTGTCCAACTCTTGCAGCGATTCAATGGATACTTTTTGCGGTAAACCTTGGAAGAGTGATGTTACATACATTAAAATGGACTTCTTGTCGGGATGAGCTGTGGCAATATCTGAAAATGAAAAAAAAACCATAGGTGAGTGTCATTCACTGTAAATTATGCACATTAAATGTACCTAAAATCAGCTTCCAACCATGCAGCCAGACTAATGAGCAGAAGCTCGGCCTTTCCAGCACCCTCCTGGGACTAATTAGAGCTCTATAATCATCTGTAAACTTTTCTGTAGATGTAGCATACCAATGAGCAAAATCTCAGTGCAAAAAATGGTAATGATTTCTCATTTAAGCACATTTCAAACCATTATACTCTTTATTATACTATAGAAAGCCATAACTCAGGATTTATTATCTGTGAGTATTCACAGTGAACAAAGCAGTACGTCAACTTTTATGTGGCATTTGTCTATGCATATTTGATTACATGTATTACCAAATATTTCTACAATACCTGTCTTCTTAAAAAACATTCAGGAGTAAATTAACTTGATAAATTACTATCAAAAAGAATACTGAATGTGTTCTACACCAGTGGTCCCTAACTCCAGTTCTCAAGGCCCACCCACACCAAGAGTGCATGTTTTCAGGAATACTTTAGTATTGTGCAAGGGTTGGAATCATGACCTGTGCGGGTGATTCAATTATCACCTGTGCAATACTAAAGGCTGGGTTACACGCGGCGATGTCCCAGCGATCCGACCAACGATTGGGATCGCTGGGACATCGCTATATGATTGCTGGTGAGCTGTCACACAAGCAGACTCACCAGTGACCAGCGACCACGCTGGTAACCAGGGTACACATCGGGTAACTAAGCATAGTGCTATGCTTAGTTACCCGATGTTTACCCTGGTTACCATGTTCCAGTGTGTACTGTGCGGCGCTGGGCATCGACCGGGAGGTCGTTGATCGTTGGTCTCCTGCTGTCACACACGCCAATGCATGCGTGACAGCGGCAGACCAACGACGGAAAAATGTTCCTGGCCATTTACGAACTATCAGCGATCAGCAAGCTGATCGCTGGTTGATGGTACATGTCACACGCAGCGGCATCGCTACAAGGTCGCTGCAACATCACAAAACCGGTGACGTTGCAACAATATAGTTAGCGATATTGTTGTGTGTAATGGGCCCTTAAGGAAATCCAGAAAGCATGCACTGTTTATGGATCCTGAGGACTGGAGTTGGGATGACCCCATTTATTGATTACAATTATGGCTGCACCATACACAGTATGAACTTTTTACTGTTTGTGTCCTGCCTATTCTCTCATGGATGGTAAGCAGGGCCCCTCACTTCATTGCTTAAAGGAAATTAGTCAGCAGGTTTTTGCTATGTAGGTGGAGGAGAGCATGCTGCAGGGGTTAAAAAAACAAACAAAAAGCAACTGTTCTTCTCTCATCTGTGTCTGTGCAATTGTTTACACCTTTCAAATCCTCTATTACCCTGAGATTACCATTAAAGATTAGTTTGTCACTACCAAGGTCCAACATGCCCCCTGCTGTGATTGACACCTACAGTCAGTGGACAATCTCTATTGAGAGCCTGGTGTGGGTGGGGCAGCAATCTTACCTCTGCTGTGTTTCTGAAACTAATTATTTTTTGAGAATGACTTCAGTAAGTAATCTATGTGATGTATCAGTGGATTCAGGATTCTTTGCCTACATTATATTGCTGTCATATGAGGTGGCAAAAACCTGTTGACAGATTCCCTTATATAGTGTGTTGATATAGTTCACGTAGAATCTATATAGTTCATAAATGTCTTACTCTGATTGTAAAGTGCTGTTGGCTATTTTTTTACATTTAATCATTATGTTGACATTTTTATCCAGATGATCATAGATGGCCATACCAATGCCCATTGTCCATATGAACTGATAAGTACCTTTGCATCTATTCTTTTTCTATAGAAAAGTGAAGGATACATTAAATCACTTATGCTGTAGGTGCACACAATGTGAAAAATATTGTGATTGGAAAAAAGTGAAAATTTCAGTGGGGTTTTCTAAAACTTTATTGAAAATGTATTGCAGAATGTTGAATCAGAAGTTGTATAACCCAAATATGAAATGCTGCTTCTATGGAAGATACAATGTCTCACAGTCACTTTATGATAATATACAGAGTCATTTTGGTCTTTAAAAATTCTGTACAAGCTAGGTCATAGTAAGTGATAATGTAACTCCCTGTAAAAATGTAGTCAGAGATATTACCACCTCTCTGTCTCCTGTCACAACCCATGAATGTTTCAGTAAGGGAGCCCTGCATACTTGGCCAAAATATGGACCAATACCTTGCATTATTATTTATATTTTATATAACTTTTTAATGCTAATTTTTCCATTTTTATACAGGATGCAACCATGCCCATTGGTGTATCTGTCCTGTGGCATTTATATAGTGTTGGCCAGCCTGACTGATCTATTACTATTGGTATAATAAATAGGCTGCAAGCTAGACACTTTGCATCACACATACCTGTATGACTCGTGCACTATGAAAACCTCATTTGTGTGCATGTCTAATACTAGTAATCACCCCTCCATGATATGGGAGTTTGAGAGTGTTTGTTTCATCTGTATTCTGCATCTATCTTGCCTTGCCTTTATTATGGGGGCCTGCTGCATCCTGCTAGTGCATTCGCTATCAGACCTTGTGTTGACTTATGGCTGTTCGGGTGAGTTTTTTTGAATGTATGTCCTTTTTCTTGAACTGTTTTAAATGCAGTGTAGGGACTCAAAGTGTGGGGACCGTTGACGTTGGGTTACAAGTTTGCATTGGCCAAAATATGGACCAATACCTTACATATTTGTTTACATTTTATATAATTTTTTAATTGCACATTTTTTCATTTTTATGCAGGATGCATGTCTAATACCAGCAATCACCCCTATGATATGGTAGGTTGAAAGTTGCTGTCTCATCGATATTCTGTACCTGTGCTGCACCCAGTTTTATAATGAAGGCCTGCTTCATCTTGCTAGTGCATTTGCTTTCTGACTTTGTGTTGACTTATGCCTGTTTCCAATGAGTTTTTTTGAATTTATGTCCTTTTTCTGTGAACACCTTTCTTCTCCTCGCCCTCAGACGTAGCACAGCACTCACATTCTGTTGATAGCTCCTATGTCTGAAGATATGGTAAGGAAGAAACTGGTGGTGAATGGACTCAGGGCTCACATTACATCACAATATAAAGTGAGCCCCAAGCCGCGGTTACCAACAGCACTGAAGTGGCAGCAGCACATGAGGTAAGTACAGGGTTTAATATTTTAACAGGAGAAAACAAGTTGATTCAGAAGGGGTTGGACTAGTGCTTGACAACCCTCTTAAGGGTACTGATATTATTTAAAATGATTAATCACCAGGGGTGTATAACATACACATTGATCTATAAAAGTGTCTTCTGGGTACTCGAATACTCTGTGGTTGCTTTGACTTTTTCCAATCATAGTGCTTCCTCACATTCACCAAGTATGCAGAGATGTCACACTGCTTAGTTTAAGTAAAAAGTGATATTTTATTATTCCCTGCACAGCAGTTCAAGAGGAACATGTCTATACAGGGAATAATTGTGAGCCAAGATGCTTAAAGGGACCCTGACAGCTGATAGGTGTGTGAGGTAGCGCATGCCTAGGGGGTTCGCTTGGCAGCAAAAGTGACACCAACAACCATGTTTAGCGTAACATAAACAGCAGTTTATTATTTTTTTATCATAACCCGCGTACTACTCACATATTTACATGATCACATACATGGTATACATAAAACACTTTTCATAGAACGCTATACACATAGTAACATAACATCACACATTAGCCAGGCGCAGTAACCACCTCTCCATAGAATCTGAGGAGCACTAACGACAGCTGCTATGGTGGTTACAGCCGCCTGGCCTTTAGCTACTTCTTACACTTATACTATACATAATCATATAGATATCACAAACACTTCTAAATGGCAGCTATGCCCGGCTAGCATAATTTACTTTACATATGATCCCCAGAAAGTTAAGGTGTCCCTTACCGACCCTTACAGACCCAGTCTGGTTCTAATGGCAGCTATGCCCTCCTGTCACCATTTACATTACACAGTCCACTGTGTCAATGGGTCAATGAGACCCTTACGACCTGACAGTAGGCCCCAATGGTGGTTATGGTCGCCTGGCCTTTGAGACCTCCTCAGTCTCTCACACATATATTGATCAACGGGACCCTCTCACAGTAGGTCCCAATGGCAGTTACGGCCACCTGGTCTTTGAGACATCCTCAGTCTCACATGCTACACAGCATCGCACATCTCATACATAGGTCAACGGGACCCTCTCACAGTCGGTCCCAATGGCAGTTATGGTCACATGGCCTCCGTGGGCTCCAACCTATCATAGGGCCCACTGACACACATACACAGTCCAGCATGGACTTCAGCCTTCCAAGCCCAGACCAGGTTGTGTGCCACCTGAGCTCCAGGGCAGTCAAAGCGTCCCCCAAGGTCTCCTCAGCCTGCCCATGGTGCCCAGCTGCCTTCCAAGCCCTGCCAATATAAGCAGAGATCTCGGAAGGCAGCCTCACCAATATGGACAGAGTGAGTCCCCTACAAGTTCAGCCAGGACCCCCATACACTCAGGTGCTCTACCAAACCCTCGATCTGGCCACAGGCTCTATGCAGCTCAGAGGGACCGGTGTCTCGGTCAGGGAGAACCAGGCGTCCTGCCTCATCCCCCAAAGGGGATGGGACCCCTCTGAGACACGTCCACTCCCTCAGAGGATCATGTCTGGTCTCGCTCAACTCCAAACACAGGCCTAGGCATTTATTATATTTCCTGCCAGGCACACACTTGCAAAGCAGTGCTTTCAATCAGCATCCTCCTGCATAGACCTCGCTGCTGTTAACCCTTTGTGTGCTGCAATTAACACACATTCAAACATGGGTGCTATTAACCCACTGTGCACCGGTCAGGTCTAACATAGCATTCACACAGAGTAAAACAGGCTGATGTGAACATGCTCTTGTGCTGTATGCCGCCATGAGCTAACATGCCAGGCCATACCTCACAAAGCCCATGTGATTCATGTCGACCACGTGCCATAGCGCCGGCATGCTTCACAGGTGCTACCCAATCTATGGGCGGGATGTATCAGGCACTGGCTTTATTATCCCAGTCAGGCATGTTTAACTTTGAAACATTGTGGTATTTCAGAGAAAAACATACTGAAAAAGCTGCCGGGGACCAAGTTGCATGGGAAACTACTCAGACAGATAGTTCCTTGGCAGTTACTCCCTGCCCACTCCCTTTAGTGATAGATCTCTCCCCATCCTGTAGACTACTTGGACGGGTGGTTAACTGGTAGTTTCTCCCCACAGTGAAATGTATCTGCCTCAGTGCATGTTTAGACATCATTACATTGAACATATTCAAGCGGAATTACCATCCTTTGAGTCCAAGATCACTCATATAGGAGAACAATGGACCCTTTACCCTTTCCATTTAGCTGCTACTGCCAGTCTGGCCGCAATGAGTAAATGTGATCAAGTACCCCTTATGATGTATGGTGCATCCTCTAATCTGATATGTAATATTACAATACTAGGAGACAAATCTATTTGAGTTCCAAGCACTTCCTCTATCAGATTCCTAAGATTATCCCAAAATATATCTAATTTGGGACATGACAACCACATATGACTAATGGTACCTTTACACGCCGCCACAACAGGATGCATACAACCCGCTACAGGCTACGATTGTAGCTTGTCGCGCCAATATCGCCGGTAGTAGCGGCGTCTGAAGACGGGACGACACAGCCGGCTACAGATACCTCTGTATCCGTGCACTGCCCATAAACAGATGGCTACATCGCCGAGTGTAGCGAGCTGTATCGGCGTGTAAAGAAGCAACGGAAGGGAACTCGGGACAGCCTGCGATGTAGCTGTCATGTAGCTAAGGCGTGACCCAGGCTCCGTGTTACCGCGCCCCATGTGCGATCATTGGTGGAAGCTGATGCATGACGATTGGTAGTCGCTGCATAGGGAGGCATATTTAAGGAGCTGACGAGTCACACTACACAATCGCTCGAGCGTGCTGTATTACTCAGCCTCCTGCGATGCCTGCCCAATCAGGATGTTATTGCTTCGTCCTATCAGCGTACGGACGGCTCGTAATCCACAATTGTGGCACGCCTATGTGCTGGCCCTGCTGCACCAGGTACGCCCATAGTAGCTGGTTATAGCGGTGTGTAAATGAGCTACAGCTGGCTACTTGCGACACCCGGCGATGTAGCTAGCTGTAGATGTAGCGTAGCGTAGCGCACCTTGTGGCGGCGTGTAAAGAGGGTGCGTTTCCCGTTGGTAACCGTTCGGCCGTGCTCGTGCACGTGAAGTAGCCGTTGGTATCCATCCTGTTGTGGCGGCGTGTAAAGGCACCATAAGTGTACCTATCATTTTACACCCTGTCCAGCAATGAGAAGAGTTATTAGAGCCAAAATTAGCTACTTTTACCGGGTAGAAGTATCATCTGAGATGAGTTTTGTTTAATTGTTCAAGATGATGCAAGCAGGACGATAGCCTTTGCGCTTCCCTTAGGGCATCCCTTTATGTCTCTGGTTCTAATGAGATCCCCAAATCACCTTCCCATTGGGTCTTGTAGTGCAACTTTTCATCTAGATTTGGATCATTTAAGGCTTTATATAGTATAGGCACACTTCCTAGTCCAGTTTCGGGTAGCAAGAAATAACCATTAGCTCTACGATCAAGTTAAGAACCAAAAAAGAGTAATGTCTGTTAATTTTGAAATAAGTGTCAAATCTGTAAATATTGGTAAATTCGCCATCGTATACAGTCATGGCCAAAAGTATTGACACCCCTGCAATTCTGTCAGATAATACTCCGTTTCTTCCTGAAAATGATTGCAATCACAAATTCTTTGGTATTATTATCTTCATTTAATTTGTCTTCAATGAAAAAACACAAAAGAGAATGAAGCAAAAAGCAAAACATTGATCATTTCACACAAAACTCCAAAAATGGGCCAGACAAAAGTATTGGCACCCTCAGCCTAATACTTGATTGCACAACCTTTAGCCAAAATAACTGCGATCAACCGCTTCCGGTAACCATCAATGAGTTTCTTACAATGCTCTGCTGGAATTCTAGACCATTCTTCTTTGGCAAACTGCTCCAGGTCCCTGATATTTGAAGGGTGCCTTCTCCAAACTGCCATTTTTAGATCTCTCCACAGGTGTTCTATGGGATTCAGGTCTGGACTCATTGCTGGCCACCTTAGAAGTCTCCAGTGCTTTCTCTCAAACCATTTTCTAGTGCTTTTTGAAGTGTGTTTTGGGTCATTGTCCTGCTGGAAGACCTATGACCTCTGAGGGAGACCCAGCTTTCTCACACTGAGCCCTACATTATGCTGCAAAATGTGTTGGTAATCTTCAGACTTCATAATGCCATGCACACGGTCAAGCAGTCCAGTGCCAGAGGCAGCAAAGCAACCCAAAAACATCAGGGAACCTCCGACATGTTTGACTGTAGGGACCGTGTTCTTTTCTTTGAATGCCTCTTTTTTTCTCCTGTAAACTCTATGTTGATGCCTTTGCCCAAATAGAGATAACATTCTTCCAAAACGTTTTAGGCTTTCTCAGGTAAGTTTTGGCAAACTCCAGCCTGGCTTTTTTATGTCTCGGGGTAAGAAATGAGGTCTACCTGAGTCTCCTACCATACAGTCCCTCTTCATTCAGACGCCGACGGATAGTACGGGTTGACACTGTTGTACCCTCGGACTGCAGGGCAGCTTGAACTTGTTTGAATGTTGGTCAAGGTTCTTTATCCACCATCCGCACAATCTTGCATCGAAATCTCTTGTCAATTTTTCTTTTCTGTCCACATCTAGGGAGATTAGCCAAAGTGCCATGGGCTTTAAACTTCTTGATGACACTGCGCACGGTAGACACAGGAACATTCAGGTCTTTGGAGATGGACTTGTAGCCTTGAGATTGCTCATGCTTCTTCACAATTTGGTTTCTCAAGTCCTCAGACAGTTCTTTGGTCTTCTTTCTTTTCTCCATGCTCAATGTGGTACACACAAGGACACAGGAGAGCGGTTGAGTCAACTTTAATCCATGTCAACTGGCTGCAAGTGTGATTTAGTGATTGCCAACACCTGTTAGGTGCCACAGGTAAGTTACAGGTGCTGTTAATTACACAAATTAGAGAAGCATCACATGATTTTTCTAAGGGTGCCAATACTTTTGTCCACCCCCTTTTTTATGATGGGTGTGGAATTATATCCAATTTGGCTTTAGGACAATTCTTTTTGTGTTTTTTCATTGAAGACAAATTAAATAAAGATAATAATACCAAAGAATTTGTGATGGCTATCATTTTCAGGAAGAAACTGAGTATTATCTGACAGAATTGCAGGGGTGTCAATACTTTTGGCCATGACTGTACCTGGATATTTTAAGGCCAACTGATTAAATGTCCTAATCTTGGTACCTTCTAAGAGTTCATGCAGCGTTTAGGACTCTTAGATTGAAGGAACATTTTCAGGATACCCCAACCCCTAACACTATTACAAGTGACAATACTTTGGTTGGTTCCCTTAAATTGAATGACCTGGGTCTGAGACTATCAAGTATGTATATGTCACCTAGGAGACACCATCCTGTAGAGACATATATTCACCTAGTAAAGAATGAAGTTCATGAGATGAAGAGCAAGATTGCTAGGAGTGAGTTCCGCCTTCTTCACAATCTATCTCCTCAGGAGACACAAGCAGTCAGAGATCTTAGAGATAACAAAACTGTTATTATTAATCCAATGGACAAAGATGGCACCATTGAAGTAATGGACCGCAGTTACTACATATCAGAAATTGAAAGACAATTAGCTGACTATGAGACTTAATCTCCTGTAGATCAGGATCCAACCCCTCAGATCAGGTCACTCATTGATGAACTAGTCAAACGTTACCTCACTAAGTGGATAATAGACTTTAAGCTAGCTGAATACTTAATCAATCAACATCCTATGACACCAGTTTTTACATTTTATCAATGGTGCACAAGAAACTAACAGGACCTCCTGGACGTCCAATAGTGGGGTCTACTAATTCCATCTTGTCCCCACTTGCCATCGTTCTTAACAAACTTTTGATCCCGTCCTACCTAAATGATATCTCCCATTTTTTATTGATTGTTCAAGATGTTCGCCAGATTCCCATCAAATCCCTATTAGTTACCTTAGACGTGAACTCTTTATAGACTAGTATCAACCATTCCAAAGGCATTCAGGCTCTGACTTGGTTCCTTCACAAATTTTCCCAATACAATGATGAAAAAATTGCCTTGATTATCGATTTACTAACTTTGATTCTTGAGAACAACCACTTTCTTTTCCAAGACCAATTCTTTGTTCAGCATAGGGGGACCGAAATTGGGTCCAATGTAGCGCCCCCTATGCTAACATTTTTATGACCAAATTCAAAGAGGACTATGTTGTCAGTCATCCACTAATAATAGAACATGGTGCCACAGTGAGACGTCATATTGACGACATTTTACTGATTTGGCTTGGTTCTGAGGTCGAGCTGTCAGCATTTCATGACAGTATGAACTAATATGATTCAGATCTTTCTATTACTATTCATTATGATCATACCAAGATTAACTTTCTTGATACACTGTTCCAAAAAGAACAAGGGGGTTGGTTGTCTACGGATCTCTATACCAAACCCACAGACACGAATAGTCTACTCCATTACGCAAGTAGTCACCCCAGTCATATAAAAATATAATTACCTCATTTACAACATACGAGGATCGCTAGGGTAGTTTCTGACTCAACCACATGGACTAACAAACACAATGAAATGAGTCTTAAATTCCAAAAGTGTGGGTATTCTAAACATTTAACTCAACCACGTGAATTCTCACAGACCACACCAGCACGCCAGTCACAGGTTGCCTGTGTTACCACATACCATCCGTACCACACGTTAGTTCGTAATATTATCACAAAACATTGGCCAGTTTTAAGCCACTCATACACAGGGGTTCCTGAGTTTCAAAGTAAACCTCTATTCTGCCTAAAGAGGCCTGGAAATTTGAGGGACCAACTAATTAGAGTCGACATCAGCTTTAATCGTAAAATACCTAGACAGACATTTTTGTCAATGCAACGTGAGGGCACATACCCTTGTTTGGTCTGTAAGGTATAGGTCTGATCATGACACTGAATTCACCCATTTTCTATGTGAAGGTGATCACTGTCTGTTAGATGTGCAATGTCTACAGTTTGCAATATTTGCTGGTCTGCCCTAATGTTTTCAGGGTCCTTTATATGTATGTCTATATTCATATGACATGTCTAATTCGTGTATATATTTTTTCTGACAAAATCTGGGGACAGGAACTGTCGCCTGAAATAAAGAATTATGAACTTATACAGATAGGCACTTCAGTGAGGAAGTGGAAAACTCTAATGCCACCCAATAAGTTCAGACCTTGTCTTAGCCTCTCATACAGCCAGATAAGAACTCCCACACACTGCACTGATGAGGAGCAGTTACCCCAAAACACAGCGTCTGCAGTTTGGGGTTCTGATCTGACACAAATCCTAAGTCATATTAAAACGCTTGTTAAAGAGTCAATTATGACTTTAAGGATTGCTACCCTTATTGGGTGGCATTAGAGTTTTCCACTTCCTCACTGAAGTGACAATTTGCATATTTCCCAGAGGAGCATTTCGGCTATAAGTATCCTTATATGCTTATCTCTCTCCTCATGGCGGCAGGCAGATTCCTCTCCATGAGGTTAGAAAGCTAACTCCCCAGACCTCATCTTAGCCTCTAATACTGCCAGATCAGAACTCCCACACACTGCACTGATGAGGGACAGTCACCCCAAAATGCAGCATCTGCAGTTTGGAGTTCTGATCTGGCACAAATCCTAAAGCATATTAAACGGCATGTTAAACAGTTGATTATGACTTTAAGGTTATCTCTCTCCTTATGGTGGCAGGCAGATTCCTCTCCATAAGGTAGAAAGCTAGTTCCCCAGTACTTATTCAGATGCATTCTTAATAAAATGTTTCCCTTTCTAATGCTTTTCTCATTTTCTCCTAACAGAAACCGTGATCAAACACTTTTACTGCTCTAATTCTGAGACTCCACTTCCCTCCTGCACAATAGTAATTTTTATCACAAATGTCCACCACCTGTAAATGCCTCACCTTGCACAAAAACCACTTCAAAAACACCCAGAATTCCCTATCAAGGGCTCTTAGGTGACGCCCTGAGGAAGGAGACGAAACGGCCGTAGGCGGTGGGGGTCCCAGGACTGTGGCTACATAACTACTTTCTGACCAGGTATGACATAAGTAAGGGGACACTAGGAACTAAGAAGGCAGCAGCACACAAGGTGCCAATAGGAAGCGAAAGGGCACTATGAGATCATAGGTGTGCACACAGAGTGTATGATCTGGACATAAGACAGTGGGCACCCATATTTGAAGTATCGAGGTGGCATGGTATTATGACCTATGTCAAAGAGAGGGGAGAGTGCATAGATGTCCAGACACACTACTGAATGCCTGAAGTGATAAATTAATTAGGAAATAGTACCCCCATATATACCTGGTATCACTGATTACTATATAACCTGTATAAATAGTGATGTATTTGGTCTGAGTCCTGGACCTAGACATGAGTTATTTCCGTTATTAGGACACCCCTATTTAGAGTAAAAACATTTTATATGATTTTTATGGAATAAGTTGTAAAATTTATACTAATAAAGTGATCACTTAAAAAATATATTTGGTTCTCATTTTTCACCTAAGAGCCCTTGATAGGGAATTCTGGGTGTTTTTGAAGTGACAATAGTAATTTGTAATATTCCCCGCTGTTATTACAGTGCCTGCACACTGCACACGAGCATTAATATGCTTTCCATGACATATGCACTTCCTTGCATTCAAGCAAGCGGAAACGGAAGTGTGTCACCGCAGAAGTACAACACTCCCTAGCCCCTCCACACAATATAAACACCAACGCCAGGCACCCAGCGGTACACACACCAGGGAGCCCGCTATGATCCACCATATTAAGGTAATACACAGAATACCTACCTGTACCCAGGTTTACACTCATCTATACTAAGTGTCTAATCTTTCTGATTTTACACTTTTATTTCAGGACTTTGTCCTCTTCATACTATCACCCCTTGCCTACATCAGTGCAGGTAACATGGGATTATATGGTTCCGAGTCCCTATTCATAGAAAAACATTAAAGATGGGTATTAGGAAATATTTCATGGCAAGTTACCATCATTTTCTCATACTGTAATTACAGCGACTCCCGATCTGAACAACAACATTATTATACTGGCTATATCTCTTAATAATGGGGACTTGAAGTTGTCCTAGTCTGAATATTATCAGTATGTAGGGAAGATCACCCTCAAGCTAGAAATAGGTATCCTCTTAATAAGTTTGTCTTCATTTATCATGTCATATGTCTAAACTAATATGTTCATTTCATTTCAAGTGAAGAGAGGTTTTTTCCTTAGAATACTATTTTTCCTTATTATTATCAAACACCTGGGGGTTTCCATTGCGGTATTTAAAATTGAGGTATGCTACCCCTCTCTTGCTCTATTCTCATTACACTATTAATCTTTTGTAAGGTGTATGTTCCATACCAGATGTTCTTCATCTATAAATTCTTGTTTTTCAATATCTCAAGGTCTTACTCTCCCTTCGCCACTACTATTTAATGTATATATTCTTTTTGTCTTTCAATTCCTTCATTTAGCCTGTGCTATTTTATTCTCATGAGATTATCATCAACCGTCTCATTAGCATGTACAACAACAGTCTATGCCACCACTCCGTTCTCATTACATCTTTCGTTTTTTACCCTTTAACCAAGCACAGCATCACTGCGACTTCATGCCGTTCACAACATCTCATACAAAAAGTTAGCACGGACATTGAGTAGATAGGAAATCATCCATAATGAATATTCAAATTATACTTTTACCTATGGTTCAACTGAACTTTCTATCTTATTATTTACTCTGATTGATGCACTGTATGGCGTCACAGCTAAACAACTTTATTCCATGTATGTATTCAATCCCATATAAAAACGTGGCACGGACATTGAGTACATAGATAATTCTTGAAAAAAGTCTGAATGTAAGGCTGAAACGTTGCGACTTAATTTATGTACCTAAACTTGTGCCAGTATTGTCCAATAAAAGAAACACGTTTTTTCAAGCAACACTTGTTTCCAATTATTTTGGTGTGCCGAAGTACAATCTAATTGAGACTGATACTTTTTACTTCAGAGCAGCCTAGTACCGTCAACCCCAACATCCCTTAGGCTGGGGTAACATTTGGGACTTTGCATCCGTTGGAAGGATGCTTTAGAGCAGGGGTGTGCAACTCCAGGCCTCGAGGGCCGCACACAGTGCAGATTTTCAAGATTTCCTTAGAATTTGACAGTTGGTAATTTAAATAATTGTAAATGACCAACTGTCAAATTCTAAGGAAATCTTGAAAACCTGGATTGTGTGCGGCCCTCAAGGCCTGTAGTTGCCCACCCCTGCTTTAGAGGATCCTGTTTTTCCCATGCCATTTTCATGACATGTTCTTCATTTCTAATGCACACATTAACGCATGTGTTAATGCATGGTACATATATGTACCATGCTTTAACGAATGCGTTCTCCATAGACTCACATGTTAAAAAAACGCATGCATTTTTGGTGCGCTTACAAAAATGCATAGCGTCAAACACATTGCACTTTTGCAATGCGTTTTTTGCATTGGAGTCTATGGGTGCGTTAACGCATGCATTTTTCAACATTTGCACATGAAAATAATGCACGCTTTTAGCGGATGCATGACGCAAGTCTGACCCTAGCCTTAGTAACATGTTTGAGCAGAGAACTGTTAGTCTGGGGCAGCAGGGGGGGGGAGGGGGGGAAAGCCACCAGGGACCTCTCCGTTGAATTACTTAAGCATACCTAGTTGGCATAATACAGATTGGGCAGCATCTATCAGTTGTCAGGTTCCCTGTAACAATCACAGATCTCTATTATTGTGTAGACTAGTAGGGGTCCTTGCAGTAGGTTTTCTTCTAAGGCCGGCTTCAGACTGCATTTGAGATCCGATCCGTAGCTGTCCGCTTGAAGCAGACAGCCGCGGACCGGATCAGCACACAGGTCGGGGGGCTATTATGCCCTCCGATCCTGTGTGCAGCCGAACGCAGTTCCTGCTGCTGATAGGTGAGGACCACGGGCGCCGCGGTCCTGACCTGTCAGCGCCTGCAGCTGCGCGTGCTGCACACAGGATCGGAGGGCATAATAGCCCCCCGGTCCTGTGTGCTGATCCGATCCGCCGCTGTCTGCTTCAAGCGGACAGCTACGGATCGGATCTCAAACGCAGTCTGAAGCCGGCCTAAGGTGGAATACTTCAGCATCATAATTTGTAATTAATTTGTAATTAATGGGATAACTACTTTAATTACATTTTTAATTTACAAACGTGTATAAAAATACATTTTATTCTACAATAATATAATTGTTGCTCTTTACACAGCTTACTATTTACTATGCTAAATGACCACACAACCTTCAGCTGTAAATGTAGCTGCAGTAAGTCCGATACTGGTTATCAGAAGAGGCTGCTTAAATTAAGCATTGTGAAATAGCTCTTGGTAGTAATCACAAAATAGACATGCTGAGGACAAATAAGCAGCTGGTGTATTATATTATGAGAGTCGGCTGATTTGATTTAGGGAAGTGTCTATGATCCATGCAGCACAGCCTATTACCAGCAAAACAGTAAATTGGAAATTTAGCTTTTGCTTTCAAGAGAAGCTCTCAAAATGAACAATTAAAATTATGAATGTAAAGCAGAAAAGAAGCAATATGTTAACACATGCTGTGCCTTTCAGGTAGGTTTTTCAATGACAAGAAGACTCCTTGATAAACATCCTTTTTAGGCTTTTATGATTGTATTAGGCAGTAATCTGGGGAGAATAGGTGCTAATGTAGTTCACAAAACCAGTGGTAGGGCAATGGGTGATTAAAGTAGTTTCCAATGCCTTTCAGAGACTGAATGAAAGTAGCTATTTATAAAAACCTTTAATAAGTACATTTACAAATTTACAAATAGCATAGTCTCACAGTTTTGGTGAAAGACATTAAGGTTTTGTGCCCACGATGTGTTTTTGGTGAGTTTTGATGCTCTATATTTTTGCTGCATCAAAAACGCAGTGTTACAGTTCCAGCAAAACAGATGGGATTTATAGAAATCTAATCCAAACTGCTCTTTTTTTACTCAGCATAAACTGACTTGCAGTGTGTGTTTCAATTTTGCAATATTTCAATTTCTCTTATGGGTAAGTTCAGCTTAATGTGCAATTTGTTTCTATAGACTTATCCAGTAGCAGCAGTATATCCAGCAGTATATCCAGAAAATCCACAGGTAAAACAGGCACTTGTGTTTTTAGTGCATTTCCGCTGTGGAAATGTATCAGGAATACATATAAACCACACATAAGTACATCAATAAAGCTTTGGTAAAGCCAAATACAAGGAAGCAACTTTATTTAAAACATGATATACTAACAAGACAAAATCAAAGCATCAATAACATGATAAAATTGTATATTATAAAATACATACAAAAATGAAGTAAAAAATGCAAGTAACCTGATTTATAGAATAAGTGCTGAAGTTCTTCAAGTGACTAAGAACTCATCCTGGGAATGTAGCTTAAGGGTATGTGCCCACAGGACATTTTTTAAGCAGTCCTGAAAGCAGCAAAACCTGAGGATCCTAGAGTCCTTGTTAGGAGATCTTGTATGCGTTTTTTGTGCATTTTTCCTGCGTTTTTTCCATTGACTTTAGCTAAAACGCAGGAAAATAATTAACATGTCAATTCTTTCCCATCCACACCAAAAACGCAGGTATTTGACAGTTCTTGACAGTTGCAAAACCAATGTGTGGGCACAGCGTTTCTGTGAAACACATTGGTTTTGCTGGGAACCAAAACCGCAGGAACAAATTAGCATAAAATTACCATAAAACCAATGGTAAACCACAGGCAGAAAACACGCAGAAAACGCAGCAAAAACATCCTGTGGGCACATACCCTTAGAGGACAACTAACATGCCAGACACAGAGATCTTTGTTAGAACCCAAGGTAAAAAAATGGGTGTGGGGTGCTCTGATAGGCTCCAAATCCTGATGATGATACATAAGGCACTCTCAAATTGATTTATTTAGTGAAGTTTTATTGAAACCAGCAAAAATATGATACTAAAGATGTTTCGGTGATACAATAAAGCTTCATCAGTATCATGTGCTGGATTGAGCAGAACTGCCTAGAGCAGTGCTCCTCAAATCCAGTCCTCGAGAGCCACCAACAGTGCAGTTTCGATATCCTTAGAGCCACCAACAGTGCAGGTTTCAGGATATCCTTAGAGCCACCAACAGTACAGGTTTTCAGGATTTCCTTAGTATTGCTGAGGTAAATTGAATTTCTTGCACTGGTGATAATTCCATCAAGTGTGCAATTCCAAGGAAATCCTGAAAACCTTTATTGTTGGTGGCTCTCAAGGACTGGAGTTGAGGAACACTAGCCTAGAGGAATGACGTGTGTAGATATACAGCAGTGTCTACTACAATGGAAGTTGCCGACCTTAGCAAATGCATTGTGAAGCGGATATACTCCACCACAAAATGCACCTTTAATGTTTTAATTGCTGACTTCATTCTACAATAACAGATGTTATGCTTATTGGGGTGCTCAGTAAACTCCTTTGGCCAAAAGGTTCAGTGCACCACTCCGCCCACTCATAAGTGGCCTTCCTTATCTTTGTCTGCAGACAAGGCCATCTTCAAGAAAGCAGTGTTCATCTCTCAGGAAAGCGGGACATGCAATACCAGTGGGAAGAAAGGTGCTCTTAGACTAGGGTCACATTTGCTTTGTCACTCTAGCCTAACGGAATGCACTTAAAGCTTAGAACTTTTCCTCGCAGTGCATAGCAGTAACGCTATGCACTGCCAAAGAATGCTACCCATAGTAACCCGATGCTTACCTTGTTTGTTAACCAGCCACACACAAAGGTGCAGGATGTGCGCTTTACAACAATGCACAGGAGACACTGCAGACAGCGTTTCCTGTGCACTTAGCTAAAGCAGCTTTGTGTGTGGTTGGTTGGCAAAGTAAGCATCGGGTTACTATGGGCAGCGTTCCCGCGCTGGGGGAAAAGTTTTATGTTTTAAGCACATTCCGTTAGGCTGGGGTCACAACGCAAGTGTGACCCTAGCTTATGCCTCTTTTCCACGTGATGGGTACACCAAACACGTTAGGTACCATATTTGAACAAACTTCAACTATTGAGGGCTGAAGTAGCGTTCAGAGCACTAAAGTACCGTATATACTCGTGTATAAGCCGACCCGTGTATAAGCTGACCCCCCTACTTTTGCCCCAAAAATCTGGAAAAACCTATTGACTCGTGTATAAGCCGAGGGTGGACCCAGCACAGGTATACAGCCCCCAGCAGTGTGGTATACAGCCCCCCCCCCCAGTGGTATACAGGCCTCCCCAGTGGTAGTATACAGCAGCCCCAGCAGCCCCAGTGGTAGTATATAGCATCCCCAGCAGCCCCAGTGGTAGTATATAGCAGCCCCAGCAGCCCCAGTGGTAGTATATAGCAGCCCCAGCAGCCCCAGTGGTAGTATACAGCAGCCCCAGTGGTAGTATACAGCATCCCCAGCAGCCCCAGTGGTAGTATATAGCATCCCCAGCAGCCCCAGTGGTAGTATATAGCATCCCCAGCAGCCCCAGTGGTAGTATATAGCAGCCCCAGCAGCCCCAGTGGTAGTATATAGCAGCCCCAGCAGCCCCAGTGGTAGTATATAGCATCCCAAGCAGCCCCAGTGGTAGTATATAGCAGCCCCAGTGGTAGTATACAGCAGCCCCAGCAGCCCCAGTGGCAGTATATAGCAGCCCCAGCGGTAGTATATAGCAGCCCCAGTGGTAGTATACAGCAGCCCCAGCAGCCCCAGTGGTAGTATATAGTAGCCCCAGTGGTAGTATACAGCAGCCCCAGTGATAGTATATAGCATCCCCAGCAGCCCCAGTGGTAGTATATAGCAGCCCCAGTGGTAGTATACAGCAGCCCCAGTGGTAGTATATAGCATCCTCAGCAGCCCCAGTGGTAGTATATAGCAGCCCCAGTGGTAGTATACAGCAGCCCCAGTAATCCAGGGCCCCCCCAGCCTTGCTCCGGTAACCTGTAAAGTAAAATATACTTATCACTGTCCCGCTGCCGTTCGCGCCCGCATCTGCCGACATCCCGATCCTCCATCTTCATGCGTCTTCTTCCGACTTCCTGTGTTCGGCGCCGGCAATGACGTCATTGCCTGCGACGAACAGAGGAAACCGGAAGAAGACGCATGAAGATGGAGGATCGGGATGTCGGCAGATGCGGGCGCGGACGGCAGCGGGACAGTGATAAGTATATTTTACTTTACAGGTTACGGAGCAAGGCTGGGGGGCCCTGGATTACTGAGGCTGCTGGGGCTGCTGAGGCTGCTGGGGCTGCCGTATTGACTCGCGTATGAGCCAAGGGGGGTACTTTTCAGCCCAATTTTTGGGCTGAAAAACTCGGCTTATACGCGAGTATATACGGTAGTTGTTTTTATCTGGACCACAACTCCTTAAGATTATGGTTCCTATTCATCAAGATTTGTGTTGTTCACGCTAGTTTTGCTGAGGAGGCATGGTGAACAAGATGTGCCTGATTCATTAATAAGACAAGATTTCTAATAAATCAGTTCATGTTAAAAGTGCGTGCACCCAACTCTTACTCCTTTTTTAAACTAGTTTTCCATTTTACGTCAAAAGCTTAAATATGTAATGTACTATGGTTCACTATATGAGGAATAGAAGCGAAAAAAGTCAAGTTATGTACATAAAATGCTATTACAATAAACCATTTAAATAGAATATTAGATTCTAAATGGCATGAAGCTCAATTTGGAAGAAAGTTTCTCTACAAGCCTCTGTTTGTAAGCGAAAATGTTAAAATCATCCTTCATGAGTCAAACTGTTGCAGAAAATCATTCTACTGAAAAAGGGTCTAAAACAGTACATGTAGTTTCCTTCAGGCAAGGGCATTTCAGTTGAAAGAACTGAATGACAGATGCAACATTTTAATGGTTGCTTTAACTACTAAGCTGCATATGGGAAACAATAATTCATATGTTGTGCATTTACACCAAGAATACAGAGTTCTAAAATATGTTTTCATCTCTTTTTAATGGAACAAGCTGACTACACAAAAAATGTATAATTGAATTGCTCTTAATGTATATAGTTTGGAACAAATCCTGAGTATATATGTCACGTCCTACTGACGGACTCACACGTGGACCCACTGGACCGCGTAAAGCGGATGCTGATACCGGGTGATAGAGAGGCAGACACGTACCGTAGAGTCAACGGGTTTATTAAACAGAACTATAACACAGAACCACACGCCCCTGGAGAGGGCCACAAGGTCGCAACACCGGGAGCCCAGCGAGGGAGACCCCGGAGCGCTTGACCCCTATACAGGGATACCGCCGGGATCAGCCTCGAAGGGGCCAATGCTACGGACACAAGTGTTCAACCGACCCCAGGCGACGTGGTAATGAAACAGCACCCGGGAATACAATACGAAACGAGAACCGTGAATACAGAGCACCAGGAACACGGGGAACCAGGAACACAGGAGAGATCCAGGAACACGGAGAGATCCAGGAACACAGGGAGATCCAGGAACACGGAGAGATCCAGGAACACGGAGAGATCCAGGAACACAGGGAGATCCAGGAACACGGAGCATCCAGGACCACGGGGGATCCGGAGCCGGGCGAGAACCAGCGATCAGCTTGGAGGGAATCAGCAGACCATCCAGGAACACGGTGATCAGCCAGGAACTGGCAGGAACGAGATCTGGGGGAGGTAACACAGAGCGATCAGGTAACAGACCAAACGGAGAGCGACCTGACAGACCAGAAGTGGCAACTTCACCCAGGGGAAGGTGAAGGTCGAAGTTGCCCTGGCCCCGACTGATTGAAAACAGGAGGTTTAAATCAGAACAGGGCAGTCCTGATTGGCAGGACACAGAGACTTGGTGATTGGCTGGAGGGAGGAGCCAGATCCCTGCAGTCTCTCCAGCAGAAACTGAGTAGGAGACAGTTTCATGTGTATAAACAGTGGTACCAGAAGTGAGAGGAGCAATGTTGCTCAAGCAGAGGGTATAAGGGCAGCAGGCCGCGGGCACGGGCGGCAGACCCCCGAGGGGTAACAATATATAGTTTAATGGTACAAACTATTATAATATGGTGTCTTTTGACCATACATTTTTTACAGTTTGCAGCATAATAATTTATTTTCCCGCTTATTTTCTCCCAATCTTCATGATCACTTTCTTTATTTGAGCGTCTGAACAGTATCTACAGATGTATCCATCCTTAACCTGGCTTGACATAACTTAAGGTGAATTGGGTAAAATACTAAAGCATGAAAAAAGATATCTAATATATAAAGCTGAATGTTTGTATGTGTGTGTATGTCCAGGATTGGCATCTACACCGTCGCAACTACAGCCACAAAATTTTGCAGTCACACATCTGGACCCCGAGAGCGTCATAGGCTATGTTGTGAGACGAAATTTTAATCCCGTGCGTTCCAATTCACCAAACTATTTTGCCCCTATCTACATAATGGAGAGTAAGTGACAGTTACCAGTTGACAGTTGTGAATGAGAGGGGCTTAGTGACAGCACCAAAGACTAACAGCATATACCAGCATATAGTCACTAAGGTGGGGCCCTGACATGGACTATTCACCACGCATGGGGACATGTATACACACCACATGCACACAAAGAGTAACAGCTAAGGTGGAGCCCCAACATTGGATACTCACCACGCACCCGAACACAAACGCACACACCACAAAGACACACACTACACAGATGCCCACTCACAGGAACACACACAGATACACACCCTATAGGGACACATGCACCCACCCCACAGGGACACCCACACCTCAGGGACACACACACATACACATCCCACAGGGACACAGACAGACACACACCCCACAGGAACACAGAGACCCCATAGGTATGGGCAAACACCACAGAGACACCCCTCCCCCCACAAGGACACACACCACAGGGACACCCCTCCCCCCAAAAAAAAAACACCACAGGGACCCCCCCTCAGGGACCCACGCACACCACTGGGACACACACACCTCAGGGACACACACACCCCAGGGACACATACACCACACATTCAGACACAGATGTGCACAAATCGCCTCACACAACTCGCCTCATACGTCTGGTATCTTTAATTTCCAAAAATAAATATCTGATTAAAAACAGCCAATGTGCAACACATGTGCCATATTGGGAATTAAGGCAGATGTCAGTCACATAAGCTGGCTTTTATGTGTATGTGTGAGGTAATATATACTGCCCTGCCAGGGGGAGGGTTTACTGTTGGCTGGAGATTTATTAGGCTGCCTATAGCAACCAATCACAGCTCAGCTTCTATTTTCCTACAGGTCATTAATATGACATATTCAAATTCTATTTTGTTATAGCCAACAGCAGTTCTTTATTAACCCGGGCGTAGCCGGGTAGTACAGCTAGTATGCTATATCACAAGATGTCTGTGCAATATGCTTCTATGTGTGGTTACCCAATGGTTGGGATGTGACTTGCAGTCTGTCAAACGTTTTGATGTAATGTTGTTGCCATATTATTGAATTTGCTCCATAAAAAATGGGTTCCTTAACGCTTCATCTTGGATAATTTTCCATTTTCTATTTTTCATTTTTCCCTTCCCTTCTTACAAGAGCCATAATTACTGTGCATACTGTCTGCAGTCATCGCGCCTTGCTCCCCATACTGTGTCTTTATGCACCACCCCATCACTTCTCATACTGTGTCTTCAATAATTCCATGCCCATCACTCCCCATGCCGTGACTGCATATACATTTCCTCACTCCCCATACTGTGTCT
Organism: Allobates femoralis; assembly: GCA_033576535.1. Taxonomy (NCBI): domain Eukaryota; kingdom Metazoa; phylum Chordata; class Amphibia; order Anura; family Aromobatidae; genus Allobates; species Allobates femoralis. The sequence continues at coordinate 472,071,641 of JARQOC010000002.1, read as the reverse complement.
GCACCCATTACATCCCCTTGCTCCTCATATTATGTCCACATACAAAAAACTCCTTATTCCTCATACTGCTTCCTCAGATATACCCCTCAATTCCCAAAGTGTGTCCATACTCCTCCCACCCTCACTCCTCATACTTTATCTACACACATCCACTTTGCACCCCATACTATCTGCACTCATCCACCTCTCGATGCTCATACAGTCTGTACAATTGCCACCCCTTTGAAATCCATGCTGTTTGTACTCATCCCATCCCCTTCGATCCCTTTACTGTGTCCACATACACACTTCTCTCTCATACTGTTTTTTATACATCCCTCCATTACTTCCCATTATATACTACACTTATCACTCTAACTCTTCCTTATGTGTACTCACCCATCCCTCCTCTTTTCCCGTACTGTCTTCACACATCCCCATCCTTGCTTCCCAAACTGTCTCTTCACATTTCTCCTCCCCTCATTCCCTATAATGTGTGAACACCCATCTTTCCCTCTCCCCTCTTTCTGTGTCAGTACCAATCCCCATTGCACCCCACACTGTGTTCTCAAATAACCTCCCACCAATCCCAATACATCTTTGGAGTCTTCAGCTCCACTAGAGAACTTACTACCAATATCTTCTGCACCTTTGCATCACTGGCAATTGCTGTCAACAGTGTGATCAAATTACCTGATCACGCTTCTGATGTCATCCTGACCCAAAAGTGCTGGTGGTCAGGGCTTCAATTATACTTGCGTCTGAAAGGTCAGAGGACAATTGATTGCTAGGAGCTGGAATGCTGTACTTCCTGTGAGCTGACTGTCAGCTTTACAGTTTATCTGAACAAAGCCCAGTTCAGGTTAAAAGCAAAATCAAGCTGCTGGGGAGACACCTTGTACTTTTGTATCAGGGGGCCCAACAGTGTCCCCCTGTCTTTCTGTGCCTAGAGCAAATGCCTTCCCTTGCCCCCCACTGGGTATACCCCTGCTTACTTATCCCACTGTCACAGCTCCCCTTGCTCTGTACATTTGGTCCTCCTGTTAAGGCATTCCATCATCTTCACTTTGTGCCAGGGCTTACATTAATATTTAAAGGCACCAACTAGAGTATGGGGAATTCACATTGTGATAACTACTTAGCGCCGAGTGAAAATGACAGATAAGTCAAAGGTGACAGAGAAGTGCATTCACAAAGAACTACCTGGATCACTGAGGCATATAGACAGCTGAGGAAAGAGTTTTTTTTTCTGACATGCTACTATTCAGTACAATGGTGGTATTCATTTTGCTAAATTCTCAGATTTAGGTCAATTAAATTTTTTTTGCAAAAATGTAGGTGAATTTAACCAATGATTGATTAATTGATGTAGGTCTACTTTAAAAGTGTTTGCTACAGATTAAACAATAATATTGAATTATTGGATTCTTAATCAGACCCACTTATCATGGGATTAAATAAATTCCAATTAATTAAATTGAGGCACTAAATCTAAATCTTAGTGTAGGTAATCCAGGGTATTATCAAACAGGTGCATTGTGCACCTCTGAGTAAGGTAATCAGCCAGACGATCTTTTTGAAGTATCACTCTTTCTTTGTTTGCCATTTCTCTGTATATGAGCATTTTCTGTAATACAATATATATTGCATCACCACCTAAGCACCTAATACATGTTGAATTATATACTTAACAAAAAAGTGTGAAACAACTGAAAGTTTGTCTTATATTCTAGGTTCTTCAAAGTAGCCACCTTTAGCTTTGATTACTGCTTTGCACACTCTTGGTATCCTCTTGATGAGCTTCAAGAGGTAGTCACCAGAAATGGTCTTCCAACAGTCTTGAAGGAGTTCTCAGAGATGCTTAGCACTTGTTGGCCCTTTTGCCTTCACTCTGTGGTCCAACTCACCTCAAACCATCTCGATTGGGTTCAGGTCTGGTGACTGTGGAGGCAAGGTCATCTGGCGTAGCACCCCATCACCATCACACCTCCTCCTCCATGCTTCACGGTGAGAACCAGGCAAGTGGAGTCCATCCATTCACCTTTTCTGCGTTGCACAAAGACACGGTGGTTGGAACCAAAGATCTCAATTTTGGACTCATCAGACCAAAGCACAGATTTCTACTGGTCTAATGTCCATTCCTTGTGTTCTTTAGCCCAAACACATCTCTCCTGCTTTTTGCCTGTCCTTAGCAGTGGTTTCTTAGCAGCTATTTTTCCATGAAGGCCTGCTTCACAAAGTCTTCTCTTAACAGTTGTTGTAGAGATGTGTCTACTGCTAGAACTCTGTGTGGCATTGACCTGGTCTCTAATCTGAGCTGCTGTTAACCTGCGATTTCTGAGGCTTGTGACTCAGATGAACTTATCCTCTGCAGCAGAGATGACTCTTTGTCTTCCTTTCCTGGGGCGGTCCTCGTGTGAGCCAGTTTCTTTGTAGCGCTTGATGGTTTTTGGGGACACGTTCAAAGTTTTCCCAATTTTTCGGACTGACTGAACTACATTTCTTAAAGTAATGTTGGACACTTGTTTTTCTTTACTTAGCTGCTTTTTTCTTGCCATAATACAAATTCTAACAGTCTATTCAGTAGGACTATCAGCTGTGTATCCACCAGACTTCTGCACAACACAACTGATGGTCCCAACCCCATTTATAAGTCAAAAAATCCCACTTATTAAACCTGACAGGGCACACCTGTGAAGTGAAAACCATTTCCCGTGACTACCTCTTAAAGCTCATCAAGAGAATGCCAAGTGTGTGCAAAGCAGTAATCAAGACAAAAGGTGGCTACCTTGAAGAACCTAGAAAATAATTTTCAGTTGTTTCACACTTTTTTGTTAAATATATAATTCCACATGTGTTAATGCATAGTTTTGATGCTTTCAGTGTGAATCTACAATTTTCATAGTCATGAAAATACAGAAAACTCTTTGAATGAGAAGGTGTGTCCAAACTTTTGGTCTGTACTATATCTATCTATCTATCTATCTATCTATCTATCTATCTATCTATCTATCTATCTATCTATCCATTGTGATGTAGTGAGTGGCGGCATTGTGCATGGCCGGTGTGTTTTACACAAGCACAAGACTGCTGCCTGTTTTATGAATGTCTTGCCATGGAAGCCACAGTCTGTTTAAACAGCATGGCAAGAGTTAAGCTTGCAAGTTGCTGGAGATGTGGGTGTGTCTCAAGATGTTTTAATGGAGTCTGTGTTCTGACATGAGACAGATTGATGCATGGAGAGAGCCTGCAAGCCGCTGGGCTGTTCTCAGGTGGCCACTTCCTTGTCACAGGTCTCAGATGGCAGACAAGCCCTAAGAGGTAACAATACACTGTAAACCAGGTGGTATGTAACTATAAGCCGAAGAAAGGCTCGTGTTTATGTTCTGGAAGGTGGTTTATGCTGAGATAATAAACCAACATGACTTTTAATTAAATGGTAAGACTGTCGCTGTGTTGAAATATCGCTGCCAAGTGAGTGAACCCGACCCGGTCCGTGAACGCTATACCACATTTGGTGGAGAATGCGGGCATTGTAGCAGCCTTGTTGCTGGGAGCAATGGATGAGGCCTACAAGCTCGGTTGCTGGGGGGCAACAACACAGGTGAACTTGTCTGGATTGTGGCAGCGGTGCAGCCTGGTTGCTAGAGGCAACCACACAACAAGCTGGGATACAAGCATCTGGCTGGTGGCTCGGCAGTGTCCCGAAGTTTGTCACCCCTCTATACCCAGGTGCACGTGCGAAGAGTCAAGCGACTGGCTGTGAGACGTGGGCTATACTTGGTGAGCAGTAATACTCCACAGGCTGGAGATTCTGGTTGTACGGATGGTACAACCAGGAAAGGTTAGTGTAAACCTAACCTCTTTCCTCCCCTTTGACCATCGGGTATTACCCATTGGAGCGCCCCTCCTGTTTCTTGTCTCTGCAGCTAAGAGAAGCCTGGCAGCATGGAGGAGCTCCGGAAACACCTGCTGCAGAGCAAGCAGCAGCAACATGTTGTGGGGTGTCCCTGAAGAGTATCCCCTATAGACTGGGTTGCCCAAAAGGGGGTGGTGCCCAAAAAGGGGGTAGGTGCCCAAAGGGGGGTGGAGTCTCCCAAGTCCAAAGCTGGGGTGCAGATAGACTGTAGTCAAGGCCAATTTTGGTTGTACTATGTGGGTCCAGTCTGCAATATGGGCTACCCACCCGAGAGGTGCCACATGTGTGTTCCGTAGAAGTCGATGGAGAAGCCATGACTGGACTTGTAGACTCTGGGAGCCTGGTAACCCTAGTGAGGGCCGCGCCTGACGTCTACCTGATCCCAGGAAGGAAGATTGAAATCACCTGCAATCATGGGGTCACTAAAGACTATCCGGTGTCCAGGGTGGTCATTGAGACGTCCAGGGACATTGGGAGCCAAGATGAAGCTGTAGTTCCGAACTTAACCTGTCCGGTGATAATAGGCTGGGACACAGACGCAAGGGGTGACTGTGACTCTGAAAAAGAAAGGGTGTACAGTAAGGAAGGGCCCAGCAAGGAGGGCAAATCCTCCCTTTGCAAAAGGAGCAAGCACAACAAAGAAGCTGCCCAGGTGACCCCAGCTGATAATATAATGTCAAGTGCTTCTATGCCATGTGTGAGTTCTCTTCCAGACACCGAGAAGATCAGGATGGAAGGTGTTGTATCGTTGCCCATAGCAACCGCTGGGGCTGAGACTGTTATTGTGCTGCCAGAGGAACTGACACAGTGTAACAACAAGACTCTACAATATGAAGAGAGGGAAGGTATGAAGCCTTCTGAAGTGGATATTGTTAATGCCCAAGAGTTGTGTGACGTGGCAGACATCACAGGTGAAGAACTGGAGACCCTTGGACAGTCCCAAGGTGATGTGGCCGAGGATGTCAGGGGTGCTGCCGGACCCCAAGAGGGGCAGGTAACTGCAGTACTGGAGAAGGTTGAATACTCCAAAGCCCCTGAAGGGGAAGAGTTTGAGGGAGTAAAACTCTCTGGAAGTGACACTGCCGAGAACCAAGAGAAGGCAGAGACCCAGGTGAAGACTGAGGGTGCAGAAGCCACAGAGGACGTGAGATCTGAAGCAGATACCTCCTCGAGTGAGGGAAGCTCAACCCATTTGGAGGACAGAAGAAGCGCGCTAAGGAGGCTCAAGAAGATGATACAAGCCCATTTGAAGCAGGATCAGCTTCAGAGAGATGCTGTCGAGAGCCGAGTATGTGCACTGGAGAGAAAGGTGTCTGAAAGCTCTCTGCAAATAAAAGAGCAGTTAAAGCAAGAAGAACTTCGGCGACGGGCTGCTGAGTGCTGAGCAGGTGTGTTGGAGAGAGAGATATCTGAGCTCAGAGGTCGCCTGGCAGAAAGCCAGTCGATGAATAAGGCTGCGCTGGAGAAGATGGAGGAGTCCGTTCGGTTAAATCGTCTCAAAGAGGCGGAAGTCTGGAGAGAGACTATTCCGGACACTGAGCAGGGTGATCATATCGTGGCAGAAGAGAATGGTGAGACTCCTTTGTTCAAGTGCCTGGTAGAGGTTCCAGAAAACCTGAGAGACGAGTGTGCCAGAGAGTCTATGCATGACGACTTTAAGAAGGCCGTGGAACCCTGTAAGGTGTACTGGTCTCCCGACGCTAAACAGCTGGTGGTTCTGTCCACATCCAAAATCACTGTGGATCGGGTGGCTATCCTGAGGGATATGCACTTGAGGTGTATTCGCATGAAGCAGTTGATCCGGCTGAAGAACGAAGAAGTTGCAAGGCTGGGGCTTATGAAGAGAGCTCGAAGTCTACTGGAAGATGTTGTCCAGGTGCCTAGTGCTCTGCTGAGTGAAGTCATTGGGAAAAACGGACGACTCATGCAGGAAATGGTGGATAAGGCCGGAGTAACAAGAGTACGAATTCCCAATGATAGAGAAGAGAAGATACCAAGGAAAGTGGGTATGGTTCCATTCCTCATAGTGGTGACATGGGAGAGTCTTGACAATATGCAGATTCTTCTCACTTAAAGGGTGAGTCACCTAAAAGAAGTGCAGCAGTTAAAGCTGGAAAGAGCAAGAATCAATGGACAACGTCACGGCCGATGATGGAAGCCATCTGTACATCAGGGTACTCAACAAAGTGGGGGTCCTCCCGGTAATAGATGGGTCACAGCAGAAGCTAGAGACAAATGGTGCAACGGGTCTCTGGGCAATGAAGACAAACGCCAACTGAGAGCTTCTCTGAGACATCCTGAGGATAGGGGGCGTAATAGTTTGAGGGGTAGAGAATCCCCTGTTACACCAATGCTGAGGATCCTAGAAGAAAGAGCTCATATAATAGGTGACAATAGAGAGTCTGACTTGACCGTGGATACAGAGGGAAGTGAATTACACTACCGTATTGACCGCCAGGGGCGGGGGAGGTCTAACCAAGGTGTCTTAGAGTCAGACAAGACAGGAGATTAGACTGTAAATGCGTCTCACTACCGCTCTACCCGTTGGAGGCGGCCATGGAGGGACAGATCTGTCAAACCGACATATCCAAAAGAAGTTCTGACTGAAAAAAGCTTGGTGACAGTGACAGACCATGTCTCACGGACAGAAGCCCAAGGCCAGTCATTAGACGCAGGTGCACGGAAAGCACACTATTGTACTGACTGCTGGGGGTGGGGCAGGCCTCACAGAGATAGGACGCATACACATGACAGACCCTGACAGGTTGACAAGGTCTGAACTCTGGTGGCGACACCGATATCCCCCTTGTATAGGAACATATGGTGCCAAGCTGGACGGCTTTGGGCAGAGGGGGGGAATGTGTGATGTAGTGAGTGGTGGCATTGTGCATGGCCGGTGTGTTTTGCACAGGCAGAAGACTGCTGCCTGTTTTATGAATGTCTTGCCATGGAAGCCACAGTCTGCTTAAACAGCATGGCAAGAGTTAAGCTTGCAAGTTGCTGGAGATGTGGGTGTGTCTCAAGATATTTTAATGGAGTCTGTGTTCTGACATGAGACAGATTGATGCATGGAGAGAGCCTGCAAGCCGCTGGGCTGTTCTCAGGACGCCACTTCCTTGTCACAGGTCTCAGATGGCAGACAAGCCCTAAGAGGTAACAATAGACTGTATACCAGGTGGTATGTAACTGTAAGCCGAAGAAAGGCTCGTGTTTATGTTCTGGAAGGTGGTTTATGCTGAGATAATAAACCAACATGACTTTTAATTAAATGGAGAGACTGTCGCTGTGTTGAAATATCGCTGCCAAGTGAGTGAACTCGACCCGGTCCGTGAACGCTATACCACAACATATATATATATATGTATATATATATATATACTATATGAGCAATTTGAAGTTACACTCTTTCTTTGTTTCACATCTATTGCATCATAGCCCAGGCTCCACTTTTACTCAATAATATATATATATATATATATATATATACATATATATACACTGTATATGTATATAGGTGTAATATATATATATATATATATCTCAAGAGATAGGTAGCTTATTGATAGAGAGATACATAGATAACCAAAAATTGAAGCAGCACGGCAACTTAATGATGACAATAAGGTGCAAACTCTCTAAAAAGCTAGATACCCACTAGTCCAAAATAATATAATTACCAAAAAGTAGAGGCAGCACTGCAGAAAATTTTAAAGTAGTGTGGCGATGTGGAACACCACCTTTATCAAGCCCTTGACTCTTGGCTTCATAAAGCTGGGTTTCCACTGAAACATCACCAAACCATATGGGTTAAATAAAGTGCTCTTTAAATACTTTTACATTTTTTGGAGTGCTGCCTCTATTTTTTGGTGACTAGATAGATAGATAGATTAATAGATATGATGTTTAGTCATGGTCATATACACAAATTTTTAATTCATGTTTTCCTGTACTGATGTCTGCGATCAGTATAAAGGATAGATAGACAGATAGATAGATAAGTTCCAAAAACAGGCAGCACTCCAATACTAGATGAAAGGACAACTTTAATCCAGCCCTCAGTGGCACAACATTTCGATCGGTATGGTCTTTCTCAAGCACATGCTTGTGAAAAACCATTTGGGTTGAAACATTGAGCCACTGATGGCTGGATTAAAGTTATCCTTTTCATCTAGTATTGGAGTGCTGCCCAATTTGTGGACTTGTATATTATGGAGGTGAACACTGCATTTACCAGGAAGTATTGCACCCGCATTTTATAGTTTCAAGTTTGTGCTGATTCCTTTTATTTATCATAGATAGATAGATAGATAGATAGATAGATAGATAGATAGATAGATAAATAGATAGATAGAAATAGATAGATAGATAGATAGATAGATAGATAGATATAGATAGATAGATAGATAGATAGATAGATAGATAGATAGATAGATAGATAGATTTTTATTCCAATCCCCATAAAAAGGTAGCAAGGTTATTTTTCATTAACTACTTATTAAAACAGTCTTAGGGCTGTCTCACATCTATGAGTCCAGCGTTTGCCTACCCTGCGCTAGCGCAAGTGCAAGTGCAGGTGCTCTCTCAGGCAAGCACCGGCAAGCACATTGGCGCATAGATGCAGAGCTCTTGCACTTGCTTCCACTTTTGCTGCCATTACCTTCTATGGCAAGCGCAAAGGAGGGGAAGCCGGAAGCGCAGTTGTGCAGAGGTGCACAGTCAGAGCACATGCGTTACTCTGGATGCACCGGAAACATGTAATGCGACATTTCTGGTGTGTCCGGAGTGACGCATGCGCTTTGACTGTGCCCCTTTGCAGACCTGCGCTTCCGGGTTCCATTCCTGTGCGCTCGCCATAGAAGGTAATGGCGGCGAAAGCAGAAGCAAGTGCAAGGGCTTTGCATCTATGCACCAATGTGCTTGCCTGCATTTACCTGAGAGAGCACCTGTGCTTGCACCTGCGCTAGATCAGGGCAGGCAAAAGCTGGGAGCATAGATGTGAAACGGCCCTTAAGCTATGTGCTCACATTGAGTATTTGATTCCAGAAATTTTATACACCAAATCTCCATCTCCTGTCAGAAAAATGCTTCCAAAAATGCAATGAAAATTTGATGCATTTTTGATTTGATTTTGACCTGTTGTTAGATGCGTTGTTATTCATTTTTCTCCATGAATTTTTCATGCAACTGGGGTGGAAAACATTCCAAAAGTGCTGCAATAAATAACGTGCTGCAAATTTATTTCGGCAATACAAAAAGAACAACATGTGCACAAACAATTTGCCATCAGTTTGTGACAAAAACTGCACTAAAAAATGCATCAAAAATTCACTGTCTGCAGAGAGCCTTGTACCGACATGCTTATTAATACCTGAGTTGAGAAAACTAAATTTAGACAACATTAAAAGATTTTACAGCTATGTAAATCACACAAGATACTTTCTGGGCCTCTCCCCATGAATTGTTACTTCACTTTAAAGTCGATGAGAAATATGGAAATATCTGAATACATCCACACCATCATATATTTTGTTATAGTGAAAAGAAAAAGTGAAAAACAAAAAAAGATGGTAAAATGAATCAAGAATGCTTTTAAATAAAATACTTAAGGGTTCACTGTTTAAAGCCATGATATCACAGTTTGTTTTTAAAAAAACAAGAAATCAAAAGGTTTTAATCTGATTTTGTAAGCAAGTTTCACAAATCGTCTTTAGACAATATCTGATTGACTTCGAAATATAACAATACAATAATCCTTAAAGAGCTGAAAATTACTTTCAAATCATGATAACCTAAATCACCGAGACATAGGCTATTAAAACCATTATAAAATTCAGACATTGGTGAACTAAGTCAACTACAACCCCAAAAATAATTACCACGTTAAAACTAACTCAGTAATACATGACATTTTTGCATAATGATGATCATTTTAGGTTCAGCCTGTTTTGAGACTTTTGGATGCAGTGACATTTTTTCTTTGCACATACAAAAGAACATCAGTGTTCATTTATTTGCTGTCTATGTGAGGGCTAGATTATGTCATCGAACAATTCTGGTTAAAGGCTCTATCTGAAACTCTAGAAACTTAAAGTGAATATAATACAGCAGAAACCTTGGAGTAAAATCATGACAATAGCACATATTACGCTATTCTAGCTGTGCCAGTTCCCTTTAGTATGATCTACTCAACTGCTACTTTTGTCCCATAGGATACGATTGATCAATTTTAGTATTTGTAGCCTAACTTATGCTTCACCTTGCTTTGAACTTGTTGAGTATGAGTAACGATGCCCAGCTCGTTCCCTTAATCCACTCATTATGACAAAGTTGGCCAGTGGTGACGAAAACAGCAAAAGTTGCTAAATTTTAATTCAACTACTTATTGGGCAAAAATGTTGAGTTTTTTTAAAGCGCTTTATGCCAAAATTGTGCCATAATCGCTTTGCTGAGTTGGGACCACAGATTTAAACATTCTGACTGCTTTAGTTTAATCTTTGGTTGATTAATAACCACTTCAAGCCATCATTTAGCCATCTCAAGAAAAATGAATAAGCCATAAAGAGGTCCAAGTGCACTCCATGTTGGACGTCTATACGGAGTATGAAATTATTCCAATCTGAGTGAATTAAAATATTTTATGATGTGACTGGAATTATATTTTAATAAATGCATGAACTTTGCTGATGACAATAATATTAAGAATAAATTCCTTATAAATATCTCCACAACATCCCCAAATTTCTCAACATTAAACACTAAATGTGCATGTTAGCTTAGAAGGATAATTAATAAGTGAGGAGAAAATTATAGGCTTGGGAAGCTGTTCAGTTATATGTAAACAATTCTTGTTTTATATAAAACTTTATGTTATGCTTTGGCCATTGATTAAATAACCTTTGAAATATACATGGTTGCTTCCAGTGAATTAAGATATTCCTATTTATATCCAGCTAAGAGATTGTTGAAATGATTGACAGAAGAGTTGTAGAAATGGGAAGGAAATGAATGTACTCATATATGTAATTAACCCTTGTCTGGTGTCATAAGAAAACAACTTCATATGCAATCTGCATGCGGTCACATTGACGCCATGGTGCCAGACAAGGGTTGTACTAAATTATCCTCAAATCTCTTAACGGGGATTGGCCAAGGTTCATCTGGATGTAGCAGAAATCGATCTTACTCACCCCTGCTTCATTTATTCTCAGTGGGAGTACTGAAGATAGAGTACAACTCTCAGCTATTTCCAGCTCTCTAATAGAAAATGAATGAAGTAGAGGAACACATCTAGACAAATCCTTGAAGAATGCATTTCTTCAGATTAGTTGAGGTTTCAGTTATTGCACTCTCAGCGATCAGTATGCTATCCCCAATTCTGTCTGCAAGGGTTAACAAGTATACTTGGAATGAGATCTTTCAAGGTACATAAGAACATGGCACATGTTTGTTACACAATAAGTAAGGTTTAATGACATGAAAACACCACAGAGAAGCTCTATAATATTGTGTGCTATGAAAGCAAATTTTATTCACGTTTTTAGAATAAAAGTAAAAACTACATATTTCAATTTGTTTTTAGATAAAGCTATGTATCAAGAGTTTCAAAGTGTTTCCATAATTGCATAACTTCATAGAAAAATGAGCAAATCGATTCAATGCAAGTCAAACTGTGTCAAAGTGTTAGGAATTCACTAAACTCACCAAATTTTAAAACCCTGCAAATCCCCTTGCATAAATCACTTATAATGGTCACTGCCATATTACACATTGCAGAAGATTACATAAATGGGAGTCAATGTGATGACTTCAACAATTACATTACAATGTACAGCTTAGCCTATTAGTGGGGACTACCATAGCATGTTAAAAAGCCTTACCAGGGAATGCAGAGGCCATTTTGTGGTTAACATGGGCAGTGAGAGGATGTAATAGCTCACAGCTTAACCATAAGGAAAAAAAAAACATGAACACTAAGGAAACTGTAATTTATTATAGTAAACCATAGCAAGATGTATTAAGTTCACTAGGACATTACTCAGTCTTTGGTTGCATCAAAGAGAACCGACCAAGCAGGTGTTTGCCCATAAACTATAGCCATTACCCTAATGGCGCTAGGATGTTAATTATAATGATGAGTGCAGAAGTATGAGATTTGATTGCAGACTAATCATTATTCCAAACCTTCCAAAATGATGTATCATGTTAACAGACTTGAGCAGATCATTGGGGAGGGACTTTGTGGGTGTTGTCTTTTTTTATCTATTTCACCCCTGGCTGCTTTCCTCTTCTTTATATAAATTTAGCACTGTTGCCATCGCTATTATCACTACAGCTGGCTCCCCCAAAAGCGCATCGGCGTCAGCATTGCCAGCAAAGTGAATGGACTTTCACTTTTACTGTTCAGATGCCGCATAATTTTACACCGTGTTTTTGGGGGAGAAAGCGCAAGCGTAAAAAGAATGAACATGTTAAAAGTTAGCACTTTTTTTGCGCACGCTTCCTCCTATAGGCTCCATTATAAGGAGCTGGAATACATATTGCCATTCAGACAATGCCTATTACAGCCCCTGTAACACGAGCACAGGGGGGAAGTGATGTTACACGGGGGAGGAAGAATCCTGTGTTCCTTCCCATGTGACATGTGTGACATGTATGTTGGCTTCTGCAGTGTATCTATATACAATGCGAAAGCTAAAAAAAAGTAAACAAAAGGTATTAAAAATAAAAAGATAGAATACTTACCGATACGCCGGCTGTACCCGGGACCTGAGGCATCCACATATGATCTGCTGCCAGGACCTTAAAATGTGATTGGCCGGTAGTGATAAGCTGACATGTCACGTGACCTATCACATGATCACTACCAGCCAATCACAGATCTTTAAGGTCCTGGCAGATCAGATGTGGTGCTCGTCTCGGGAACCGGGAACAGCCGGTTGGTGGGTAAGTATTCTATTTTTGTATTTAATACCTTTTGATTATTTTATAACTTTTATTTAGCTTAGTGTATATAGATGCATGTGACACATGTCACATGGGGGAGGAACACAGGGTTTTTCCTCCCCCATATGACATCACTTCCCTCCTGTGCTTTTGGGGGAGAAATGCAGCCGAAAAAACATTGTGTGAATGCAGCACAGTTTTTTACCTGCAGTAAATAGCAAAATGCAGCAAAAAAGTGCGCGCCCCCAAAAGTGCAGGAAATACGCTGTGTGTGAATGCAGCCTTAACATTGTAGTTGAATTCTTCAACAAAATGCACATGCTACGAACCCCAGTGCCATTTTATTGAACACACTCCCTCAGTGAATATCAACAGTCACCAGTTTCTTTCAGATGATGTTGAAGAGCCAGGGTCATCAATAAAATGGCTGTGTATGCTGCGGTATGCGCATGTGCTGATGATATTGTATTGAAGAATTCAACTACAAGATGAAAATAGCATTACACAAGCACCAGTCATTAGGATAATGGCAGTGACCACAGTGGGAAATTTAACTAAAGGGAAGGAAAGCAGCAAGGGGAGGAATAGATTAGGAAGACCCCACCCACAAAGTCCTGCCATGATGCTCAAGCCTGTGTACAGATTACATCTTTTTGGAAGGTTTGGACTAAGATTACTCTACAATCAAGCCTCAGAGTTCTGCACACAAGATTCCATTATAAAAAGCATCCTACTGCCATTAGGGAACTGTCCATTATTTATAAGACAAAAACCTGCTGGTTGATTCCCTTTTAAGAGCTTGAATGAAGTTGGGTAAAGTCCTAGCACACCTCAGTGTTATACATATTTTTAATGGCAAATGGAAGCTTTGCAGTACTTTCTATAAACTGTAAAATGATTTTTTGGAGCCTGTGAATTCAAGTTTGAAAAAATGTATGTGTATACGCCGCTCATCAGTCTTTTCTTTAATTAAAACTCAATGACAGATAATAATTGCAAATGCAAGAATTGCTTCAATTAGAAAGTTACTATATGACCATGCAAAATTTTTTAGAAGATACAATAATAAAAGAGAACATAACTTGAATTGTATAGGCACTGTCCAGAATGGCTTAGTGCCCTTTACACCACAGTGTTTGTTTTGGTTAGTGACATGCAAATACGTAAGACTATAAATCAAAGCATTTAATATTTATACTTCACGCTGAAACAGGAAAGCCTGTTATCTGCATCAGCATTTGTGGAAAAATGGTCAAAAATGCAGTATTAAGATTTTTGCTTTAGTTACTAATACGAATATTAAATCACACTCAATTTAAGAACAAATTGTAAAGTATTTAATCTTTTATATTTTTTTTATTTCTACAATTCTATATTTCTTTTTATTTTTACAACTTGAAGTTGTATGTTTTCCAATATATGTCTTGTTATCCCAATTATATTGATGTAGTCTCTAGTGATAGGTGAACCCGAATTCAGGGTCTGTGTACAATTCTGGTCTCCGATGTATAAGAAAGACATAGCTGAACTAGAGCGTGTGCAGAGAAGAGCGACCAAGGTTATTAGAGGACTGAGGGGTCTGCAATACCAAGACAGGTTATTAAACTTGGGGTTATTTCGTTTGGAAAAACAAAGGCTTAACAGTGATTTTATAATATTGTATAAATATATGAGGAGACAGTACAGAGAACTTTTTAATGATCTTTTCACTCTTAAGCCTGAGACAGGGAAAAGGGGCATCTTCTACGTTTGGAGAAAAGAAGGTTTAATCATAATCACAGACGTGGATTCTTTACTGTAAGAGCAGTGAGACTATGGAACTCTCTGCCACATGATGTTGTAATGAGTGAGTCACCACTAACATTTAAGAAGGGCCTGGATGCTTTTCTTGAAAACTATAATATTACCAGTTATATATACTAGATTATTTGATAGGGCGTTGATCCAGGGATCTAGTCTGATTGCCGTATGTGGAGTCAGGAAGAAATTTTTTTCCCCAATGTGGAGCTTAGTGTTCCCACATGGGGTTTTGTTTTTGCCTTCCTCTGGATCAACATGTTAGGCTATGGGTTGAACTAGATGGACTTAAAGTCTTTCCTCAACCTTACAAACTATGTTACTATGTTACTATGTCTGTACCAAACACCTAGCGTTTGTACATAGATACCGAACATGGGTTTCCCTGGGAAATCTGTGTTATAGTTTGGGTCAGGGGGCTGTAAAACAAAGCACATTAACCCCTTCCCAAACTGTGATGCCACGTAGGCATCATACTTTTATGTGCATTCCCAACCTGTGACACAACATAGGCACCATGTCAGGATCACACTCCTGCAGCTCCGGTGACCGGGGTCACTTAAAGGTCACCGGAGCTGCAGGTATGTGGGGACTTGTAGTTTACCCCATGGGGGTGGCTTAGCCCCATGCCTACGATCAATGTGATTGGCTGTTGAAAGTGAAACAGTCAATCACAGCAATTGTAATATTTCACCAATGAAACTTGGTTAAATATTACAATCCAGCCATGGCCAATTCTGCAATATCATCAGACATTGGCTGGAGCAAAGTAACGTCTGTGTCACCCCCCAGAACTGATTGGAGCTAGCGTCCATGTGATGCTATCCCTCCAATCAGATGTGGAGGGGCGGTGGAATGTGCAGCGTCCGGAGCCCTCCAACTTTAGCCTCATCCCGTCGGTGGACTGGAGGCTGAAGAGGGAGGTGCCCAACCGTAACCTGCAATTCTGCTGTCGCTATCTTCTGCAGCATCCCCTGTGCCATTTTACCACCCCCTGTCCCCTGCTGCACAGGCGGCAGGCATCGTGTGACAGGGGATAATTGGATGGCATGGGGGATGCTGCTGAAGCCAGTGGCAGCAGAATCGCAGGGTACAGGGGGAGTGGGGAGTGATTGGCGGGCAATGCATTTATGCCAGTGCAATAGTGAGGTGTCTCAGCCACAGTACATATACAACAAGCAGCAGCCAATCAGATGCCAGCAGCAGCTGTGTGTGATGGGCCTGGATGATGGGGGCTGCATATGGGGATGCTGGGGGCTGCATATGGGGATGATGGGAGCTGCATATGGGGGGCTGGATATGAAGATGATGGTGTGACGACCATCCACCGTGAGGCCGAGCTGCTGGTAGGCAGCACCCCGAGAAACCACGAGACCCTTAACCCCTATACAGGGATCTGGAATTATAGCGGAGCCCAGGGGGTAGCTGCCTATATGAGCAACAGAGCCGGGGAGGTCGCCAGGGGAAAATCAAGACCCGAAAAACGAAGTCAGAAGTCCGAGTCAAACCGAGAGGGCAGCGAAGGTACAAAATCGTCAGGCAGTAGCAGAGTCAAAAATCCAGGCAAATGTCAAGGGCAAAAACCAAGAGGGCAGCTGAGGTACAAAATCAATAGGCAGAGGCAGAGTCAGAAATCCAGGCAAGGTCAGACACGAAACTAAACACACTATCACTGGGGAACCAAAACTATATCTGGCGGCCTGCAAGCCAGGCTCCAATGTACTTGAAGGGCACGGCTACCTCCCATAGGCTGGAGCTCACAACCTGATGACCTCATCCGGACCGCCCCTAGATCCAGGCCAGATGGAGATGCACGACTGGCTCCACCCACGCCACCTCTGACAGAAGAACGCAGGCTGCGCCTAACGGACACCTCTGCAGGGCCCTTTCCTCTGCGACCAACACCACCCAGAGGGGAAACACAGCGGCGCTCAGCGACAGAGGCAGACGTCACGGGAGCAGTTCCATATGAGGACAAGGCCCTCCTATCACCGGCGCCACCAGCCGAAGGAATCCGGCTCCTCCCAGCGGCCGAGGCAGGAACACCAGCCACCGAGTCCAATGGCGATGTGACAGATGGGGGCTGCATGTGGGAATGATGGAGGCTCCATGTTGGGATGATGGGGGCTGCATGAGAGATACATGTGGGGATGATGAGGGCTGCATATGGGGATGATGGGGGTTGCATATTGGGGATCATGGAAAAATAAGACACCCCTGAAAATAAGACCTAACACATCTTTGAGAGCAAAAATTAATATAAGACATGGTCTTGTTTTCAGGGAAATATGGTAGGAAAATTTCTTGGGGAGTCTATTTTCCAAAATAGTGGAGGGGTTTGCACTGTTTAGGCAGATCAGGAGCTCTCCATATATGACATAGTGTCTGATAACAATTGCAGCTAATATTCTATTCAAAAAGTCGAATGGCGCTCCTTCCCTTCTGAACCTCGTCGTGGGCCCAAATAATGGTTTTCTGCCACATATGAGGCATCAGTGTACGCAGGAGAAATTGGCCAACAAATTTTAGGATCCATTTTATCCTATTACCCATGTAAAAAAGGAAACAATTGAGGCTGAAAAACATTTTTGTGAAAAGAAAGTACCGTATTTTTCGCTTTTTAAGACGCACTTTTGTTCCCCCCAAACTTTGGGGGGGAACGGGGGTGCGTCTTAAAAAGCGCATGTAAAAAAAAAAAAAATTAAACATTAAATATTACCATTATAAGGGGGTTTGTGGGGTGCAGCTGCCCAGTGGGGATGCCGGAGGCAGGTTCCGGTGGGTGGGGGGCACCGCTGCAGGACCGGAGCAGCGGAGATGTACCGGCGGCAGCAAGCGGTGGGCGCCGCCATGTTTGTTGTGGTAGCCGGCCGGTAGAGGTAGAGGCTTTAAAATGGCCGCGGGTCTCCATTATGGCCGCGGCCATTTTGTTGAAGCCTCTACCGCTGGCTGCAATGTTAATGAATGCAGCCAGCCACAAAAACATGGCGGCGCCCACCGCTTACTGCTGCCGGTACATCTCTGCTTGCTCTGGTCCTGCAGCTGTGTCCCCCACGAGAACCTCCCTCCGGCACCCCGCTGAGCAGCTGTACCCCCCTCGGTGAGCCATGGGGGTCTGGGGGGGGAAGATGGCCATATAGGGTTGGGGATGGGGGGCACATACACAGGATAGGGGGCACATACAAAGGATGGGGGGTCACATACACAGGATGGGGGGTCACATACACAGGATAGGGGGCACATACAAAGGATGGGGGGTCACATACACAGGATGGGGGGGCACATACACAGGATAGGGGGCACATACAAAGGATGGGGGGTCACATACACAGGATGGGGGGTCACATACACAGGATGGGGGCATATACACAGGATGGGGGGGCACATACACAGGATGGGGGCATATACACAGGATGGGGGGCATATACACAGGATGGGGGGCATATACACAGGATGGGGGGGCACATACACAGGATGGGGGCATATACACAGGATGGGGGGCATATACACAGGATGGGGGGGCATATACACAGGATGGGGGGGCACATACACAGGATGGGGGGCACATACACAGGATGGGGGGGCACATACACAGGATGGGGGGGCACATACACAGGATGGGGGGGCACATACACAGGATGGGGGGCATATACACAGGATGGGGGGCATATACACAGGATGGGGGGGCACATACACAGGATGGGGGCATATACACAGGATGAGGGGCATATACTGATTGTAAGACGGACACTGGCATTATAAGACGGACCCATTTAACATTAAACATTAAAAACTTTTTTTTCTCATTTCCTTCACCAAATTTGGGGGTGCGTCTTATAATCCGGTGCGTCTTATAAAGCGAAAAATACGGTAGTTTTTTATTTTTACAGATCAAAGTGTGAAGCACCTGGGGGTGCAAAGTGTTCACTGTACATCTAGATAAGTTCCTTGGGGGGGTCTAGTTTCCAAAATGGGGTCACTTGTAGGGGAGCTCTCCATACACGACATGGTGTCCGCTAACGATTGGAGCTAATTTTCCATTCAAATAGTCAAATGGCTCTCCTTCCCTTCTGAGCCCTGCCGTGCACCCAAACAGTGGTTTATGATCACATATTAGGTATAAGTGTACTCAGGAGAAATTGGCCAGCAAATTGTAGGATGCATTTTATCCTGTTGCCCATGTGAAAATGAAAACATTGAGGCTAAAAGAACATTTTTGTTGGAAAAAATAAAATGTCTATTTTCTCCTTCCATGTTGCTTTAGTTTCTGTGAAGCACCTGAAGGGTTAATAATTATTTTTTGAATCATTTTAAATGTAGTTTTGAATAGATTAAGGGTATGTGCCCACAGGACATTTTATGCAGTCCTGAACGTAGCAAAACCTGAACTGCTTTCAAGGATCCTAGAGTCCTTGCCAGGAGATTTGCTGAGTTCAAGTCCTGTGTTTTTTGCGTGTTTTATGTGCGTTTTTACTGTGTTTTTGCTGCTGTGTTTTTCCTGCATTTTTTACATTGACTGCCGCAAAAACACAGGAAAAATAGAACAAGTCAATTCTCTCCCATCCGCACCAAAACCTCAGGGGTTTGACAGTTCTTGACACTTGCAAAACCAATGTGTGGGCACAGCGTTTCTGTGAAGCATATTGGTTTCGCTGGCAATCAAAACCACAGGAATACATTAGCATACATTACCATAAACCAATGGTAAACTGCATGCAGCAACTGCAGTTTTTGGAATAGTGTCACTTTTGGGTGTTTTCTGTCATGTATGCTCCTCAAAGGGACTTCAAATGTGATGTGGTCACTAAAAAAATGATTTTGTAAATTTTGCTAGAAAAACAAAAAATTACTGATGAACTTTGAACCCTTCTAAGTTCCTAACAATATTATTTTTTTTCTCAAAATTGTGCTGATGTAAAGGAGACATGTGGAAAATGTTATTTATGAACTATTTTATGTCACATATCTCTAAGGTTTAACAGAATAGAATTAAAACATTTGAAAATTGAGAAATTGAGAAATTCTCAAATTTTCAACAAAATGCAGATTTTTTCACAAATAAACGCAAATATTATCAACCTAAATTTACCACTAACATGAAGCCCAATATGTCACAAAAAAAGAGTCTCAAAATCGCTCAGAATTGCTAGGATCCGTTGAAGCGTTCCAGCGTTATTATCTCATAAAGGGACACTGGTCAGAATTGCAAAAAACGGCCAGGTCAGTAAGGTCAAAATGGGCTGGGTGGTGACGGGGGATAATAATAAACATTATCATTATACTTATTGGGTCTTGCGGAGCATGTCCTGCCATCTTGCTGTCCGGCCGCATTTGCTTCCGAGGCTGCTCATTAACTTGAGGGGATACTCACTGCACTGCTGAGAACCACTTCAGTTCTTGGCAGTGTTCGTCGTGACGTCAAAGATCACAGAGTTCATGGCTCAGCTATGAACTCGATTAACCTCTGTCATTGTTAGTCTAAGGGTACCTTTACACGCCGCTACTGGCGGGTGGATACAACCAGCTACTTGCGACAAATGTAGCTTGCATCAGCAATGTACCTGTAGTAGCGGCGTGTGAAGACGGTAGGAGGCACCGGAAGTAGATGCATCTGTTTCCGAGCACTGCCCTGAAACAGGTGGCTACACAGCGATTGTAGCGAGCTGTATCGGCGTGTAAGGAAGGAACAGAAGGTTGTTTCTACACCATGCTATGTACCTGGTATGTAGTGGGGCGTGACACGCCCATCAGCGATCATTGGAGGAAGCTCCTGCATTACGATTGGTAGTCGCTGAATAGGGAGGCATATTTAAGGAGCTGACCAGTCACACTAAACAATTGCTCGAGCGTCATGTATTAAACAGCCTCCTGCGATGCCTGGCCAATCATGGGTTTCTTGCTTTGTCCTATCAGCGTACGGACGTCTCGTAATCCACAATTGTGGCACGCCTATGTGCTGTCCTGCTGCACCAGGTCCGCCCATATTAGCTTGTTGTAGCGGTGTGTAAATGAGGTAAGGTAAGCTACAGATGGCTACTTTTGGCACCCGGCGGTGTATCTAGAGATAGATGTAACCTACTGTAGCGCACCTTGTGGTGGCGTGTAAAGGTGGTGCGATTACCGTTTGTAACGTTTGTGCTTGCTCGTGCACGTGAAGTAGCTAGTTGTATCCACCCGCCAGTAGCGGCGTGTAAAGGTACCTAAGCCTGGTTGTTGCTCTGAAAAGATGCTTGTCTGTTCAAATTGATGAAGCACAGCGGAACCTGCCCTGCCTGTGGATTATGTTGGAGGGAGTGTTTTTTTTGTAATTAAAGATGGAGTCCCTAAATGTGTTTTTTTGTTAATAAGAAAAAAAATTGTCTCTGTGTCGTGTTTTTTTTAATGTTTATTAGAAATTCATGGTGGGTGGATTTAATTTGGTCTAACACCATGAATTTCGGGCTTCGTACTGTGGCACCCCAAGGGTTTATGTGCCACAGAAACATCCACACGGGTTTACTCCCCACACAGCACTACACTAGAAAGTGGGAGGAGCTTAGGTAGCACCTGCAAGAGTGGGAGGAGCCACTGTTGTTTACCTCAGAGCAGGAGTGACAGTTAGTGAGTTCAGTTTACTTGGAGTCTGGAGTTGTAGGAGAGTCGAGTTGGAGTGGAGGTCCTGAGAGGTCTGAGGGAAGGAGTCAGAGAAACAGAGGAACACACCCGGGACAAGGAGTTACCCTAAACTCACCCCAGAGAGGCACTTAGGACGGATACCGGATCCGATGCTGCGCCTGAGACAGACAGGACAGTGAATACCGGGTTAGTGAAGGTCCACCATCTTCACTGTACCATAGCAAAGCAACACAGAGGGGTCAGTGACACAGAGGACTCAAGTTGCCTAGCAGATTGGTACCCGTGAGGGGAGACAGGGCCAGCAGTTCAGCTAAAAGCGGCAGCAGGGCCACATACAAAGCACAGAAGTAGGAAGCCAAGGACCCGGTCAGGGTGGGAGCAACCCGGCCCCGGTACAGACTCTGTGGACAATACTCTGCTTTACCATCTGCACAGTAAAGACTTGGAAAACGACAACAAACGTGAGTGTGTGTGATCCTTGTGCTGAAACCATACTTTCCCTCATAAACTGCCATTGCCTCCACTCTCATCATCTCTACTACCCCTACTTTCCTGCAACATCTATAACCACCATCACAGACTTTAATTACCACTGCCCCAGGGAACCAGGCTCTACCTGCGGAGAGCCGTTCCTTCTAAAGCTGCCAAAACATCATCCCTGGAGGTTCTGCAGCAGCGGTGGTCCCCTAACTGACCACAACCCGTGGGTGGTGTCACGACAAACCTAATCCCTTATAAATACACCCCATTTACTTGTGTGAACCCGGGACACGGTCTAGACCAGGAACGCCGTGACATCCCCCAGCAGAACCCCAGTCCGGCACCGAGTACCCCGTCCCAGTTATCTCCACAGTACCAGCTGATAATACAAAGCTGGAATTAACCCCATTATCACACAGCATGCCACCCCCCACCAGGGCCGCTGGAAGAGCAGTGTAAAGCACCTGGAAATGGTGTTATCATGAATGTGCTGTTTTTAGAGGTGGCTGTGGGCTGCAGTTTCAGCATGGGGGACCAGAATGCTTGGACATTACCATGCATAGAATCTCAGCCCCCAGCTGTCTGGTTTTAAATGGCTGGCAGTCAAAATATGGAGGGTCTTCCCTGTATTTTGATTGTTAGCCAAGGTAAAGTCAAGCAGCTTGGGGTGGCAGCTCATAGCTGTTTGCTTTATCTGCACTGATAATCAAAAATACTGTGGAGCAATATGTCTTTTTTTAATTATTAATTTATATTTACCTACAATATGTGTGATGGACCCAACAGCCAATCACAGACACTGTCACAGAGAATGGGTGTCTGTGATTGGCTGTTGGAGTAACCTGGAATCTGTTCCCACATTATAGATTGTATAATGTATGAGCTGGTTTCAGGTTACTCCAGCAGCCAATCACAGACGCCACTCTCTGTGACAGTATTTGTGATTGGCCGTTGGACCATTCACAGCTTGACTAACATCATAGTAATGTAAAAATAAATAAATAACTTTAAAAAACTGACATAGTGCTTCACCGATCTGGGCCTCCCACATTGAAAACCACAGCCACCCTGAAATGACACATTCATCATAGCACCATTTCCAGGTGCTTTACCCGACTCTACCAGTGGCTCTGGGGGTGGCACACTGGGTAATAATGAGGTTAATAGCTTTGTATTGTCAGCTGGTACTAAGCCCACAATTCATGATGTCAGGCCAAACTAGATCCAGCCACCATAAATTTCTAGTAAACAGTAAAAGAAAAAAACAACACAGAGAAAAAATGTTTTATTAGAAATAAAACATTAAACATATTTAGGGACTCCATCTTTAATTACAAGAAAAAAACAAACAAATCTTCCTCCAACGTAATATAGGTCTTCTTATCTTCTTCAGCTCTGCTACATCTTTGCAAACAGACAAAGACATCTGAATCCCAACACACCATGAGACTATAAGGCTCTCCATAACAAGTTCAACCAAAAGAATAAAAAGAAGTATGAACCAGAATTTAACAAAGTACAAATAATTTTATTGATGAACACATATACACAATTATAGCAGATAAAATTGAAAATGTCAGTACAACACCAAAGAGAAAAAACAAACCCCATACAAAGTTCTCCTTATATAAAAATTTCCATAATATTATATGGGACAAATACCTATGTTAGTAGGCATGACAAAGAATAGAAGATTCCAGTCAATTCTCTCAAGCACAACTAAAATCATAAAGATTGCCACTCTAATAAATATTGTGCAGTAAGATGGAATCTACACAGCACGCTATATAGTAATGTTAATCAATTGTTCACAAACATTTTGAAAAGAATTGTATGCTGCATTCAGCAGGAACATGCAATATGGCTAACAAAATGTCCTCATAAGAATTTTGGACAGAAGAGTATCTGCTCAGGTCAGAAAACAAGGGTGCACTAGGAGTGTTTCCTTCACTGGACTATCACTAGGTAATCTTCTTCCTGTCCTTGTGTTTTTTTTCCAGAGTTTAACTCTGTATTTTCTCATAGGTATAATGATACCATCTTGAACTCTGATTCTTTGCTTTCCAGCCTAGTCTTACTGATACACTTGCTTGCTTTTACATCTGGAACCACCTGATGAAGGAAATAAGTCTGCTACCGAAATCTGTTACGAACTTCATTTTAATAAAGGTTTGATCAGTTTTAAAATCACCTTATAACCTTCCCTTCATATGCCCCAGCGCATCATAGACCATATAATATTTTACTTTTCATCCTTACCACGATCCCTCTGAGGGTATGCGGCAGGAGCAGATCCAGGCTCGTGGAGTTTCCCTCATGCTAAATGCAGGACCTGCGGTGACAAAGTTCCGGTGACATCACTTCCAGTCACACGATGTTGGCCCGCAAGGTCCACACAAAGTAACAGCATCACTGTCCTCACCTCAACACCATAGATTGAGGTTGTGCAGGGGTGCACAACCCTATGAGGTGAGTTACACATAGACCCTGCTCGCCCCTATTGGACCACCAGGGATTACCCATTTTCACTTTCTCTTCTTAGTATTCCCATGATCCGACACAAAGCAGTGTGTTTCAGGTGAGCATTAAAATATATCCACAGGTGTGTCTCTAATAAACTCAGATGTTGCCTATAAACCAGAATCTTCCAAACACATGACATCATATTAGCTGTCCCAAAAAGTTTTAAAGGCATAGTAATCTTAGTGTATGTAAACTTGTGCTTTTGCAGAAAGCAATAAAAATACCTTAAAACATCCTCTCTCATTTTTTTGGCATTTGGCAACTATAACTAGTTATGGTAATCATAATTGACCTAAAATGGGAAAGGATTATTCTGATTTCATGTCAGATAGTGAGAAAAACATACATATTTTCTTTTTATTTAGTGTATGTAAGCTTCTGGTTTCAACTGTATCCTGCTATCTATGTTTCTATCTATCTATCATCTATCTATCTATCTATCTATCTATCTATCTGTGATACTGCTTAATATGGCTGCATTGTTCCAATATATTGTTATTTGCTTCATTTGGCTAGGCTCAGACTGTTTTTTGATCTTCGCTTTTTGAACACTGCATGCCCTGACCTGTCTCCACAGCAGATTGATTGAGCTCTGCTCTGCATGACCTGACCTTGGACTTGTGAGGCCATGCTTACTGTTTGTCTTATGATTCTGAACCTTGCTTTTGAAGACATTGCAAGCCCTGAGCATTCATTATCAGGGACCAGTCTATATAAAATTGCATCTCTCAGCACAGATATTTGTATTCACTTTGAATAAGCAGGGTGCCATTTTTTTTGCCATGCTGCACCTAAGATCTCAATTTGGCATCTAATAAATAACTATCTGTTTGTCTAATTATAGAAAACCAAGAAAACATTAACAAAAACATGGAATATGGAGTGCAAGCCTCTGAAACATAACACACGATGAATCCATAAAATAGATTGTCATCTATCTATCTATCTATCTATCTATCTATCTATCTATCTATCTATCTAATATATAAAGCTGAATGTGTGTATGTATGTGTGTGTGTGTATGTATATCCGGGATTGGCATCTACACCGTCGCAACTACAGACACAAAATGTTGCACAGTCACACATCTGGACCCCGAGAGCGTCATAGGCTATGTTGTGAGGCGAAATTTTAACCTCGCGCATTCCAATTCACCAAACAATTTTGCCCCTATCTACATAATGGGGAAAAAGTGAATGGAAAAGTGTTGGAGGAAAATCGACAGCTGTCAGCTATAGCCACAAAATGTTGCACAGTCACACGTCTGGACCCCTGGAGCGTCATAGGCTATGTTGTGAGGCAAAATTTTAACCTCGGCATTCCAATTCACCAAACAATTTTGCCCCTATCTACATAATGGGGAAAAAGTGACAGTTACCAGTTGACAGTTGTGAATGAGAGGGACTTAATGATAGCGCCAAAGACTAACAGCACATACCAGCATATAGTCACTAATGTGGGGCCCCAACATGGGATATTCACCATGCACGGGTCATGTATACACACCACACGCACACAAAGAGTAACAGCAAGTGTATAGTCGCTAAGGTGCCGCCCCAACATTGGATACTCACCACGCACCTGAACAAACACACACCACAAAGAGACACACACAACACAGAGACACACACGCACACACCCAAGGGGACACACACACACCCTATAGCGACACATGCACTCACCCCACAGGGACACACACACCACAAAGAGACACACACAACACAGACACACACACCACACAGACCCCCCACAAGGACACACACACATAGCCACCCTATAGTGGACACATGCACTCACCCCACAGGGACACACACACACCACAAAGAGACACACACACACACCGCACAGCCCCCCCCCACAGGGACACACACACACATACACACCCTATAGGGACATATGCACTCACCGCACAGGGACACACACACACCACAAAGAGACACACACAACACAGATACACACACACCACACAGACACCCCCACAGGGACACACACACATACACACCCTATAGGGACACATGCACTCACCCCACAGGGACACACACACCACAAAGAGACACACAAAACAGAGACACACACCCACACAGACCACCCCCCACAGGGACACACACACATACACACCGTATAGGGACACATGCACTCACCCCACAGGGACACACACATACACACACCCCAGGGACACACACCCACACAGACAGACACAGATGTGCACAAATCACCTCACACAACTCGCCTCATACGTGTGCTATCTGTAATTTCCAAACATAAACATCTGGTTAAAAACAGCCAATGTGCAACACATGTGCCATATAGGGAATTAAGGCAGATGTCAGTCACATGAGCTGTCTATTATGTGTATGTGTTAGGTAACATATACTGCCCGGCCAGGGGGAGGGTTTACTATTGGCTGGAGATTTATTAGGCTGCCTATGGCAATCAATCACAGCTCAGCTTCTATTTTCTTACAGGTCATTAATATGACATATTCAAATTCTATTTTGTTATAGCTAACATCAGTTATTTATTAATCCGGGCGTAGCCGGGTACTACAGCTAGTCTATCTATAAAAAAAAAGAGCAGCAATGCCTGGTGTGTGCAGTTCAACCTCGCTTTCTTCAAGGCTTTCAATACATACAAAGTAAAATAAGTTGCAGCACTCCAATCAGGATGATCACTTTTTGCCTTTATTCCGTCCACAAGTACAGGGAATGGCTACGTTTCGGACACATGCATCCTTTGTCCAGCACTCACTGGCTGTCTAACCCTAGGCTGCTTGGATGTGGAGAGAGTACCATAGAAGGATAAAATCCTGAGGACTCCCCACGATTTAAAGGCAAGACACCCTAAATGGGAGTCATAGTGAATTAGGGCTATGGTTTAAACTCGAGGCTTACCCATTGAAAAAAGAGATTTTTATATACACTAAAATAAAAGTCCCCTTTGCAATTATATTTATATAGAACATTATGCAT
The DNA here is from genome assembly GCA_033576535.1 of Allobates femoralis. Classification (NCBI taxonomy): domain Eukaryota; kingdom Metazoa; phylum Chordata; class Amphibia; order Anura; family Aromobatidae; genus Allobates; species Allobates femoralis. Next base: position 472,044,416 of record JARQOC010000002.1, on the reverse strand, counting down.
AGGGATGATACACTATTTAGGCAATTTTAAGCACAAGGGCACTTTAAATGTTTTGACAAGTTAGGATCACAAGGGCGCCTTGGCTACAATATAGAATGACGCTGGGAGCAAGCTGAATGTGCAGGCGCAGGGAAAGTTCTACTGCGCAAGCATAGAGAACCCAGTTGCGTCACTAGGAATAGCCAGGTTACCAAGGACAACCAGTAAACAAAGTAACATAGAACTATATGCGCAGGAAAGTGACACACTTCTGTACGCCGCAGCCACATGTAGAGTGAGGGGTTTGAGTCATGGCGGAGCGCAGTGCATGAACAGATGGTAAACAAGCTTTATACAGTTGAAAGTAGGGGAGATGATTAACATTATGAGCAGCTGAGAGGGTTATTACCCAATTAACTACTGTATGGCAAAAATAACAAATATGAAAGGATATTGCATTGATGTTATGAGAATCACGTTATAAAACACTGTTCACTTAAAATATAGCAGTATGTAATGAGTATAAGAAACACGGTATGTAAAATCTTGTAATTACTGTACAACGATGTAATGATTAATTCATGATATGGGAGTGTATAAAACCCTGGCCATTTTAGCCAGAAGTTGCTGGAGGAAGGGTAACACTACCCGAAATGTTGCGTTGTGTCCATGCTGCAATAAAGGGAAACTTTACACAAGAAGGATACGAGTGCCGTAACCTTATTGAACTCTATCTATCTATCTATCTATCTATCTATCTATCTATCTATCTATCTAATACAGAAAAACAGAAAAAAAAACTGAACAGCTCTCCCAGACTAATGTGAACTGGTGCCAGTTTTCTATCTATCTATCTATCTATCTATCTATCTATCTATCTATCTATCTATCTATCTATTCTTTAACCTTTTCAATATTTATCCCAAGAAGAAAACTATATAACAAGCATGAAAGCATAATATAACTTGCAGCAAAATTAAATTAAATGTAAAAAAAAACCTATATAATTAAATATACTTGCTATGTGACTATTTCTATAACTTCTAGCTGTGGTACCCTAAGATGTCTCTTTCTAGAACACTCGAAATTAACAAATTAACAAGGATTTATCTGTTGCACTAGTACATTGCTAAGTAGTTACAAGCAGGGACTATTTATTGCATTAATCCCATGTGCTTACAATTCTCATTCAAATGAGTATGACTTTTTCATTTGAAGCTTTAGCAGTTGGGTATCATTCAGAATGTTACAGCGTTATTTAATGCTATGAAAACTAATGAATCCGTAGTAACTTCGTGTTTCTTGAAGTTTTTTAGACTTATTTCTTTAGTCTGTCTTGGGTAAACTGACCACTTGCATTTACTGCTTGCTGCATATTACAGAACTGTCAGTTATTAAATAAACTATCCCAGAGATGAGTAAGAATAAGGCCAATTAGCAGAACTATGACTTATTGGATCAAACCAGTCGGTTAGTAATAGGACAGCGAAATCAAACTGACTGTTATATGCCTGCTACTATGGGAATAATTTGCCATATTTCACGGAAAACTCTTTCATCATTTTAAAAAAGTACAAGTATGAATATATTTTTCCGTAATGCAAAATAACTATATTATGAATATATTTCTGGGTTTGTCTGGTTCATTAAAATAGAGTTTTCAAAAATATCATATATTTGTATCAACGGTGGAGTATAATTGTCATGAATGTGTAAAATAAACAAGTGGACACTGGCGCTCAAAGAAGAAAATAAAAATATATCTGTAAAAGAGATTGTTTTAATGTATTTATTTTGAGTCCAATGGAGCTACAGGCAGGGTCTGCTAAAGACCTGTCAAAAAGGATGAGAATAATTTAAGAACAGAGATGAAGAAACTTTCAATGAATATGTTCACCAATTTTAAATTCGGCATTAACATTGCAGATTCTGTTCTTGATCAGAAACGCAAGCATTTTACCAAAAAATTGGCAAATGTAACTTTGTTCGGGAAAAAGTTTTACATTTTAAAATGGCCTTAAAGCTTTCCTTGTATCTTTGGGGCAAAACGCTTGCCAGGAGACCTGTTGGCAGGCAACAACACCTAACCTTATGGCTAGGAGTGTTCCTAGCCATTGAGTCTGTTTTCTTTCAACCCACAGAACTTTTTAGAGCTTTCAAATATATATTTTTAAAGGGATCCTGTCACCCCCAAAACACCTTTAAACCTATTAAAACCTGTCCCTAGAGCATATTAACACTTTCCCTACACTCCTTTTAGCTCCTATATGCACATAATCAAAGTGTATAAAAACGTTTTATAAGTACCTCATTACTGATGATAATGAGTGACTATGCTATTCATAGTCACTCATCCAGGCTGCCCCTCTTCATACTATCATGCCTCAATAGGCGTGATCTTCATGATAGATTCAAATTGCAGCCTCCCTGCGCGCCTCCCCGCTGTGTCCTGTGTCTGCCGGGCTTCAGCGTGGGGCTGTATGACGCGATCCGCGTCATTTCCGGCGCCGGGTGACGTACTACAGCAGCGCCGCTCTGTCAGCTTCAAAATGCGCACTGCGCATGCGCATGCGCAGTGCGGGACTTGAAGCTAACAGCGGCGCGGATGTAAAAACGTCACCCGGCGCCGGAAATGACGCGGATCGCGTCATACAGCCCCACGCTGAAGCCCGGCAGACACAGGACACAGCGGGGAGGCGCGCAGGGAGGCTGCAATTTGAAGATGAAGATCACGCCTATTGAGGCGTGATAGTATGAAGAGGGGCAGCCTGGATGAGTGACTATGAATAGCATAGTCACTCATTATCATCAGTAATGAGGTACTTATAAAACGTTTTTATACACTTTGATTATGTGCATATAGGAGCTAAAAGGAGTGTAGGGAAAGTGTTAATATGCTCTAGGGACAGGTTTTAATAGGTTTAAAGGTGTTTTGGGGGTGACAGGATCCCTTTAAGCATTCTTGAGTTTGCAGGTGTTGGGACACAGGGAACAGTTCTAGAAGTGGCAGCAGCTGTGAAGTCCAGGAACATTATAATGTCCTTTAAATATCTGTTTAAGAGAGCTTTGTATTCAGGGGTGAACCTAGCCATTGTGCTGCCTGAGGCGAACTGCAAAACGGCGCCCCCCCCCCTCCCAGTAAGTTTTTTTTCAATCAGTAGAAATAAATCTAGTTTGCACACACTTATACCGTGTTTCCCCGAAAGTAAGGCCCCCCCCGATTGTAAGGCTGCCTAGGGGTAAAGGGGGGGCCTGCTAATGTAAGGCCTCCCCCGATTATAAGGCCTTACAACCGGGGGGCCAATGTAAGGCCCCTAGCGGAGGGGGGGGGGGAGCGGGAGCGGGTCGCACGTCACGTGCGCCCGCTCATTACATATGCAATGCATCCCCCTGTCAATCAGCGACAGGGGGAGCAGTGCATTATACGGTATATATGGGCCCCCTCCTGCTGGCACACTACCCCCCTGTTCTGAGGCCCCCACCGCTGCTGCTGCTGCTGCGGACATCTTACCCTCCAGGGTCTTCTTGCAGCAGCCAGCGCGTCCGTCCTCTGTCCTCGGCTGTCTCCCGGATCATGTGACCCGTCGCAGCGCATGACGTCATCGCGACTGCGACCGGCCGGTCACATGATCTGGGAGACAGCCGAGGACAGAGGACGGACGCGCTGGCTGCTGCAAGAAGACCCTGGAGGGTAAGATGTCTGCAGCAGCAGCAGCAGTGGGGGCCTCAGAACAGGGGGGTAGTGTGCCAGCAGGAGGGGGCCCATATATACCATATAATGCACTGCTCCCCCTGTCGCTGATTGACAGGGGGATGCAGTGCATATGTAATGAGCGGGCGCACGTGACGTGCGACCCGCTCCCGCAGTGTCCCAGCAGGAGGGGGCCTGTAGGCCACACTGCTGGGGCACCCAATGTAAGACCCCCCCCGAAAGTAAGACCGGGGGCCACCTTTGGCCCCCAAAAAAATGTAAGACAGGGTCTTACTTTCGGGGAAACACAGTATCTACCCTGTAAAATGAAATGAAGACAATAGTGGATATTTTAATTTAGAGAAATAAAAAAAAAAGTTGTTCAAACGCATGTATGTCAGCGCCATCCAACACATACAAGGACCACACAGACGAATCCAGAACAAGGGTCATTAATGGCAATGGCGGCTTGGCACAACCATACAGACCCACAGTGATGGCGGCAGAGCCGTGGTCCTGTAGGCAGATACAGTCCTTCAACCTGATGCGTGCTGAGCATGTGAGCCAGTGTCAAATGCGGGAATACAAGCTTTGACATACCGTATATGTACTTCAAAAGGTAGTGAAGGGGTTAAATTACACTATATATACATGTATACAGCACACATATACTGGACAACACAAGCTCAGTACATACACATCATACACTCACACAGGCACACACATTATACATGTCTTAGCTATATAACAGATACTCAGCAGGTACACATCATGTACACAGCACACGCATGCTGGAAAAGTGTATATACACACACTTCACTATACTCAAAAGATATCTAAACACACACACACAAAGCTCACAAACAGACACAAAGGTCACACACAGACACGCAACTCAGACAGACACGTAACACACACAGACACGTAACACACACAGACACACAAAGATCACACACAGACATGCAGCTCACACAGACACACAACTCAGACACAGTTCACAGACACACAACTCATACACAGCTCACACACACAACTCACACACAGCTCACACAGACACGTAACTCACAGACATGCAACTCACAGACACAACACACAGTTCACACACACACAACTCACATACAGCTCACACACAGACATGTAACTCACACAGACACACAACTAAAACAGATACGCAACTGACAGACACGCAACTCACACACCGACACGCAACTCACACACAAAGCTCACACACAGTTCACACACAGACACGCAACTCACACACAGCTCACACACAGACACAACTCACGCACACATCACACACAAACACAGCTCGCACACACTCAACTCACACACACACAGCTCACACTCACAACTCCCACACACAGACACGTAGCTCACAGATACGCAACTCACACACAGACACAACTCACGCATACAGCTCACACACAGACAACTCACACACAGCTCACATAGACACAACTCACACACAGACACGTAACTCACACACACATACAACTCACACACACACACAGACATACACATAGACACAACTCACACACAGCTCTCACACACAACTCACAGCTCACACACAGACACAACTCACACACACAGCAGCTGCACACACACAGAGACATAACTCATACAGATACGCAACTCATACAACTCACACACAGCTCACACATACAATTCACACACAGACATGCATCTCTCACACAACTCACATACACAACACAGCTCACTCATAGATTATACAGATAACTCACAGTCCTCTGTGCTGGCTGTACATGTGCAGCTTCACATGCTCCCAGCCCCTGGCTCCCAACCCCCCTCCCTCACTCGCTGCCATGCACCAGATCTCTCACATTGTGACCCGGAGCTGCTTATCTTTGGTATCTTCCAGCACAGGAGGTTCCTCTCTTATCTTTGCTCTCACTTCGTCCCGAGCCGTGCAGGTTTAGGAGAACATGAGCACCCCTTGCAGATGCCATTGCCGCCCCCTCCTTCACCAGCAGGTGGCGCCGCCTGACTCAGGCCACTCACATTGCCTCATCATTGATACGGCCCTGTTTGTATTGTTTAAATTTTTTTTATTTTATACATTTTTTTAATTATTATTGTTATTTTTTTATTTAATGAAGAAAAAATAGCTGCACTCACCAGGGATGAATCTTCAAACTTTTATTTGCTGTCCATATTAATCATTCCATGAACAAGCCAATGGGGGAGGGAGTGCAGAGACGGTGGATGACGGCCTGCCGTTTTGCGGTAAGTTACCGCTTCCACGGGTCCTGAAGTAATGTGACCCACCCTTAGCTATATCCATTAGTGCCCAGTATCTTCTATTTTTCAATTGTTATTTTTTTAATTATTTTTATTTTTTTACAGAGCAAACCTCTATTATCGCAGAGGGTAAGCAGCTTGTGAGGTCACCTCTTCTTCACGTATCTGCTAGCAATTCACATAAAAGTAGCGCATGTTCAGTATATTCTAAATATACATGGTCTATGGGTCTCTTCACTGTCATGAAACACCATACTATGGATATTGCTTCTTGAAAATTTACAATTCCTATATTTCCTTTCCTTACATACATTTAGAATGCACATTTTTGTCATACACACAAGTGTGTTATAAGTATCGTTAATCTTGGACCTTTCCTTGCATTGCTGCAAACTAGCCTTATTCAACATTCCAGATGAATTAGGGAGCTTAAAATAAACTTTTTTCTTTTTTATTATTTGTCCTCCAAATATGTCAGGCTTTAATACCTGAAACCGCAACCTCAGGGGATACCTGTGGCATGGGGAATGGGATTTATAAGTCAAGTGCCTTCGGCAGCCTACCCCATGGAGGGGTTAATGAGGAGTTAAGCAACAAGATTGGGCAAGCAATGATATCCTATAAGCGATGGGGTCCTGGTGCTAGAAGAGGCAGGCCCCTAGGCACCTAAAGGTTACTTCACTGTGGAGTCGCCATCTTGGGATTGCCATGCAACACAGCTACACTGTGCTATTTTGTGCCTGCAGTCTGCAGTTTGGAGACTCTTATGGATCCACCCAAAGACGTGCCTGATCTGGAGGACGCCTCACCACCTTAGGGATTGAGGGTGCTTCACCAGAACAAGAGCTGTCTGCAGAGGGGATTACTTCATCAACATATGTAAACTGGAGTATGACCATGCTACCCATATTGGGCCTGATATGCAGTGAGGTCAGAATCCAGTGCTATTCCCTCATGACTAAAGAGATTCCACCAGAACCCAGTTCAGAGTCAGGGGGTCAGCTGTTCCATTGGTCAGTAATGAGCAGCACATGTTGGAGTCAGGATCTTGCAGCAGGCCTGTCCTTATTACACCTGCAGCCACAGCTGATGGAATGGCAAATACAGGAGGAGGTAGTAGTGGAAGAAGCCGCTGTTTCCCTGCCTTTTGTCGCACCTCCACTAGTGGCCTTGAATTAGAAGAATGCCATGTGGGGACCCATACTCACTCTTAGCTACCATTCTACTAAGCTTGAACCACCCCTGGCCTTCCTGATTTCTGGAAGAAATTAGGTTCTCTGATGCCATCACCCCAGAGAGCTTGCAGGGGCCTAAGGCCAACACCTTTCATGAGCAATGCGCTCAGTGCATGGTGTCAACATCATAACAGAAGATGATGATTGGGTTTCTAGATCAAGACTGGACTGGTGAAAGGTGCTACGTTTATCAGTCCACTCTGCTGTATGAGCAACTTCCTTATTGACTCCACACCCTGTATTTTGGGGAGGTAGTAACCTTAATGAAGGTGAAGGGCAGCAAGGGGTGGTTTGTATCAGGCATAAGTAGGGTTGCCACTGCAGACAAATTCCAAGACTAGCAGTAGAAGCCCAACATGGAGAGGATGCTGCATTTGCTGGAGGCCAGGCCTGATCTTGTTAGCCAGCCAGCTGCAGAGAAACCCACAAGAGACAGAGATCTTAAATGGCCTGTCGGGATTGTCCAAATTCCTCAAACATCTCCTAGAGGGGATGACTGTCGACCAATTCTTCATTCTATACTTCAGCAATGACCATTATGAGGTATGCTGGGGGCAAGTGTTGGGAAAGAATGCCCATGGAGGAGTAGCTCCTGTGACCCCCTAACACGATCCAGCAGCAGACTACAGTGCAGAACAGCTACATCCATCTCAAGCAGTTATGAGAAACATGCTAAAGAGTTTTTACTCCAATTAATAAGGACATACCTAAAAAAGGCCTGTTGTTTTGTCTCTGACCCATCCTGAAGTTGCCCTGTTGACCACATAAGAACTGTTCTAAGTTCTCAGAAGAGCGAGGCATTTTTTTGTTCATTTTATTTTTCCCTTCCCATTTTTAGTGACAGTTGCGCTTCCCCTGCTGGATTAGCTAATATGTTAAGGGAAGAAAGTGTGTAAAGAAATGGGATTACCTAAACTCAATGAAAAAGATAATAACAAATTTTATTTGTAAAGAACATGGCAAAACAGCAATTTAAAACTTTTAAAATGCATAAACTGCAATAATATGTAAACACAACCCTACAAATTCACAGGCTCCAGTACCGACTAAAGTGCATGCAGTGGTAAAGGGAAAACCTTTTTTATAACCAATTACCATTCTTTTTACAATTCTCCAAATGTTTAATATCTATACAAGTTCAAATAACAAATCAAGGCTGGTTTACTATCTCCAGGGCATGATGTCATGCTCCAAGGAGCCACAAACCAGACCCATACACATGACACTGGGTATCATCATGGCTGTAAAGGAAAATACTCAGATACAAGCCCCATGCTAGAAGACAGATATATAAGAAAATTAAACAACAGCAAATATCTGAACTGGTGTTACCTAGCCCCTAAGTGGAGAACGGACCCAAGAAACTGTTATGCTAGGCTATTGGCATTTGGAGGGAAGAGAGGGGGTGTGTTGAAGGACCGCACGTGTATCCCCGCTGCACATGCGGCTTCCTCAGGGATTAGTGTCCAAATGCCGATAGCCTAGCAGAACAGTTTCTTGGGTCAGTTCTCCACTTAGGGGCTAAGTAACACCAGTTATAAAAAAAGGTTTTTCCTTTACCACCCAAAAAAATTTTATTATATTTTTCATTCAGTTTGGGTGATCCCATTTCTTTACACACCGCTTTTTCTTTCCCTAACATTGTATCTTTGGAGATGTGTTTGGAGATCCTCTTACCTCAACATTGTGGTGCCCTCAGCCCTTATAACAATCCCCCTGCTGGATTAGCAGGACTGCAGCCTTCAAGCTACCCTTAATGGACTGTACCCCTAGTGGACTGTGCCCTTAATTAATTCTGTCCTTAATGGACATTGCCTCATTATCTTTATGTGCCAGAAAGGGGATTCCGGTTTGATTTCAGCGACGTTTCCAAATGGATCCAGGGATATTTCTTCAATTGTAGTTTTATTAAAAGTACAGTAGTGGAGACAGAACAACACGTTTCAACTGTTTGTGAGCCTTCCTCAGGTAAAATTTGTCATAATGAAATAAGCAGAATATTTTTCATTATATAGGCCAAGCTCAGACTTAATTAATCACAGAGAAACACCACCCAACCAGTTAATTTTGCTATTTGGATCGGGATTTCCATGTGGCCAAGCAGTTTGAATTTTAAAGTTATATAAATAAAAACATGGTTCTTTCTGTAGTACATTGTACAGGATAAAATACACACATAAAAATATGTACATAAAAATATATATATACCCTAAGTATCGTAAATGTATCATATGATTAAAAACAATATCTTGTTAATTTATAAATATCTAAATGTTGTTATGAGTTGTAACTTTTTTGAGTTTCATATCTTTAATAAATAATTGATTGAATCAATAAAATCTATTGGATGGGTCTGATTTATTTTTTTTAGAGTTTTTGTTTCTATAAAATAGAAAACAAAAACAAGAAAGTAAAGGTTTTTACGTCCCTCCTTGTATGCCAGACTGCAAACTAAAAGGTGCTTTGATTCTGCCCTACACATGCTGGCGAACAAGCCACAGGCCTCTTGCCTAGATGTGTGAGGTTTGGATCTGCATGACACTAATCCAGTGGTTCTTAACCTTGTTTGAGGTACCGAACCCACCAGTTTCATATGCACATTCACCGAACCCTTCTTTAGTAATAAATCAAATATGATGTTTTTCCAAATTCAAGACATAGGTATATGTTTTTTTACTGGTACACAAAATTAACCGTGCATGACCCCTAGGGTTCGATTGAACCTGGTTAAGAACCACTGCACTAATTACACACTACTGTTGAACAGGGCTAAAAAACTGCAATCTTCAAGGGCTTCAAACAGTGCATGCTTTCAGGACTTCTTTAGCATTCCACAAGGTGTTGGAATCATCACTTGTGCAGGTGAGGAAATTGCCACTTGTCCAATGCTAAGGAAATCCTGAAAGTTGCACTGTTTGCAGACCTTGAGGACTGCAGTTGCTCACTCCTGCCCTAAACGTTTCTGTGGATGTAGCTAGGGTACTAGAGGAATCCTCGATCCCATTCACCAAAACTGTGAAACTGCGTCTTTTTTACGCAGATTTTGAGAATCTGCATCAAAATGCATGTCTATCCTGTGGCTAGCAAAGTCTATGATAGTTCATGCTGTGCCCATGTTGCATTTTTTTCTTTGCAGATGTGGTTCAGATTTTTTTTTTTCTGCCCCAAAATCTGCACCAAATCTGCAAGGAAAAAAAAAACATTGGTACAGCATTTCTGAACCCTCATAAACTTTACTGGCTTCCACACAGACATGCAGATTTTGATGCATATTTTCAATATCTGCTTTTAAAAAAGCCTTACAAGCATATGGTGCTGTCACATTCACAGAAAAATCCCCATATGCTGTGAGGGCAGGTAATGGTTACACTGTGGCAAGCGGTTCCATCACAAACATTACTGCACTTCAGGTTCAAGGGATTACAAAGGGATTATCCAGGAAGTTTGAACTGCACCACACTCCCTGATGTCACGCTCCTCACATGCACCAATATGGTGTGGTCATATTCACAGAAAGCATCCCATATGTTGTGAACGTACTGGTGAAAGTTTGACAAGAAGTGCCATCACAAACATTACTACAGTTGAGACTCTAATAGTCAAAAAGGGGCTGTCCCGCAAGTTCAAACTGCGCTGTACTCCCTGTGTGCTCACAAGTGCTGTCTCACGATGCCCGTGAGACGTAGCTGCTACATCTCATGTGATATCACAGCTCTCACAGGAAAGTATGTGTTAGGAGTGCTGATGGCACTAAGGTTATATCAGGTCACACAGCAGGATTCCCTGCTGCATGATACCTGCTGCGTAACCTGAGACAACCTCAGGGATGTCAAAGCCGGTAGCCATGCAGCGCCTGGTGTCCCACCATATGGGGGATGGAGTCAATGATCTTGCCCCCATTTTACATCTTGTTTTTTTGGAGGGGTGGAATGGGAGACTTTAAAAAAATGGATTTAAATTAAAAAAATGTTGAAAGAGGAATGTCTTGTGGTTAATTTTGAAATAAAATATTTATTGGTGTGGCTTTTATGTCTTTCCTGACTTGGTTAGTAATATTGCGTATCTAAGTGATGCCTCAACATTTCTAATCTCTGGGCTTGAAATCATCTGACATTAAGTGCTTATTGCCTAGTTTTCCACAATCACCGGAGTAACTGGAAGAGCATAGTAACCACCAGTTTTTGTATTTGTCATGGCGCCAATTCTGAGGGGCTGCAGGCTAAATGTTTTAGTGTGGGGGCTTAGAATGCTTGGCTTCACAACCTGATAATTCCAGCCTCCAGCTGCCTGTGTTACCTTGGCTGGCAATCATAAATATGGCCAAGTGCACAGCCATTTTTACAATTTTTTAGTTTTACAGTAATCTGATGGCAGAGAGAGTGGGTGGTGTCAAGTCTAACTTTCCAATAAATGGGGGTAAGAAGTGAGGTTCATGACTGGGCATGGAAGCACGGTTACAGCGGCGCTGAAGCTTGTCAAGTAATAGTCTAGGAAGCGTATGAACACTGACTCATGTGCTTTGGGGTTGTAGACTCCTTTGACAATTCTGGAACCAAATACAAGAGCTTGTTTATAACATAACTGGCATTAATATTCAACTCACTCCACAATTGGTACTGATACTTGTAGGAATTGAGAGCTTCCCAAAACAACATAGACAATTAATTATACATATATTACTTGCTGCAAACAATACTATTACCTCTCATTGGAGAGACCTTTCTCCTCTATAGCTCGAGCAACTACAGTTAAAAATGCTGAACATAACTCTTGTGGGTTCTCATATTTCATTAGAAACAATCTCTTACATAAATATAGGTAAAACAGGATTCTTGGAACTTATACTCGCCATCACTACATAGAGACCATAACTTAACATTTTATTAGATACTCATCCTACTATCCACAAAATATTGATTTGCAGTGGATAATGTTGACGAGATATTAAAATTTATTAAGTTGTCATTGAACTATCTTTGTATTAGACTTCCACAAAATTTGTATGTACCGTATATACTCGTGTATAAGCCGAGTTTTTCAGCACAAAAAATGTGCTGAAAAGTCCCCCCCTTGGCTTATACATGAGTCATATACATCGGTATACAGGCCGCCCGCCCCCCCCATCGGTATACAGGGCCCCCCCTTGCTGCCACACACCCGTAAAGTAATACATCATTATACTTATCCCTGTCGCTGTCGCCGGTGCCGGCGCTCTGCACCGCACTCCTCCGGGTCTTCATGCTTCCTCCTCCGGCACACAGGCAATGACGTCATTGCCTGCACCCGCCGGTCACAAGCAGGAAGAAGCATGAAGACCCGGAGGAGCGCGGTGCAGAGCGGCGGCGACAGCGACAGGAATAAGTATAATGATGTATTACTTTACAGGTGTGCGGCAGCAAGGGGGGGCCCTGTATACCGATGGGGCCTGTATATACCACTGGGCCTGTATATACCACTGGGAGGCTGCTGTATACCACTGGGGCCTGTATATACACTGGGGCCTGTATATACCACTGGGGAGGCTGCTGTATACCACTGGGGCCTGTATATACCACTGGGGCCTGTATATACCACTGGGGAGGCTGCTGTTTACCACTGGGGCCTGTATATTCCACTGGGGCCTGTATATACCACTGGGGACTGTATATACCACTGGGAGCTGCTGTATAGCACTGGGGCCTGTATATACCACTGAGGCCTATATATACCACTGGGACCTGTATATACCACTGGGCCTGTATATACCACTGGGGAGGCTGCTGTAATACTGCTGGGGCCTGTATATACCACTGGGGAGGCTGCTGTATACTACCACTGGGGAGGCCTGTATATCACTGGGGGGGGCTGTATACCACACTGCTGGAGGCTGTATACCTGTGCTGGGGTCCACCCTCGGCTTATACACGAGTCAATATGTTTTCCCAGGTTTTGGGGGCAAAAGTAGGGGCGTCGGCTTATACACGGGTCGGCTTATACACGAGTATATACGGTAATTTGTTCTCCAATTTCTCTTATTGAATCAAATTGAACAATTCTCTATAATAAGATGCTTATTAGTTCATATAAGATTCTGTAACGAAGACTATATTTAATGTGATTTGCATATACATAATATATAAATGTAATGTATTGCCAAATTCCTTGTAATCATTTAAAATGTTAATAACAATTATTTGAATCAGAAGTTAATGGCTATGCCAAAACAGCGGGGCTCCATTGTAAAATGGTTTGAGCTGTGTTTGGCATCTTTTGAGCCCCTATGAGGCTGTTTACAAGGTCCTTGATTTTCTTGAAATTCAGCAAACTGTCTGTCATTCTATTCAGCAAACAGAGCCAAACCTGGAATTCAAAAGGTTCTCTCATCTCTAGTTAAGAACACCTTTACATATACTATATAAAAAGACAAATGTTTTTCTCACTATCTGACATGATATCAAACTAAACCGTTCCTGTTTTAGGTCAATTAGTATTTCCATAATTTTTAATATTTGCCAAATGTCAGAATAATGAGAGAGAGAGAATGTTTTAAGGTATTTTATTTCTGCAAAGTCACAAGTTTACATACATTTGATTAGTATTTGGTGCCTCTACCCGTGAATTGTTTGACTTGGGTTAAACATTTTGGATATCCTTCCACAAGCTTCTCACAATAGTTGGTAGGAATTTGAGCCCATTCCCCCTGACAGAACTGGTGTAACTGAGCAATGTTTGAAAGTCACCTTGCTAGTGCCTTCCTTTTCAGCTTTGTCCAAAATTTTTATATGATTAAGTGCAGGGCTTTGTGATGGCCACTCCAAACATTAACTTTGTTATCCTTAAGCCACTTTGCAACCAGTTTGCAGTATGCTTCCAGTAATTGTCCATTTGGAAGACACATTTCTGCTCAAGCTTTAATTTCCTCGCTGATATCTGATGAGATTTTGCTTTAAAATTGTTAAATACTCTTCTTTCTTCATGATGTCATCTATTTTGTGAAGTGCACCAGTCCCTCCTACAGCAAAACAATCAAGCAACATGAAGCTGCAACCTTCGTGTTTCACATTTGGGATGGTGTTCTAAGGATTCTAAGCTTCTCCCTTTTTTCTCCAAACCTAACTGTGGTCATTATGGCCAAACAGTTCAAATTTAGTTTTGTCAGACAGCAGGACATGTCTACAAAAATTTAGGTCTTTCTTCCTGTGTGCAGTAATGGAGTAATAGCGTCTTTCTGGCAGACTGGCCCTTTAGCCCATGTTAATACAGTACCCATTTCACTTTGAATAATGAAACAATCTTACCAGCTCTGCCACCATCTTCCCAAGGTCTTTTGTTTTTGTTCATGGATTGATATGCAAATATAATATCGTACCAAAGCATGTTCATCTGTAGGACACAGAAACCATCTACTTTCTGAGCTGTATGATGACTGGACATTCCTATCTTGTTTTTACTTGCAATTAATTCTATGTAAAAATAAATGAGGCTCTTTCAGGTGTCTGGGAATTGCACCCTAGGATGAACCAGACTTGTGCAAGTCTACAATTCTCTTTCTGATATCTTTAGACATTAGACACATAGAAGCAGTGGGTTTCAGGTGTGCATTAAAATACATCCACAGGTGTATCCCTAATTAACTCAGATGTTGCCAATAAACCTATCAGAAGCTTCCAAACACCTGCCATGAACGTATTGGCTGTCCATAAGTGTTTGAAGGCATAATATGTATGTAATCTGTGACTTTGCAGAAAGTAATAAAAATACATTCAAACAATCTCTCTCTCTTTCTCTCTCCCTCTGATTATTTTAGCATTCGGTAAATATTAATAATTTTGGTATTCCTAATTGACCTAAATCTTGATTTCATATCAGATATTGAGAAAAACATGAATGTGGTTTTTTTTATATAGTGTATGTAAAATTCTGGATTCACCTGTGTGTAAAATAATGTAGAAAGTGGTAGGAAAAGATATATGAATATAATTTATAAAAATCAATCTTTTCTATAGGCAACTTCATCTATTTATTTATTCAAGCTTCCTTTATACGTATTTAGAACATCTCTTGCCTCCTCCATATATATTTAGCTCTCACACATTGTCCTCTGTCAACAGCATCTATTGCTTACTGCTGCCACAGTACCATCCCCATGGTGGGATGCTATTAACATCAACCATCTACATGTACTCTATCTTGTATTTTCTATTCACTCCATTACAATCATATACTCACTTTTTTGTTTTCCTGACTAGGCTGCGCAGTAGTTCTTTGTTTATTGTTATGCATATGTGTAATAGTATATCATTGTGTATACTAGACTGATCAGCTTTCTGATTCAAAGTATATACAAATGTATTAATCTTCAATCTAACCACAGCATCATGCTGCAAGGGTGGCTTGGAGGAACTATGCTATTCTCAATAAACAAGTGGTATAGCTGCAAAGTGTCGAAAAGTGCTCAATAGGACATCATCATAATTAGTATGATATTGTGCATAACTGAAGATTACTACATCAACATAGGCAGGTCAGTAAGCAGACCTGAAAATTCTATGACAATACAATATCAGGGATCTCCGTTTTCCATGCTTATCAGATGGACAAAGCCTTTTTTGAGTGAAGTCATAGCTTTGTGCTCTCCGAAAAAAAGTTTCTTCTGCTATAATTGCTATTCCTTATTCATACTAAATTTTTGTAGACAATCTAGTCATATTCCAACCTGTATTTGCCCAAAACAGGTTTTAAGGTAAGGGTTGATGTAAACCTCATCTAAATGCCAGCGTTTTCACCTAGTTTAGGTGTTCCTTGGCGCAGGACATTAAAAACCCTATTTTACTAACCAAAATATTAGTTGTCCTCTCCATGCATCTCAACTCCTTCCACAGCATTAATCTGAAACACAGACTGTGGCTGCAAATACACATAAAGATATCTGACAAATTTTAATTCATTCACACCAACATGTGAGTATGAATGACTATTAAAAAGTGCTCAAGTTTGGAGCTTTGGTAATTTACATATAAAATTCCCTGGAGCAAGTATTACTATGCTCGGGTATAGTCAGTGCTCAGTGCAGTGTGAGCTACTTGCAGTGCTTGAATGACTCAAACTAAGGGTAAAATCAGTGTTATTAACTGTATTGTGTACAAAATAAAAAATAACAAAATCTGCCCTCCATAACCCCAGAAGTGTTTTGTTTATGGCTGGCTGTATATGAGTACAGAGCCAAAATGCCCAATCAGTGACTTCCATTGAGGTTTGGGTCAAGTCTTAGGCTAGGGTCACACTTGCATTTTTTACAAGCGTTTTTGGAGACCTGTGTTTTTAATAAAACATGTAAAAACGCACCCATAGGCCCCCATGTTAAAAAACGCATGCTCTAATAGCAAAAACGCATGTGTAAATAGCAAAAACGTATGTGTGACAGTACCATGTATTTTTGTGTGCGTTTTTGCTATTATGTGATTAGCTGACATCAAAAACGCATGCAAAAACGCATGGTACATTAGTACCATTTAGTGCCATTCAAAAACGCATGCGTTTTCCATAGGAGTCCATGTTAAAAAAACGCATGCGTTTTCCATAGGAGCCCAAGTTAAAAAAACGCATGCGTTTTTTTAACATGGGCTCCTGTGGAAAACGCATGCGTTTTTGAATGGCACTAAATGGTACTAATGTACCATGCGTTTTTGCACGCGTTTTCCATAGGAGCCCATGTTAAAAAATCGCACCAAAAAATAGTGCCTGATCTTCACAGGTCTGCTCATCTCTACTTTGTATAGTAGCTACCTTGCTGATTTCTGGGGTGCAGACCCAAATTGTGGTTATATAACCCTGATGAATGAATATTGCATCCCCATCTAGAATGGAATGGATGTTCAGCCTTCAGTTCATCCATCCTCCATTAGATTGCCAGAAACAGCCGAGCACAGTACTCAGCAGTATCTGACTGTCCCCCAGGGGGAGGATAATCCTTTAAGTAAGAAATTCTAAAGCTGAATCTTCATTTTTTATCTATCCTTAATGAATAACATTATCAATGTAATGAGGCATTTTCTGAAAATCAACAGAATGCGTATGGAACATGAAACTACAGGATGTTGGAAGGTCAATAATTGTAACTTTTACTTCAGGAAATCACAATTTTTAAATATTTACTTGTACTATTATAGGTATACTGCAAAAAAATCTTTGTACATTTTTCAGTATTTTTGCAGAAGTATGATTGTTCCAGATTTATCGAGGTTATTGGCATATGTAAAGTAAATTCAACTCCTTGCATGAACATTCATTTTTTACTCCCTGAAGTGAATTCTTTTTCTGATCACATATTCAATATTATTTCAAATTCTATGCCTGATACCTTTGTAAAAAGGGTAAAAGTAAAGCCAATTTCTGTTTATCTAGGCATAAAGATTCATTTCAATGCTTCACTGGGTGCCAGTCATTCATTTACTGCCAATGGTTTTATGAGACTTAACTTATCATCCTTTAATCAGTGTGATTTTCTTCACCAACAAGAGATTAAGAACTTTTATAACAATTGCATTTATATGACATTTTTCAATTGCACTTTAAATGCCAATACTCTACATTATTTGAAAGAAAAAAGTACACTTTTTTTATAGCTGAAACATGCATTATAATAACTTTGCACTATATGTGTTAGTTTACAGTCCTCATATAATAGGTCAAACTTCAAGATTTTATATAATTTTATCCACAAATATAAATGTGTGACTGTAGGGGCCCAGTGCTAACAATATTGACTTAAGCAATAGCTTACAATGAATCCTGTAAGCAATAGCTTACAATAAATACAGGTCTCTTGTACTGATTAACCTTTAATCCGGATGATTATTAGATCTTAAAAATGTAAATCTTAAAATTATATGGATAAGAAGTACCGTATATACTCGTGTATAAGCCGAGTTTTTCAGCCCAAAAAGTCTCCCCCTCGGCTTATACACGAGTCAATACGGGTGGGGGCTGTGGAGGCTGTAGGAGGCGGGGGGGGGCTGCTGTATGAGCGGCCCCGTCACGTGGCACGCTCATTAAATTCATTAAATATGCACTGCTTCCCCCTGTCAATCAGCGGCAGGGGGAAGCAGAGCATATAGCCCCCAAATGCTGGCACTCACCCCCCCTTGTAAGGGCCCCCCCCCGCTGCTTATATATTACCATCCCGGTCTTCTGATCCGCGCCGCTCCTCGGTGCTCCTCGCCGCTCCGTCCGTCCGTCCTGCTGCATCCGGGATCTCCGGCCGTCGCAGGCATATGACGTCATCGCGCGACGGCCGGGGATCCCGGATGTAGCAGGACGGGAGCAGAGAAGACGGAGCGCCGAGGAGCAGCGCTGATAAAAAGACCGGGATGGTAAGAGAAGCGGGGGGGTAGAACCCTTGCAAGGGGGGGCGAGTGCCATAATTTGGGGGCTGCTGGGTACCCCCTGGGGGCTGCTGGGTACCCCCAGGGGGCTGCTGTGTACCCACTGGGGGCTGCTGGGGACCCCCAGGGGGCTGCTGTGTACGCCCTGGGGGCTGCTGGGGACCCCCAGGGGGCTTCTGGGTACCCCCTGGGTTCTGCTGGGTACTCCCAGGGGGCTGCTGTGCACCCCCAGGGGGCTGCTGGGTACCCCCTGGGGGCTGCTATATGTACCCCTGGGGGCCTGCTGTATACCACTGGGGCTGCTGTATACCACTGCTGGGGCTGCTATATACTACCACTGGGGCTGCTGTATACTACCACTGGGGCTGCTATATACTACCACTGGGGCTGCTGTATACTACCACTGGGGCTGCTGTATACTACCACTGGGGCTGCTATATACTACCACTGGGGCTGCTGTATACTACCACTGGGGCTGCTATATACTACCACTGGGGCTGCTGTATACTACCACTGGGGCTGCTGTATACTACCACTGGGGCTGCTATATACTACCACTGGGGCTGCTGTATACTACCACTGGGTCTTCTATATACTACCACTGGGGCTGCTGTATACTACCACTGGGGCTGCTATATACTACCACTGGGGCTGCTGTATACCACCACTGGGGCTGCTATATACTACCACTGGGGCTGCTGTATACTACCACTGGGGCTGCTGTATACTACCACTGGGGCTTCTATATACTACCACTGGGGCTGCTGTATACTACCACTGGGGCTGCTGTATACTACCACTGGGGCTGCTGTATACTACCACTGGGGCTGCTGTATACCACCACTGGGCTGCTATATACTACCACTGGGCTGCTATATACTACCACTGGGGCTGCTGTATACTACCACTGGGGCTGCTATACACTACCACTGGGGCTGCTATATACTACCACTGGGGCTGCTTTATACTACCACTGGGGCTGCTATATACTACCACTGGGGCTGCTATATACTACCACTGGGGCTGCTGTATACTACCACTGGGGCTGCTGTATACTACCACTGGGGAGGCTGTATACCACTGGGGGGGGCCTGTATACCACACTGCTGGGGCTGTATACCTGTGCTGGGTCCACCCTCGGCTTATACATGAGTCAATAGGTTTTTCCAGATTTTTGGGGCAAAAGTAGGGGGGTCGGCTTATACACGGGTCGGCTTATACACGAGTATATACGGTAATCTCTCCTTTTTATAAACAAATTGGTGTAAATGTCCAAAAACATGTTCTACAATTTGTAGCATGGTACTAAGTTTTATCCTTTGTGCTGGTTCCCAATCCTTGGTGGATTTGTGTTTTCTTTATCCGTTTGTGGGGTCCCTTAGGGCGTCATTTTTGTCCTAGAGTATTTCTTGATTCTGCATTAGTATCCTTTTATCTTCCGGCTGTAATAAACTGGTGGGTAGGATTGTTCCTGTGGCCTCCTTAATGTTCTTTCTGTTAATGGAGTTGTAGCTATATCACCTCCTTTTAAAATCTGCATCTGTCCAGGATTCACTGCCTCTTCATCTTGGGGAATTCTCCTTCTGACGTGTCTGTGTCTCGTGGCTGGTTGTCCTCCTTACTGTTCAGAGTCTCCACACCTAACAACGTGCGGTACACTACCCTGTCTGTCAGAGCTTCCACTTCATCGCCCTAGTCATCATGTGATGTGTTAGAGGGGCGGGGTATGGGTGGAGTGAGGCGGAGTCAAGCAGAATACGTCAGGCCAGTCACAGAGTTTAATTACAGCGGTGTAAATTTCAACTGCTCCCAACACTAATGCATTTCAGGGGCTAGCGGCCCCCTTCTTCAGAGTTTGACACACTCTCAGGGGTCGTTAGCCCCTGAAATGCATTAGTGTTGGAAGCAGTTGAAATCTACACCGCTGTAATTAGACTCTGTGACTGGCCTGACATACTCTAACATATTCTGCTTGACTCTGCCTCACTCCATCCATACCCCGCCCCTCTAACACGTCACATGATGAGTAGGGTGATGTCACCAGGAAGTGGAAGCTCCGACAGACAGGGCAGCATACTGCACATTGTGAGGTGTGGAGACACTGAACAGCAAGGAGGACAACCAGCCAAGAGACACAGACACGTCAGATGGAGAATCAAGTTAAACTAGTCTCCAAGATGAAGAGGCAGTGAATCCAAGACAGATGCAGGTGTTAAAATGAGGAGATATAGCTACAACTCTGTTAATGGAAAGAAAATTAAGGAGACCGCAGGAACAATCCTACCCACCAGTTTATTACAGCCAGAAGATAAAAGGATACTAATGCAGAATCAAGAAATGCTCTAGGACAAAAATGACGCCCTATAGGATAACGGATAAAGAAAACACAAATCCACCAAGGATTGGGAACCAACACAAAGGATAAAACTTAGTACCATACTAGTAATTGTAGAACACGTTTTTTTTTTTTTACATTTACACCATTTTGTTTATAAAATGGAGAGATTATTTCTTTTCCATTTAATTTTAATGATGATTTTTATGTTTTTTAAAGATCATTTTTTTTTTAAGATTCTAATAAATATCCGGATTAACGGTTAATCAGTGCAGGCGACCTGTATTTATTGTAAGCTATTGCTTAAAGGATTCATTGTAAGCCATTGCTTAAGGGTATATTGTTAGCGCTGGGCCCCTACAGTCACATATTTTAACAAAGTCTAGGGGGGATATTACACGATAATCCCCCCATGGCCTTCAAGCAGCTATAATCATAGACATCATTTACGCACCATTATAGACTAGCTCCAGTGTATAACCCAATAATCTTAAATATAAATGTGTTGTATTAATTAATGTAATGGAATTAAATTAAGATGAACTAATCCATTCGATGCAAATCAAATTAATTTAGAATTTTTGGGGATTCACAAGACCTGATGACTTCAAACCATCTGCAAAAGGCTTTGGATGAATCACAATACAGCAGATTGCAATGACCAGAGAAGTCTTATGTGACCTCAGGCCTAAATCCACAGACTTCTCCATAATACATTCCTAAAATTATATCACATGGTATAGCACAGCTTATCTGGAGAAAATATTTCCTATATATAAGAGTTGGGTCGTGCATGGTAAACATTGATTGTAAAAGGACATGAGCTCAAAGCTTAGCAATAGAAATAAGAAAAGAAAATCATAAAAAAGTAGAGAAATTCTTCAGATAGTGTGTGTTGTACATTAATAGCACAGATGAACTGAAGAAGATTAGTGAAGTCTGGGAAGAAAAGAGAGAGGTTAATCCACCCCAAAGACAGGCAGACCTTGAGCCTATATAGACTGAGTTCCCATAGCCTAGAGGTAGAAACAGGGCGGTACCAACAGACATACAAGCCACAGGAGGACAGACTGTTCCAGCATTACCAGTAGGGGGGCCTATAAGATGAGGGGCACTTCCTACTGCACTGCAGCAAATATTTAGCAGTGAGGGCATTCCACTTCCAAGACTATTGACTCACATCCTGGACTTCCCATACATGGACAAAGAAAACTCAACATCCTTCTGAGGTAAGAGGAATCATTGGTAGAGATCACCCCAATAAGTCACCAGATGTCATATGCTGAGAGTAACGCAAGACCCCCAATTGCCCAAATTGTGCCTTCAAAATCCAAAACCCTATTCACATAACAGCTATGCCCTCCCCTGTAACACTTACTTCTCTTGATTTGGCAATACTAATTGTATTTTGTCCTGCCATTAACAACTATTTGAAAGACAGAGAGAGTGAGTGTGTGTTCTTTTTGGGTAGAGAGGAATAATTGCTACATAACATAACATTTTTCACATTGAAGTCTTTACATTTACTCGATGAAATATATGGGGGTTGTGTCATGACAGACTTTGCTGGCAAATATTTCATAAAAGCTAAAAATGTTCATAATAAATATTTACAATGGATATCATGAATAAAAGTAGATTTTCATATGTTTTTTGTTTCCTTGTTTCGCCTCCATGCTGTGCTGAACAGGAGAGACTGTGGGAGAGGTTCAAAATAGGCCCATGTGACCACAACTACCATATTCTTGCCTTTTCTGTATCTTCCCCCATTGCTGGGTTCAAATAATCCACTCACATAAAGCATGGTTATTCTTCACTGTCCCTATATACAATAAAAAATTGTACTTGATCCATATATATATATATATATATATATATATATATATATATTTATATATATATGCTTTATTTTTATCATTTTAATCCCTAATGTCTTATCTTGATTTCCCTGTTCCTAATACCTTCCCCTTTTTCTTTCTATTATCCCTATATTTAAATAAATAAAATAATAAAACAGGGTTACTGACCCCTTTGGTACCCCACAGTTAACTGTGAGGTACCACAGAGATCAGTTTTAGGCTTGCTTCTTTATAACACAACTAGCTGTACTACCCGGCTTCACCTGGGTTAATAACTGCTGTTAATAAAATAGAATGTGTTAACAAGAATTTATTCTGCACACAAAAAACACAAAACAAACAGATAGAAATGTAATTATTAAAAGGCAAACAATAAGCTAATAGAAGCATTTCACAACATATATTTCAACACCACAGATATTCCACACATATTTAACTAAATTGGCCAAGTAATATCAAGTATTATTCTACTCCTTATTCGAGAACCTTTTGATAAATGACATTTTTAGTTCTTCCTTCAGTTGCAAAGACAAACAGATTTTTGGCTGTTCCAACTCTTGAACAGTCCACATAAAGTTGACCATGTCTGCAAGTCTCACTTCCCTCTCTTCATAAAGTTCATTGGCCCTTGAGGAAGCAGCTCTTGTTTTCATATCTGCAAGCCTCGCTTCCCTCTCCTCAGAAAATTCATTGGCTCTTGAGGAAGCAGCTCTTGTTTTCATGTCTGCAAGCCTCACTTCCCTCTCCTCAGAAAGCTCATTGGCTCATGAGGAAGCAGCTCTTGTTCTCTTGTCTGCAAGCCTCACTTCCCTCTCCTCAGAAAGTTCATTGGCTCCAGAGGAAGCAGCTGCTGTTCTCATGTGTGTCAGCCTTGTTTCTCGGTGTTCACATTTTTCATTGGCCCGTAATGCAGCTTTTCTTTTCGCATCAGCTGACATTCGTGCCAAGGAATTCCTTTTCTTATGAGGCATTAGTGTGGTAAGAATAGTCTGTAACTGGCAGTTTCTATATGCTCTCACGACGTAGAGGTAATATGACTGACTTCAGCCTTTCCACCAACACACCCTAACTTACATCCTATTACCTCACACAAGCTTTGTTATACTGAGAATGTCCTTTGTTGCCTATATTAACCAATTAACTGTAGCAAAATAGAAGCTGAGCTGTTATTGGCTGCTATTGCCAGCTTGCTAAATCCCCAGGCAAAAGGAAGCCCTCCCCCTGAGAGTATATATTAGCTCACACAAACATATAATAGACAGGTCATGTGACTGACAGCTGTCGTATTTCCTATATGGTACATTTGTTTTTCTTATAGTTTGGCCGCTTATTAATCAGATTTTTATTTTTGAAGGATAATACCAGACTTGTGTGTGTTTTAGGGCGATTATGTGGCGAGGTTGGTGTATGTGTGGTGAAATGTGTGCTGAGGGTGGTATATGTGTTCAAGCAGGTGATGGCACATTTTCTGTGTGTGTTCATATCCCTGTGTGTGGTGAGTATTCCATGTCGGGGCCCCACCTTAGCAACTGTACAGTATATACTCTTTGGCACTATCACTCTCATTCTTTAAGTCCCCCTTGTTCACATCTGGCAGCTGTCAATTTACCTCCAACACTTTTCCCTTCACTTTTTCCCCATTATGTAGATAGGGGGAAAATTGTTTGGTGAATTGGAACGCGCGGGGCTAACATTTCGCCTCACAACATAGCCTATGACGCTCTCGGGGTCCAGACGTGTGACTGTGCAAAAGTTTGTGGCTGTAGCTGCGACTGTGCAGATACCAATCCCGGACACACACACATACAAACATACATACATACATACATATATACACACACACACACACACACACACATTCAGCTTATATATTAGATTATTAAGACCTTGTAGGGGGCATACAGAGTAGAATCTCAATACTTGCAAATGACACTAAACTCTGCAGGGTAATCAATACAGATGAGGACAATTTTATATTACAGGAGGATTTATGTAAACTAGAAGCTTGGGCTGATTAATGGCAAATGAGCTTTAATAGGGATAAATGTAAGATCATGCACTTGGGCAGAGGAAATAAGATGTACAATTATGTGCTTAATTGTAAAACACTGGGCAAAACTATTACTGAAAATGACCTGGGTGTATGAGTGGCCAACAAACACACATTTAGTGGCCAGTGTCAGGCAGCTTCTGCAAAGGTTAATAAAACAATAGGATGCATTAAAAGAGGCATAGATGGTCATGAGGAGAACATAGTTTGACCTCTATATGAGTCGCTAGTGAGACAACACTTAGAATATTGCGTACAATTTTGGTCTCCGGTGTATAAGAAAAGACATAGCTGAACTAGAGCGGGTGCAGAGAAGAGCGACCAAGGTTATTAGAGGACTGAGGTAACAGGTTATTTAACTTGCAGTTATTTAGTTTGTAAAAACGAAGGCTTAGGGGCAATGTTATTATAATGTATAAATATATGAGGAGACAGTACAGAGACCTTTCTAATGGTTTTCTTACTCTAAGGATGCTTTCACATTGTGATTTTTTTCCTGGTCGTGGGGATCCTATGTTTTGCAGGACCCCACGGAGAAGAAAGGACAGGATCGCATTTGGCATCTTGGTTCCATTTCTGTGTCCGGGTCTGTGATTTTCCCGGATCCCGACATAGAAAGGGCACTTTCACTTCCGAAATGTATATATATAAATTGTGGAAGTGAAATAAAGTGAAAGAAGGGTTAAAAATAAAATAAAAATCATGCTCACCTCTTTAGTGTGTCCCGCATCTAGCTCCCGGGGGTTAATGACCTGACGAGATGGAGCAAGCCGCTCAGCTGATCGGTCACATGACCACATCAGCTAAACAGTTTAAATCTCCCGCCCGCTGATAGGTTTTAGTGGCACAGGGGTTAAACCGCTCAGCTGATGCCAGTCATGTGACCGATCAGCTGATCAGCTTGCTCCACCCTGCCAAGTCCTTGTCGGGGGCTACATGGAGGCATCGGGGAATGTATATTTATAGACATTGCGGAAGTGAAATTAGACAGTACAGAACAGTTTTAGTGTACTTAGCATGCACAGTACACTAGAATTGGGTCCGAGAAACGACCCTGTGTTTTCTCGGACCCGTGCTCCATAGGCCCCTATGTTAAAGGCCACGGATCGGGTTGGATCCGATTTGGTCCGATTTTGTCCGTTGTGCCCAAAATCGGAGCAGTCTCCAATTTTGGGTACAGCAAAAAATTGGACACAATCGGATCTGACACAAATCGTATGCCATTAAGGGCAAATCTGATGTGATCCGATGCCCATACGGACATATGGGGGCTAAATTGGATCTGTGGCTGTCCGTTTTACAATGGACAGCCATGGATCCACAAAAATCGCAGTACCCTTAGACCTGAGACGAGAACAATGGGGCTTCCTCTACATCTGGAGGAAAGAAGATTCAATAATAATCACAGATTCTTTACTTTACGAACTTTACGAGCAGTGAGACTATGGAACTTTTTGCCGTATGATGTTGTAATGAGTGAGGTCCTGGATGTCTTTCTTGAAAAGTATGACATTACCGGTTATATATACTAGATTCCTTGAAAGGGTGTTGATGCAGGGAACTACTCAGATTTGTGCATGTGAAATTAGGAAGAAATGTTTTCTGCAATGTGAAGCTTAGTGTTTGCGACATGTTTTTTTTTGTCTTCCTCTGGATCAACATGTTAGTCTATGGGTTGAACTAGATGGACTTAAAGTCTTCCTTCAAACTTTAAAGCAATGTAACTATGCAAAATAAATAAGAATGTGAACCAGAATTCTGTAAGTATTGAAGATGTAAAAACTTTGCTCTCCTTTATCCCTTCCCCACCTTACAGACTATAACAAAACATCCCAGTCTCAACAGATCTGCGACATTAGTAGATACCAGACTGACAACACTGCTAGCTGGATAATAACAGTTTGTATACTACAGCAGAGCTGCTTTTAAGTACTCATCTTTACTTTTTTAGAAAAAGCAGCTCTGTAAACAGGATCATGCATAGCATTGATCAAGCAGCCACAAACACAGCAGCACCTTCACACACATCAGGGAAATCGCAAGAGCTGCTCCTCTTGGGCTGGTGATGGCTCCTGCCATCTCCTTCCTCCTCCTGAGCTCAGGACCAAATTGGAGGAGGAAGAGCTCCTGCTATTGACTGTGCCCTATTTGTGTAGTGCGTGCAGATTAAAAGAGGAAAATCTCATTGCCAGGAGATGAGTCCGTCTACCGACCATGAAGCAAATGTTGTTTACTACTAAGCTGAGTGTGTTTGATTGTGATTGATTGTGATTGTACAGGAGCTCCCTGCTCTAACTCTGCTCACTAAGATCCAGCCTCAGGTGAAGTGATCTGCTTTTCAGGATACATGTGTATGATGGCTCATTAATACTGCTGAGCTTCTTGACTGCATATGCACAGCCATCTGAGGAAAGACAGGACAGACATAGCAGCTAGAAGCAGCATCAAGAGAGTTGCCATTCTTTACATCACTAGCTATCTTTGAAGTAAGGTATCATTTTTAATAGCAATACATTTCTAAATTACTTGAAAAAATGTTTCCTTTTACAGTAGATGTATATGTAATTATGGCACAACCCTTTAAGGCTTTTCTGCCCTTAGTTCGATAAACAGTTAGTTTCTACCTTCACTGAGGTGAACGTTGGGTGGATGGATAATATAATTCAAATGCCTAGCTGTGTGTGTGGATCTACCAGCTCTGGTGGTAGGCACTCTGACTTGGGGTGAATCCAGATATAGGAATGAGGAGGGTGAAGGGATATAGAATTCAGGACATTTCCCACATTAAAACAACTGTCCGCTAGGTAAGGATTGATGATGGTAATGATTTTGTGGTGAATAGCATCTTGGAACGAGATCAGGTGATTTGGAGGGCCTGTCACACGTGTCAATGTCACCCGCGATATCGCTCATGCGTCACAAATTATTAATCGATGTGGAATTATCGCAGGTAAGATGTCACACGCGTCAATATGACCCAGCGATGCGGTGATGTCGCCATCTTGCGGACGATCCAGCGAGCGATTTTATTTAGTCGCTTGTACGGTGTCAAAATAGAAAATACGTTGCTGAGTTTAGTGTCACACGCAGCGATGCACAAGGTCTACTGAGCGATGAGCGACAGGTTTTACGTCTAGCAGTGAAACCTGCGATCGGCGATCAGCGACATATCGCTGGTTGCATCGCTTGGTAACACGCTTCAATGTCGCTCCTGCGTCACTTTTACGTCGCTTGAGCGACTGAAAATCCGTGACGTACGAGCGACATTGACAGCGATATCGACGCGTGTGACATCCCCTGTGAAACCCATGTGTTTTTGGAAAACACCATCATGCAGTATTTTTTGGTGCTGAGCCAAAAACGCATCCAAAAACTGCATGGGCCTTTAGACATGCATTTTTGGCATTGGGGCATGCATTTTTAACATGGGGGTCTATGGATGCATTTTTCCATGCGTTTTTCACAAAAGACGTGTGAAATCTGCATGGAAGATCTGTAAGTGTGACCCTAGTCCAAGGCTGTGTTTGCACTAAATAGCTTGTGCAGTACTGGATAGAGTTGTATGGGACTTCAAAGTGTTATATACGGTTTTTCTTGACCACTGAAGGCTTTGCAGGAAATTAATGGGATGCTACTCAAATTTATGGGAAGTATTTGTTTAAGCTTACATTTATGGTTTTATTACTAAATTCATTAGTGTAAGTTTAAATCTGTCTTTAAGTAGCTCCTTCCATTGATGGTTTAAGGCTACCAAAACTTTATTCTTTAAAGGGAATCTGCCAGCAGGATCAACTCTTGTAAACCATCTATATGAATGTCAGGAAGAAAAGGAAGTTCCATGTTGCTGATAATATGGACAGTATCAAAAAGACAAGAGATGGGTGACAAGCAGATTTATTTTGGTCTATACATTTCGAAACCATCCATTTTTTTCATCATGACAAAAAGAGTGGTTTGGTCCTGATGAAGAAACTGAAGGGTTTTGAAATGCGTACAATAAAATAAAACCACATGCCTTCTATCTGGTGTCTTGCTTGATACTTTTCTGATTATTAACTGCACGGAACAAGTCCTTTTTTGCTGACATTCATTGAGTTACATTGCAGGACCAGTGGCAGCTGGTTTGATGCTCTTATAGGACTTGTGACTATACAAACATCAAAGTAAGCATTGCTTCTTTACCTTTCAACATATTTCAATAAGACCATATTGTGCTTTTTTGTTGTTCCGGCCTCCCTGTATACCAAGCCATCTATATGAGCATTCAGGTTATAGATGGTTAAAAAAAGTGCTAAATTGATATCTACAATCTGATGTCTTATTCCTGAGAAATCTAGGTTTTCTTTAATATGTCAATCAGTTGTCAAGCTTTCAGAGTGGGACAAGGATTTCTCCTATTATTTTAAATGAAACATATTACCAGTGTGATACCAGTAATGGATAAAGCCTACCTCTTCTAAACTGTGTATGCCCCAGCAGCATTGCCCCATTGCATTTAAAACAAGCTCTGGAGGCAGATCCGCTATTAGATCTGTGATTAGCCTATAGATCTTAACTTAACAGCTCATTTACATATAAAGAATATATAAATTTTACAGGAAAAAGACATCAGATAGTAGATATCAAGATACAACTTTAAAGCGAACCTGTCACCCCCCCCGGACATCAAAAGCTAAAATAGCCACCTTCTGCAGCACTAAGGCTGCATTCAGAGAAGGTGGCTATAGGCTTTTGATGCCCTTTATACTATGAAATATGCAGTTAGGTAAATGCTCACACTTCTGAAGACCAAAGACCGGGAGGCGGGGTTTCACGCTCCTCCGACCCGCCCCCTCTTGTCCATCATGGTGCTCGCCTGCTGCTCCCTCCCCTGACTGTGTAAAATGAACGCGCGTCTCCGTTCTTCTGTATGGAGCCACGCATGCGCTGTGCGCGCTGCCCGACGACTTCCTGGACACCGGGCGCACAGCGCATGCGCGGCGGCGTGCAGGAGAATGGAGGCGAATGTTCATTTTACACAGTCAGGGGAGGCAGTAGCAGGCGAGCACCATGATGGACAAGAGGGGGCGGGTCGGAGGAGCGTGAAACCCCGCCTCCCGGTCTTTGGTCTTCAGAAGTGTGAACATTTACCTAACTGCATATTTCATAGTATAAAGGGCATCAAAAGCCTATAGCCACCTTCTCTGAATGCAGCCTTAGTGCTGCAGAAGGTGGCTATTTTAGCTTTTGATGTCCGGGGGGTGACAGGTTCGCTTTAATCAAATTTTTGTTACTTACAAGCCCATATGGATGGTGGATGGCACAGGAGGGTTGATCCTACTAATAAATTCCCTTTAAATGTATGCCTGTGTGAAGGGTAGCAGAGAAAATTGGAGAATTGAAGAACCCTAAAGAAAATAAAGCGTTTACCCTATATATATATATATGTATATATATATCTCAATATATATATATATATATATATGAGGTCAAGACATTTAAGGTTCACTTTACCTAAGTGATAACCTGTAATATCAGTTATATAATTCTTATATTAAAATATATCAAAATAGAGTTGTTACCGAACTATAATATGTAACGTAAAATGTTTCTGACATTCTTACTGTTATATTAGAATTCAAAGAGAGCTTATTTCTAAGTCACAAATGACAACACTAAGAAGGAAAGTAAGAAGTTGTTTGATTGCGGCATACAGACATTAAATCAGATTAACAAGTTTGTTGACAGTGTAAGTGTCTAGCATTAATTGGTTGCTATTTATCTTCCTTTTACAGTCTTGAAAGAGTGTGTTTATCTCCTTGGTGAACCTATAAATTCCAAGCAGCCCAACTTTCTTTTTGAGCTTCCTTAAAAAAATAATTTTTTTAATTAACAAGATTATTTGCATGTACCAGGAAAAAGCATCAAACTAATTAGTAGCAAATAATGTAGAAAAAAAAAGGCGTGATTGTGAAATAGGGTTCTGCTTCTATGTGAAACAACTCTAGCTTTCTAGACAAAATGATCATATGATACATTCTGTAGTAAAAGCACATTTTTATAGTATAGAATGTATATAAAATCGTTACAGCAGTAAAACAATATGCTTTTAACACTTTAACGACCTTTGTTGTGAGCTGAGGCCCTGAACTTGTATCATTTCTGCATTGCTGACATGTGCAGCTGACATGTGCGAATGGATCAGAGATCCACCCACTCTTGTTAACCCATTAGATTGTGCTGTCAAATTCTCACTGCTTGATCTAACATGGCACAGTGGGGATCACGCTATTCCCCACTGGCATCTGTGTCCCCTGACACGATCACGGGATGTTGATGTGTTGACATGGCAACAAGGAGTCAGATGATGACCCCTGTCACTGTTACAACCCACTTCTTGTGAACACTGCCTGAACATCGGCTTTCACAGGTGATCATTTCTGTACTACAGAACCATGCATGAGCACGGTACTGCAGCAGCAAGCAGATGGTGCAGTGTTTGACGCGCCCTAAGGAGCCAAGTAAAATAAAGGATTAGTGGAAAAAAAAGTTTAAAAAAAATATATAGAGGATTAAAAAACAACTGAAAGTTCAAATCAACCCCCTTTATCCTATTGGATAATGAAACTATATATGAAAACACCCCACATATTTGGTATTGCCGCAATTAGAAATGCCTGATCTATCAAAATATAAAAATGGAAAAAAGTCAGCACTCCAAAATTGTTTATTTGGTCACTGCAACATTGCAATAAAATGCAATAACAGGCAATCAAAACATCATATCTACAAAATATGGTATCATTAAAAACGTCAGCTAAAGTTGCAAAAAAATAATCCATTACACTGCCCCAGATCCCGAAGAAAGAAAAAATGAGAACAATTCTTTCTTTCTTTTTTTTTTTTTTACAAATTTCTGAATTTTTTCACCACTTAGATAACAGTAAAGGTATACATGTTTGGTATCTACGAATTTGTACCTGTCCATATAGTGAACATGGAAATTAAAAGAACCTACAAATGATCATGAAATTGTACTTTTTGCAAATCCCCAATACTTGGATGTTTTTTTAACCATATTCCAGTGTACTATATGGTAAAATGAATGATGTCATTTAAAAGGTACACAGAGAGGTGCACTCTGCTCATCAGATGCCCCTGATACATGAAATCAGATGCCCCTACAGAAATCAGAAGTGCCTGACTCCAGCACACATCCTCATCAAGACTGGCAGGATGAATCAGGCCTTGTATACTTTACTTTTCTTTCACGCGGTGGCACATTTTTCTTCAAATGCTTGTGATCATTTCTCTTTGAACATGGAATCCATACCATTACAATTTTACAGCTTAGCAGCCGTGTTTACAAGAAGACCATTCATTTATAATGATTTTGCTTAGTTTTACAGAATCTTCCTTCCCTACTAATGAGGGTTTCAAGACAATACACAAATCTCCGTGGAGCCATTGGAAGTGACCTCGCGGTTAGTTTAACTGAATAACAAAGTAAAATCTCTGTTTACAGCACAGCACAGTGTAAAATATTGTGGAACTATATACAAAGAAGAACACATTGCTTGTCTTTGAAAAGAATACTAATGATAAAATATTTACAAGATGTAGCAATGTTATTCCACCATAGGGTAAACTCATTTGGTCAATAAAAGGTTCACTAATGTAATCATTAAGCAATAAAATGACTTGTTTGAAGTTCAATACCTGAAAACAACAACTTTGAACCAACATCTAACAGTAGATTTAATCTGTATTGCTGATATTATTATGTGTAAAAAAACACAAACCCTGTTTGTGTCAAACAAAGGTAAAAGAGAAAATACACACTCAGTAATAACACTTAAATATACTGTATCACAAACTTTTAGAAAACACACGTGCATTTCAATAATATTGCTTTGCATATTGAGAATTTGAATATATTATCATGAAGTGCAAAAATAAATTGAACTTAGGTTGTAGAAATAATGGATTTTATCCACCGTTTTGTCTCTCACTTTGGGAAAAGGTACGTTTTTTTCTGCAAACTGCAAATCCAATATCAAGATGTTTAAATTCACGTGAAACCATACATTTTAAGAAACTCGACTTGAACTTGATGCTCGGTGGATCAATCAGAGTCTGAAGTCAAGGTTGTTTAAGATTGAGCAGACAGTAACCAATTGTGAAATACGTTAGGGTTACGCATATTGTAATTCAGCATATCATACTATTACAGGATGGTTTTCAAATGTTTAACCAACAAAATTAATCTCCTGGTTCAAAACCTATTTTACAGTCGTGACATTTAATACGTTAATTTATAATATGCTTTTTTGAAGATTTGCATATTTCAGTTTCTACTATTTTTCCCCTAATGGCTTGTTGTAAAATTTGGAAAACCTCATTCTATGATTATTCCTCTTTTTGACCTAGTTCTTACTTCTTCAAGTGAACTTTAAAGTATATTTACATTTTTATTTCATTTTGTTTCCTGTTCCCAATCTAAGAAATAAAGACTATAGTCGAGATTAACCTATATTCCCTGCTCAGGTGGCTGGTCATGTGACTGCATATGTGCAATTTGCAATGTATTGCATATGTAAAAATATGCAATTTTTACTATTCCACTGTGGATCTCTGTCCAATTCACTTCTATTTTTATTGCTGTCTCTAACACTGACATGGGAAGAAGTCGAGAGTCAGTCATAATTCTACTGTCTTCTGTAATTATTCCCCCATTCGTCCTGTTTACAGTCTAGTTACAATAAGTATGTGAGTTGTATATTTGTGATTACATACCAACTAGTCATATTTTCCAGTTTATCGCAAATCTTTTCTATTGAGAGAAGTCCTAAGAGACTAGTCTGCACGTAACTCGCATATAAATATTTATAGTAAAAGAAAAATAGCGACACTCACCAGG
The DNA here is from genome assembly GCA_033576535.1 of Allobates femoralis. Taxonomy (NCBI): domain Eukaryota; kingdom Metazoa; phylum Chordata; class Amphibia; order Anura; family Aromobatidae; genus Allobates; species Allobates femoralis. The sequence continues at coordinate 472,010,746 of JARQOC010000002.1, read as the reverse complement.
GCTGAATCTTCATACTTTTATTGGTCAAGAAATTACTTCATGAACACATCAATGGGGGAGGGGGAGTGCAGAAATGTCGTGTTCATGAAGTAATTTCTGGACCAATAAAAGTATGAAGATTCAGCCCTGGTGAGTGCCGCTATTTTTGTTTTACTGCATATGTTGGATCAATGACACTAACTGGCGTGCAACACCTGTTGTATAACTGTACTATAACAAGTCACAGGAATGACACGACCATCCCCTGTTTAGCCACTAGTGCCCAGCATTTTCCTCTTTTTTGCATATATATATATATATATATATATATATATATATATATACAGTATAAATGTAACACATATATACAGTATATACAGCACCCATCATTTCTCCTCAACAACTGTGACCTCACAGGAACAGACAAATATACCTACCTGGGCCTAGAGATTCACTGGTCAGGGAGCTTCAAACAAGCCATAGAGACCCTGAAAGACAAGGCTTGCAAAACCTTCTATGCTATCCGAAGGAAACTCTACCATCTGAAGCCACCAGTGAGGGTCTGGCTAAAAATCTTCGACTCCATCATCACCCCAATCCTCCTGTATGGCAGTGAAGTCTGGGTTCCTCACACCTACCCAGACTGGTCAAGGTGGGATTCCAGCCCAACAGAAATATTCCACCTGGAATTCTGTAAGCACCTTCTCCAGGTCCACCGGAGCACCTCCAACAGTGTCTGTCGGGCCGAGCTGGGCAGATTCCCACTACACCTAACGATTCTAAAGAGGGTGCTGTCATTCCGGGCTCACCTACATAGAAGCAATCCAAGCTCCCATCACCATAAAGCCCTGATACATGTAGGTGAAACAGAAAATCCAGGACCCTCGGAACAGCCCAACCAAACCCAACACAACCAGAACACCAATCACAACCTGACAAAAGCTGGAATCAGGAAGATGGTAGAGGAGGGCCAGGAGAAGTATGTCAGTGACTGGAAGAACGATATCTTCAGCTCACAGAAACTGACCATGTACCTGAGTCTACAGAGAGATTACAGACTGGCCCCATATCTGGAGAAACTCCCGTATCCCAGAGACCGCAAGCTCCTGAGCCGGTATAGACTCAGTGCCCACAGTCTGGCCATCGAGTCCGGCCGACACAGGCAGAGATACAAGCCCAGGGAGGAAAGACTGTGCCAACACTGTGACCAGGAGGCCCTGGAGGACAAAACCCACTTCCTGCTACACTGTTCCAAATACTCAGCAGTGAGGGACACTCACTTCAGGAGACTCTCACATCTCTTCCCAGATTTCATCACCATGAAGGAGGAAGAAAAAACATCTATCCTGCTGGGAGAAGAAGAGAGAGCAGTGGAGATAGCAGTGCGGTATGTGAACGAATGCCATAGACTGCGAGAAAAAGAACTATGATGCCATGGACTATAGCCTCCACATTGGATCTGCCCCATCCACCTTTCTTAAGCCATGGACTATAGCCCCCACCCTGGACTTGCCCCATCCACCTTCCCTATGCCATGGACTATAGCCCCCACCCTGGACTTGCCCCATCCACCTTCCCTATGCCATTGACTATAGCCCCCCATCCTGGATCCACCCCATCCACCTTCCCTACAGCTCCTACCCAACATCCCCACAGTCCCTATCCCTATTGCCTTTATACAATTGCTTTGGCAAAACTGAGGTGTATTTGGTCCTGCCAATAAAGCTTCTTTGAATCTTGAATCTTGAATCTAACACATATAACAAATTTTCTATGTACAAAAAAAAAGCCTTTTTCTCCCAAATGCAATTCACAAATGTATCTAAATCCTTTGCCAAGATACCATATATACTCGCGTATAAGCCGAGTTTTTCAGCCCAAAAATTGGGCTGAAAAGTCCCCCCCTCGGCTTATACGCGAGTCATATGGCAGACCGCCCGCCACCCCCATCAGTATACAGGCACCCCTCCATCAGTATCCAGTGCCCCCCCCTTGCTCCACAAACCTGTAAAGTAAGATCATTATACTTATCACTGTCCTGTCGCCGCCGTCCCCGCCGCTGCCATCGCGCTCCTCCGGCTTCATCCGGCTTCTTCCGGCTTCCTTCTCTGGTCGGCGCAGGCAATGACGTCATTGTCTGTGCGCCAGAGGAGGAAGCTGGAAGACGCTGGATGAAGCCGGAGGAGCGCGATGGCAGCGGCGGGGACGGCAGCAACAGGACAGTGATAAGTATAATGATCTTACTTTACAGGTTTGCGGAGCAAGGGGGGGGCCCTGGATACTGATGGGGGGCGCCTGTATACTGATGGGGGTGGCGGGCGGGCTGCTGCTGTATACCTCTGGGGCTGCTGTATACTACTACTGGGGCTGCTGTATCTGGGGCTGCTGTATACTACTACTGGGGCTGCTGTATATACCTCTGGGGCTGCTGTATACTACCACTGGGGCTGCTGTATATACCTCTGGGGCTGCTGTATACTACCACTGGGGCTGCTGTATACTACCACTGGGGCTGCTGTATATACCTCTGGGGCTGCTGTGTACTACCACTGGGGCTGCTGTATACTACCACTGGGGCTGCTGTATATACCTCTGGGGCTGCTGTATACTACCACTGGGGCTGCTGCTGTATATACCACTGGGGAGGCTGCTGTAACACTGCTGGGGCCTGTATATACCACTGGGGAGGCTGCTGTATACCACACTCCTGGGGGCTGTATACTACCACTGGGGAGGCCTGTATACCACTGGGGGGGCCTGTATACCACACTGCTGGGGGCTGTATACCTGTGCTGGGGTCCACCCTCGGCTTATACATGAGTCAATAGGTTTTCCCAGATTTTGGGGGCAAAAGTAGGGGGATCGGCTTATACACGGGTCGGCTTATACACGAGTATATACGGTAATCATAAAAGCGCACTTTACAATGTGCAGTTTTACAGTATTGGAAGAGTGAAGGAGAAGGGAGGGTGTAAAAAAAACTAGTCAGCATTTTGTATCTTTCATTTTGTTCAATACATTTTCCCTGTGTCTTTTCTCATTATTACACATAACTCCACTTATGTATATCTATGGTTTGATTTATTTGCCTTTGTGAATTGTATGGGTTGATTCTTTCATTTTGTGAGAAATCCATGTCAATAACCCCTTAAGAAATTTATTAGCCAAATTGCAGTATAAAACTGTGCGTTGTATTGAGATAAAAGTTTGCTACTATTAAAAGACACTATCTTGTGTTCAAGATGATGATGGGAGTGTAGGTGTGTCAAGGTCCGCGCTGCTCCAAGGCTAAAAAACTCACCAATGAGTCAGAAATTCATCAAGCAGATTTTCATCCTTTTATTTTCCTTCCTCCAACACGTTTCAGCGCCCCACCTGGCGCCTTCCTCCCTGAGGAGGGCGCCAGGTGGGGCGCCGAAACGCATTGGAGGAAGGAAAATAAAAGGATGGAAATCTGCTTGATGAATTTCTGACTCATTGGTGAGTTTTTTAGCCTTGGAGCAGCACGGACCGTGACACACCTACACTCCCATTATCATCTTGGATATCACCACTGGTCAGTGGTTGGTGGAGGTCCTGCAGCAGCTTGGAGTATTTTTACGCCTTCAAACCAGTTATGGGGTTCACAACTGTACCAGGTGAGTGGCTTCATTGCACCACTCTGACATACTCAGTGTCACTAGTGATAGGGCACTATTGCGCCTCTTGTCCCCCACCCTCTTATATTTTTACTATCTTGTGTTGGTACTTTCATAATTCCATAGAGGAAAATATTGGACACCTTCACATTTGCATACAATTGTTTTCTTTACTTTTCATACTTATTTTCAGGTTTTGCTCCATATAAAATAGTAAGTCATTACATGTACAATTTATTCCATCTTTGCCGGACTTCATGCTGGCATTGTGATTTTTTTCCCCAAACCGACTGTTAAAATGTTCACAATTATGCACAGTAAATTTCTATTTCTCATAGCCAGTGTGTTTTATAGTAATTGAGAATAGCACTGAGAATATTAAGACTGTTTACAGCTGAGACTATGAGCTAAATAATATCCTCACCTGTTTCTATTGTATCTGAAGACATAAAAAAATGACTACTTGCCTCAGAGAAAATCCATCCTCCCTGCCTATCAGTCCAGTTTAGTGGTTTAAAGTTTTTACTAGCTTTTCTAAAACAGAAAAGTACATCAATGTATCTGAATGCTGACTGAATGCCTCCACTAAAACATAAAGGAAGCTACTTTTCATTTTCATAAAGAAAAAACATGGGTATTAGGAAATTGCATTGTAGGATATATCCAACAAAATAATAATAATAATAATAAAGCTTAATTTATATAGCGCCAATATATTCCGCAGCGCTATGCAATGTAGGGGTTAGAGTACAGAAAATATACAGTAAGTAATTAGAGTAGAGAACAAGTAAAGTACAATAATCGGATACAAAACAATAGGCATAGAATCAATGTAAAAAAAATACAATAAATAAAGCAAGAAATGAAGGTGACCCTGCTCAAAAGAGCTTACAATCTACAACAGGAAAGGGGTTGCACAAGGTACATTGGCTTATTGCACTGATGGTCCAGGCATCTTGAGGAAATGGGGCATAGGACTAAGCTTACATGGATGGTCATCATTAAAATGGATGTAGGCATCCACAGGATTAATTTAAACCCACAAAAATACAATATATCAAAAAATATGGCAGAGAAACACTCCAAACAATAATAAAAAAGGAGGTTTATTACTGTCATCTTCATCATCATCTCCATCATTATCAATACCAATATTTCAGCTCTTCTACAGAGTTATTTTCAGACCAAACAAATCTTGAAAATCACTCTCTAAATGAGAAATGTTGCTAAGTTCCCTGAATTCTGCCTGATCTGCTTTTTAGCACAATAAATAGATCCCAATCATAAACAGACAAAGATTTGGTAAAGCCCAAAACAGAGAAAGGCTAGGGCCACACTTGGGAGCCTGCATCAAGTAACTGGATGCATTACTGGATCCAATTTTTCCCCTTGTCTGTTTTGAGGCATTTTTACTGCATCTGTTAATGGATGGTACCTATATGTACCATGCGTTAACGGATCTGATTCCTATAGGGTCCCATGTTAAAAAAATGGATCCGTTTTCAGAAAATGCCCCTAAAATGTTGCAGACCTCATTTTTAATGGATTGGGCAAAAACCCAATGCAGTAAACGTATTGCACTTTGACAAACCATTTTTAACATTAGAGTCAATGGGTCCGTTAACGGATCCGGTTTTCAGGATGAAAAACAGGATCCGGTAGCAGGATTGCAAACACAAGTGTGGCCCTAGCCAAAGACATAACAGGAAACCCAGACATTACATTTATATTATATTTATATTATGTCACACTCTATTTAAACCAATTGTCCACAAAAGTACTGTTTTATCAAAAGAGCCTGGAATAATAATAATTTTCACAATTGGATGCTTTTATAAAATAATATTTTGTTAAAATAATCTTATATACAGTATGTGTTCCTGCTATATACTGTGCAATGGATATGTCTGACCATACAGGGACTTGGTCTGATCATACCACATGTCCTGGGCTGAGATAATCTTATATATGCGTCCCTGCTATGTAATGTTTAATGGATGTATCTGACCGTACAGGGACATGGTCTGATCATACCACATCTCCTCTTCTGATATAATCTTATATATCTGTCCTTGCTATGTACTATGTAATAGATGTGTCTGACCATACAGGGACATACATGGTCTGATCATACCACATGTCCTGGGCTGAGATAATCTTATATTTGTGTCCCTGCTATGTACTGTGTAATGGATGTGTCTGACCAAAGAGGGACATGGTCTGATCATACCACATCTCCTGTGCTGAAATAATCTTATATTTGTGTCCCTGCTATGTACTATGTAATGGATGTGTCTGACCAAACAGGGACATGGTCTGATCATACTACATGTCCTGTACTGAGATAATCTTATATGTGTCCCTGCTATGTACTGTGTAATGGATGTGTCATGTCCTGGACAGTGGATGAATCTTAAGTGAATATACTGACAACACAGAATGGGCTTGCAGCTTATTATTTCTGTGAGGTAGCATTTTATCCTATCTGTTAGTTTTACTAGAAAAGGGAGAGAGAAGCGCAATAGGGTCTTATCATTGATGGTGGACTAAAGGTGGACTAAATTTAATTAGTCCCTCACCTGGAGGGGTTGTATAGCACACAACCAGTGTCAGGACAAAAGGTAATAGGTGCTGCAAGGATCCACACCACAACGGTCAACATAGTTAAAAATTGCAGAGGGTGGACGCTGTATACGAACCTGCGCTGCATAGATCAGAAAGATCAGATGGTGTTCATCATTATAGTGTTTATTTCTGACGCGTTTTGGAGTAAGTCTCAACTCCTTCCTCAGTGAATGATAGTCCACCCTCTGTAATTTTTAACTGTTAGTTTTATCACAGAAGTGAGTGTTTCATCCGTATCTCCAACCCTGTGAACTCATCATAGATCAACTGTGTGAAATTCAAGCTCAGAGACTGCTGAAGCTCCTGTGTTATTGAATTGATTCATGATCAGTATGTATCCTCAGGATGTATATATGATCAGGATGTATCCTCACTTTACATTTGTGGATACACCCCAGAAAATATGCAATAGGTGATTCATATGGGATTACAATATATACAAAAGTGGGAATCATTATGATTTGAGGGACTGTGATAACACATTGCCCCCCATTGGTGACAATAATTCACCAGGTCCAGGGCTGTTAACACAGACGTTTGAACCTCAATCCAGCCTAGATACAGCCTGCAACTTATTGTATACATAGTTCAGTATACTTCATACACATATGTGCATGTACACCAGCAAACAAACAAAAGGTGATGAAATAATATTCACGAGGGATAAAAATAAGTACAAGAATGGGGAAATTAGCACTTTACACTTACCTGATGCCAACATCATAACCCAGCCTAACATAAATTCGGGGATTGTAATTATATAATTCATAATACAGTTGTGGCCAAAAGTATTGACACCCCTGCAATTCTGTCAGATAATACTCAGTTTCTTCCTGAAAATGATTGTAATCAAAAATTCTTTGGTATTATTATCTTCATTTAATTTGTCTTAAATGAAAAAACACAAAAGAGAATGAAGCAAAAAGCAAAACATTGATCATTTCACACTAAACACCAAAAATGGGCCAGACAAAAGTATTGGCACCCTCAGCCTAATACTTGGTTGCACAACCTTTAGCCAAAATAACTGCGATCAATCGCTTCCGGTAACCATTAATGAGTTTCTTACAATGCTCTGATGGAGTTTTAGACCATTCTTCTCTGGCAAACTGCTACAGGTCCCTGATATTTGAAGGGTGCCTTCTCCAAACTGCCATTTTTAGATCTCTCCACATGTGTTCTATGGGATTCAGGTCTGAACTCATTGCTGGCCACCTTAGAAGTCTCCAGTGCTTTCTCTCAAACCATTTTCTAGTGCTTTTTGAAGTGTGTTTTGGGTCATTGTCCTGCTGGAAGACCAATGACCTCTGAGGGAGACCCAGCTTTCTCACACTGGGCCCTACATTATGCTGCAAAATTTGTTGGTAGTCTTCAGACTTCATAATGCCATGCACATGGTCAAGCAGTCCAGTGCCAGAGGCAGCAAAGCAACCCCAAAACATCAGGGAACCTCCGCCATGTTTGACTGTAGGGACCATGTTCTTTTCTTTGAATGCCTCTTTTTTCTCCTGTAAACTCTATGTTGATGCTTTTGCCCAAAAAGCTCTACTTTTGTCTCATCTGACCAGAGAACATTCTTCCAAAATGTTGTAGGCTTTCTCAGGTAAATTTTGGCAAACTCCAGCCTGGCTTTTTTATGTCTCGGGGTAAGAAGTGGGGTCTTCCTGGGTATCCTACCAGACAGTCCCTTTTCATTCAGATGCCGATGGATAGTATGGGTTGACACTGTTGCACCCTCGGACTGCAGGCCAGCTTGAACTTGTTTGGATGTTAGTCGAGGTTATTTATCCACCATCCGCACAATCTTGCATTGAAATCTCTCGTCAATTTTTAGTTTTCCGTCCACATCTAGGGAGGTTAGCCACAGTGCCATGGGCTTTAAACTTCTTGATGACACTGCGCATGGTAGACACAGGAACATTCAGGTCTTTGGAGATGGACTTGTAGCCATGAGATGGCTCATGCTTCCTCACAATTTGGTTTCTCAATTCCACAGACAGTTCTTTGGTCTTCTTTCTTTTCTCCATGCTCAATGTGGTACACACAAGGACACAGGACAGGGGTTGAGTCAACTTTATTCCATGTAAACTGGCTGCAATTGTGATTTAGTTATTGCCAACACCTGTTATGTGCCACAGGTAAGTTACAGGTGCTGTTAATTACACAAATTAGAGAAGCATCGCATGATTTTTCTAACAGTGCCAATACTTTTGTCAACCCCCCTTTTTATGTTTGGTGTGGAATTATATCCAATTTGGCTTTAGGACAATTCTTTTTGTGCTTTTTCGTTGAAGAGAAATTAAATGAAGATAATAATACCAAAGAATTTGCGATTGCAATCATTGTCAGGAAGAAAGTGAGTACTATCTGACAGAATTGCAGGGGTGTCAATACTTTTGGCCACAACTGTATATATAAGGGATATATATCAATATATATATATATATATATATATAAATATAAAACCAAAAAAAGGTTTTTTATGTTGTAGCAGAGCTAAAATATCCACATCAATCTCCATCAACTTTCCGCAAGGATGAACGTGGTGCAGTGAAAGAACCATCAAGGAGAACATGCCCTTGTTTAATGGTATAACAATTCTACACACCTAGACTGATTTAATGAAATTAACCCTATGAGCAGTGTTATTTTAAATCTACAACCAGGCACCGCCCAGGCAAATTCCAGAAAACTAGCAGTCCTCGCATATACAAGAGTTAACTAATGACAACCATCTCTGGCAACATTGCAAGATACCTTTCTTTGATTTAGTAGCACATTCAATAGTCACACCATACTTGCCTCTGAGCAACCACCCAAAAGGGAAAGTGAAAGACGCAATCAGAAGTAAGAAAATAAATAAGTGCATAGGTTACGCCTATTGATTTAGAAAATTATAACCCCCCCATTTATTCTCTAGCTCCTTCAAGCAAGACTATATCAGCCTTCACCTAAAGTAACATCCTGAATGACTGAGACAGGACCACCAATAAGACAGCGGTTATATACTCCATGATACCGCTGCCCAGCAACCGCAGAACGCCAGTCGCGCACCGGAAGTGACGCGGGAGGATCAACGTCATCCCCTCCGTCATCCCAGCAACAACAACGACGCCGACAGAGGCCGGGGAGCTGCAGCGCATGTGCCGCACACCATTGTTTGAATTTCATTCCTCTGTTTACATCTGCCAATCTTGTTTGTCACTATATGGTGTAATATTGATATTAATTTTCAAAATAAAAATTTCTTGCACACTGCATATAATTCTCTCTGTTTGGATCTTTTACCTTAGTCCCATCTCTTCAATTGTGGTGGTTGGGATTTTTGGTTTGTTTAGGTTGATATTGTTAGCAACTAGTCTGTAAAATCATCTATTTAGTATTCAGTGAGCTATCATCTTAGAGTGACCAATCAAAAAACGTCAATCCTGCTATAATGAAGTAATCCTAATTGCAGTTGTATCACCTATTTTTATAAAAGCTCTCTGTGTAGAATTAGGATTTATTAGCTTACTTTATTAGCACATTGACAGATTGAGATACTTTTTTCAGACATACCTCATTCTTACATTATCAAAGCAGTTAGTTTTTGCATCATATGTGTAGAAGTCACTTTTGGGTCATGAAGTAAGGACTTGACTACTATGACAATGCTAGCCTACAACCTGTAGGTTCACACATGTGCTGCAGTAGATTTGTATCGTTTCCTACCCAGTGTTTGTTTGAGAAGAGGCAACCTATGCCATTTTTAGTCCCAATGATCTGGAGAGAGCTAAACAATCATATTTCCAATTGCTATTTCTACATGGTGCCCCCATTAGAGAAGGAGCTTCAAGGAAAAAGAAATTAACTTACCATTATCCAAATATTCCATCTGCAATACACCCAGTACAACATACAAAAGAATGGCTGCAAAAGCACCAGAAACGTTTTCAGTCATGTCAAGAGAGGAAGAAGAGAGCGCTTGTTGTATCTCAACTGAACAACACCTTATAACACAAAGGGAACTGAATGATCTTGATAAACATTTGGATCTTCCTAAAAGTAAAGCTGAGCTCTTAGGTTCCAAGCTACAGCAGTAGAATCTCCAAGTGTGTGATGTTCGAATTTCATTGTTCTTCAACCATAATCAATATCTTGCCTATATTTCTTCATGTACAGTGATCTTGTGGTATGCAACAGCATCAAAAGTTTAATTGAAGATCATTCACAATTATAATTTAGAGGAATAGAGTGTCTTCATCGATTCATCCAAAATACAAAAAGCTGTCTTGCTGCATAATAGCAAAGTGCTACCTTCAATACCAGTTGATTTTGCAATCCATATTATCTGATGAAGGCTTGTTATATGTTAAGCCGAAACGCGTAATAAAAGAAGAAATTATTTTGGAATAATTTGCCATCCCTGTGATCCCTCTGGTAGCACTTCAATTCAAACCAGAAAATTTTTTTTTCCTGCAATCCATATGAAAGAATTCTATGACAACTTGAAACAGTTGTTAAGGTGGCTTAACTATGACCAATATTAGAGGCTCCTCTTTGGTTACTTAAAGGAGGTTCCCATCTCACTTCTTTTTAAAGGTGGATAGACAAAGCACTGCTACTTTCTGTGTGAGTGGGATAGTCATGCAAGAGAATATCACTGCAATAAAAAAACTGGCCTCTCCAACCTTCACTTCAGTCAAGGAGTAAAAATATTCTTCATCCAGCACTTGTTGACCTACATAAGATGTTGTTACAACAATTTCATATCAAGTTGTGTTTACTGAAGAAATTTGTAAAGACAATGGATAAAAATGCAAAAACATTCAAGTATCTCATTGATAGAATTCTAAGGTTGAGTGAAGCAAAAATAAAGGAATGGGTCTTTATTGAACCTCAGATTTGTTAGCTTCTTCAAAATGAGAATTTTCTATTTTTTTGCAGGTCAAGGAAAAGGCTGTATTGATATAATTTACATTAGTGGTAACTTATATTTGGTGGAAACACAAAAGCAGATAACTATGATGAGTGGGTAGAAAATCTCAAAACATATAAGGATCTTAGGTGTAATGTGTCCTTAATGATTAATTTCTTACAGTCGCATCTAGACGTCTTTCCACCAAAGTGTGTAGCAGTGAGTGACGAGCATGGTGAGAGATTTTACCAAGACATTGTAGCTATGGAAAAAGGATATCAATGAAAATGGAATCCATCAATGCTAGCAGATTAATGTTGGAAAATTGTAAGAAATTATCAGATGCAGGAGCACAAGAGATAAGAAAAAAATAGTAGTCACTGAATGAGGAACAAATTTTGTGGTGCAATATCTGTAACTGTTTATAATTCACAAAAGTATGTAGACATGTTTTGGCTTTTTGAACTGTTGCTAGGTTTCCTCTAAATATCAGAAAATTGTCATAACAAAATATTCTGCATCTTTATATTTGAAAAAAGAATAATGCTTCATACTACTGAAACGTTTATGTAGTAATTATATCTAGCAGTAAAAGAAAAACTCTTTTATATCATAAAAACAAGGGCCAGCTAAAATTTTTCATTGTCAGATTTAAATTCATGGGGTCAAAACCATTAGGCAATGGCTCATTTTATAACTGACCTGATACATTTTGAAAACATGAAGAACAGTGTTATCCCAGTACAAGAACATTTTTTAAAAAAACATTAATTTGTGAAACTTAATATCATTTCAAGATCTGTTAATTAATTATTTTGTTTATAGGACAACCCCTTAAACGTTTTGCACACATCATTTACATTTTGTATGTTGTATGAAAGCTACATATAGACATATATATGTAGAGTAACATTTTCAATTTGAACTGCCATCCAAATTCCATGGAATTACTTTTACTTCATTAATTTTAAGATTGATATTTTTGTGGCACCCAGGTTCACCTAGAGATTGCATTTAATTAAGAATTGATGAATTGTCACCATCATTACATTGTAGTTACCAAATCCTTTGTGACACATCCCCAGCAATGTTCTTACTATGAAGGTAGGATGGTTTACTGCTGTCACATTACTAAGGGCTCATAGAAAATTGATGGACCATTTATCAAACCAATAGATAACTTATGATCCCAAAAAGAAAAATGTATGTACTGGCTCTCTGTTTTGGATGAAAAAGATTGTTCTATGCATGTGGATACCCATGATTCCTAACTGTATATATATATATATATATATATAATCCAAAAAAGGAAAAAGCAGCACCAAATAGATGTCAAGTGAACCTTTATTGCCAATGGCGTGGCGACGTTTCGGACCGGAGGTCCTTTCTCAAGGCTTGAGAAAGGACCTCAGGTCCGAAACGTCGCCACGCCATTGGCCATAAAGGTTCACTTGACATCTGTTTGGTGCTGCTTTTTCCTTTTTTGGATTGTTTACATGGACACTTCACCGATGTTGAGAAAGCGCTGCACAAGTCTGGTAATATCTGGTGCTGTTCCGTTTTTTTCATATATACATATATATATATATATATATATATATATATATATATATAAAAGGAGGTTTTCTATGGTCATTAAAACATTAAAGCAAAAAAATCTTAAAAGTGTAGTAGTGTAAGTTTGAAAATGTATGTCTAACCCTTTTAGCTATTATCTATATTCCTCAATAGATGAATGAATATAATTGAAGCAGTATATTTAACTTGCATGCCTGTCTTGGCTTCTATAAAATGGCTTTAATATTAGACTTAATGATTTTACAAGGCATGTTAACTCATAGGTCAAGATAATATATTACCACCAACTACTCTTTAAAAACATATAATTCTTTTTACAGGCTTGGACACGACTGTGAAAATGATTGTTGGCACTTCTTAGCCTATGACAAATTACTGAGACTAATAGTTGTCACTAGACTCATTATTGATTAGGCTGTAAAGTAGAATAGAACAGGAGAGGTTAGGCACACTTCAGCTAAGGAAAGACATAAAAATGACACCTGGGCCTAGAGTTCACTGTACAATATCTCTAATATATCCATATTTTCATTTGTCAAAGACACATTAAAATTAGATGGAAGCAATTTACTGCCAAGCTTCACAAGCCTCTGCACTTCAAACATCCAGTTGATTAGCAGTTCATTATGAATATGGATACAAAAATCAAAGTTTCATGAACACAGAGTATGATCTATGACCTAGAAAAAGTGTATTAGGATGCGTGAGTGATTTAGAAAGGTATACATAGTTCTACATCAATAATTCTCTAATAATACTAGAGCTTTGGTATCACTATACAAAAGGTGTACTGAACTTATTTTTATGGGTTATTCTCAAGTTGACTCTTGAAGAGGTGACAATTCTGCAATCTCTTTAGTTTCTTGTTAATGGTGCAGCGGATTCCCCTCATTAAGTTACAGTTCCGGTGAGTAGCAGGGCTGTATTATGAGTAGAATTATAAGGTTCAGAACAAGCTCTTCTGTAATACATTAAGGTTTCAATGATCTGTTCTGGAGTGTACACTGCTAGCGCTATAATTACACATACAGATGACAGTGCATTTGAATAAGCACCTTGCTCTGGACTGTAAGAACCGTGATTAGGAGACCTGCTCTGAAATATGCCAATGGTAGGGGCTATTGATTTTGCAAGTTTTATAACAGAAGCTTGTCAGGACCTGAGATAAATGGGGGTGTTAGGGGTGAACAGCTAACTAATGGAATGGAAAAATCAGATTGGCTTGTTAACTCTACTCATGAAATGTAACTTCTCAGCACAATCGGCCAGGCAGTATAGCCAAGCTCCATAGAAAAAGCAAGTCAACTGTAAACTTGCTCATTTTCAAGTTGTGTAACTAACAAAAGCAATTTAATAACATGAGACTATCCTGTTAAATATTATTCACAATTATAACTCTTTTACTCCAAAGTCACAACAGAAAGTCTGCTTCATTGAAAACTTTTCAGTATACTCAAAATATCTATGTTTTTTATTTATTTACAGACCATTGGGGGTATATATAGAAATCATGGGGCCTGGTAGCATAAGTTGTAATTGCCCCTCCCCCAAAAATGAAAAAATATATATATTTGGCGGAGTCACAGAAAAGCATATCTCACAACTTTGCAGCCCTTGTAATGTTCTTTCTAGTGATTCCCCATTCATTGTACCCATAACATATGATGCTACAAAAGTGCCCCAAAAATGCTGTGTGAAACCTCCACTCTACCCTCCACATGCACAGTATGATAACCCTACTATCTCCCCCTCAACGTTTTTAGCATAGTAAGGTGACCACAAAACAATATGATCCCCCAACTTTGACTCCCTTGTGATAGTATTTGGCCCCCTTGAATTTTTCATATTTTTGCCACATGTCAAGCTTTAAACATAAAGATAAAAATTCTACATTTTTATGAAGAATCAACAAGTGGAACACAATCGTGAAGTGGAACAAAATTTATTGGATATTTTAAACTTCTTTAACAAATATAAAAATGAAAAGTGGGGCATGCAATATTATTCGGCCCCTTTACTTTCAGTGCCGCAAACTCACTCCAGAACTTCAGTGAGGACCTCTGAATGATCCAATGTTGTCCTAAATGATTGGTAATGACAAATAGAATCCACCTATGTGTTATCAAGTCACTGTATAAATGCACCTGCTATGGGATAGTCTCAGGGTTTTGTTTCAAGTGCAGAGAGCACCATGAAGACCAAGGAACACATCAGGCAGGTCCGAGATACTGTTGTGGTGAAGTTTAAAGCCGGATTTGGATACAAAAAGTTTTCCCAAGTTTTAAACATCTCAAGGAGCACTGTGCAAGCAATCATATTGAAATGGAAGGAGTTTCAGACCACTGCAAATTTACCAAGACCCGGCCGTCCCTCTAAACTTTCATCTTGAACAAGGAGAAGACTAATAAGAGATGCAGCCAAAAGGCCCATAATCACTCTGGATGAACTGCAAAGATCCACAGCTGAGGTGGGAGAGTCTGTCCATAGAACAACAATCAGTCGTACACTGCACAAATCTGGCCTTCATGGAAGAGTGGCAAGAATAAAGCCATTTCTCAAAGACATCCATAAAATGTCTCATTTGCAGTGTGCCACAAGCCACCTGGGAAACACACCAAACATGTGGAATAAGGTGCTCTGGTCAGATGAAACCAAAATCAAACTTTTTGGCCACAATGCAAAACGATATGTTTGGCGTAAAAGCAACACAGCTCATCACCCTCAAAACACCATCCCCACAGTTAAACATGGTGGTGGCAGCATCATGGTTTGGGCCTGCTTTTATTCAACAGGGACAGGGAGGATGGTTAAAATTGATGGGAAGATGGATGGAGCCAA
This sequence comes from Allobates femoralis, assembly GCA_033576535.1. Lineage (NCBI taxonomy): Eukaryota > Metazoa > Chordata > Amphibia > Anura > Aromobatidae > Allobates > Allobates femoralis. The sequence goes on along the minus strand of JARQOC010000002.1, from coordinate 471,995,191 downwards.
ATACAGGACCATTTTGGAAGAAAACCTGTTTGAGTCTGCAAAAGACCTGAGACTGAGACGGAGATTTATCTTCCAACAAGACAATGATCCCAAACATAAAGCAAAATCTAAAATGCAATGGTTAAACAATAAACGTATCCAGGTGTTAGAATGGCCAAGTCAAAGTCCAGACCTGAAACCAATCGAGTATCTGTGGAAAGAGTTGAAAACTGCTGTTCACAAAAACTTCTATATAATACAATGCACCCCCAATAGTCCTCCACATTGTATAATGCAGCTTCTATAATTCTCCATATATAATGCACCTGAGATATACTATACTGCACCCCATTCTTTATATTTTATGCACACCCCATAGTCCTTCATAAAGTATAGTGCAGCCCCCATAGTCTTCAATAGGTTATAATACATCCCATAGTCCTCCATATAGTTTTATACGCCTCATAGCCCTCTATATAGTATTTTGCACCCCTCATAATTCTTCATGTAGTATTATAGTTAGCAGAGTATACTCACAGATTTAAAATAAATGAATACATAAATATTTTTTCTTTTTGTTCCCTGAACTCGACACCAAATGTTCAAATGTTTTCCCTGCTTGGCATAGCCCACTGTGCTGAGATGTTGATTTCAAATGTTTCATTGATTTCAAATGTATTGGCTTGCTGATACAGTTGAAAATGCTATGTTAATGTGTGATTCTGGACGGGGGGGGGGGATGGTGCAGATACTAGCACTAGGGTCCCCTGACTCAGGGGTCCCATATTAGCTACATGGTCTGCCACTACTGGTGTTTCACCACTTCAGGTCACAGTTGTATGTGACAACTGTGGCCCCCAGGATTGTACTGCCTCCTTTTTTTAAGAGAGCATTCTACTTTCATTACAATAATTTTTGCATGGATCTGTTATTTGGCCACTATATGTTTGTTTCACTTGAATGTTGAAGTATTTGTTTTGGAATAAAACGATGTTTGGGTGAGCGCTGGGATATGAAGACAGCTACACTTCAACAAGTATTTTACCTGTAAGTTTATTGTTCAAATGACACTAGGTCCTCTCCCACAACATGTTTCGACGCTCAGGGCGTCTTCCTCAAGTGGATCCACTTGAGGAAGACGCCCTGAGCGTCGAAACATGTTGTGGGAGAGAAGACGCCCTGAGCGTCGAAACATGTTGTGGGAGAGGACCTAGTGTGATTTGAACAATAAACTTACAGGTAAAATACTTGTTGAAGTGTAGCTGTCTTCATATCCCAGCGCTCACCCAAACATCGTTTTATTCCATTGTCTGCATATCCATCTCCCTATGGGGAGAGCGGTGGAGCAGCTCCGGAGGAGAAGACAAACCTAACAGAGGAGAGGAAAACACGTGAGGGATCACGTGCAATTGCACAGGCGGACACCGAGGAAAAAGGGAAAGAATTCCACACCGCATAGAGAGAGACCCCGTGCACTCACTACGTGAGCCCCCCTGTTGTGTGGACAGCACAACAGGAAAAGGTGAGTGTAACGGTGACTTAACAGGGGGTGGATATAAAACATAAAGCAGCGTGGCGCAACCAATTTCTATATCTCATTAGAAGTATTTGTTTTGGCACTGAGGGAAATTATATGGAATTGTGTGGTACTTTTCAGTTTTTGTTTGTGGACCTTTTTTGCCATATCAATGAATGGTATCATTCTTTGGGCACAATAATATAATTCACAGTTAATGAGGTACTGCCTTGTTGAGTTATTTGTTTGCTGCAGTATAATCTACAATTAAGGAGGACATTAAGAAATGGTACAGAATGTAGCCCGATTTTCAAGGGACTTTCAATTGCATTGCATGTAATCCAGTTTTCTAATAATAATAATAATAATAATAATAATAATAATAATTTTTATCTATATGGTGCCACCATATTCTGCAGTACTTTACAATTCAGAGGGTACTTGTACAGACAATAAAGATATTACAGAGTAACACAAAATTCAATAAGATACCAAGAGGAGTAGGACCCTGCTTGCAAGCTTACAATGTATGGTGAAATAGGGGAGACACAAAAGGTAAAAAGTAAAAAGTGATTGTATTGTCTGGTCCAGCCATCAATATAATAAATAGGACATTCAAATTATTCTGAATGAAGCAGTCAGTAGCCAGTATGTGTACAACTACAGATACAAAGTGTTAATAAGTATTTGAAGGGTGAGCAAGGGAAAAAGATGAGGGAAAAAATTTTATAAGGCCAAAACGTGAACAGTTAACTAAGTGTGGTAAGGCAATAGGCCAGTCTAAAGAAATGAGTTTTTGGGACATGCCCAAAACTATGGGAATTGGAAATTATACAAATAGTTCAGGGTAGTGTATTCCAGGGAATTGGTGAAGCTGGTGAGAAGTCTTGTGGATAGATGTGTGAGGTTTGAATGTCATTCTTAGATCTTTAGTGAAACAGAGGGCATGAGTCGGGCGATACAGATGAGGAAGTAGATGTAGAGTGGTGCAGAACTAGGAAGGACTTTGTGGATGAGAGTGATAAGTTTATATTTTACTCTGTAGTAGATGGGCAACCAGTGCAATGACTGGCACAGTGTGGAGGTGTAGAGGCTGAACAGGAATATGATCCTGGCTACTGCATTCAGAATGAATTGGAGAGGGTAGAGTTTAATAGGAGCGAGATTAATTAGTAGAGAGTTGCTATAGTTCAGTCAAGAATGAAGAGCGACAGTAAGAGTTTTAGCAGAGTCTTCGGTAAGAAAATGTTGAATTCCAAATATGTTTTTGAGGTATAGTGACAAGAGCATGTTCCTGGCAACAACACGACTAGTGGGCATGGCCTCGCTCATTACAAGTGTGTGGAGTGGGTGTGTCCACCTAGCAGGAGAGGTCTTGCTCCTTGCACTTGTATGGGTCAAGGCCATGCCCACTAGTCAAGGGTTTTGGCCGGAAACATGCATACCATATAACTGTGGTCAATTCCCGGTTTAGAAACCGCAAGCCCTCTGAGAGCCTAATGCACTGGAAGGATTGATAAATCTGCAGTCACACAGAGTGACTGTAGAATTATCATTTTAGACCGGTCAACCCCTGTAAACAACAAATGTTAGACAGTAATGGTTGTAAAAAATACTGTAATGTGATATGGTATTTTACTGTACAACTGAACACAATATGTCAGTATTCATTTACATGTCTATAATATTCTTTTAATGGCTACTAAAATTATTATTTTGGAAAGAATAGAACATTATTGCAACTACACAGTGAGTTACACCATAATAAATGACAGCCTCATACTGAGTCAATATAAATTAACATTGGTAAATCTAATGCTGTTCTTTGTTGTTGGGAAGAGATTAGTGTCACATGTAGACCACTAACTGATAAATTACAGCCAAGCTTTCAATTTGCATAGTAATTACAGTTGTAACAATTTACACGCCTTTCCTGCTGTCTACCATCATTAGTAAGTTATAATCCATCTATGTTTAAATAGTGATTCTTGAATGACACAGTAAGATGCAAGTTCCATGTAAGAAATATTATTTAATAGCTAGGTTCTCCCTATTTACAGTCTTCTAATGTTTCACTCAATAAATGAGAAAATGCAATAAAACAAATAGATAGATAGATAGATAGATAGATAGATAGATAGATAGATAGATAGATGATAGTAGATACCGGTGGTCTGAGGTTGAAATGGTGTCCTCCCACTTGAGAGTGGGATAGGGAGGAAGAGGGGGACTCATTAGGGACTGTTAGGACTCATCAGATATGGGGTCACCTAGTCGGGTTGATGAGCAAACGGACATTGGCCAATGTATGTACCAAGAACCCAAGAAAATAAAAAAATAAGATTTTTGAGTTTTTTGAAAAAAAAACTTATGTTTTTAAATTTTTTCCTCAAATATATACTGCTTGTTAGCATATGTGCATCATTTGTAGTAGCTGAGTGCTGCAGAAATTTTTTTTCTAATGGATAGATAGATAGATAGATAAAAAACTTTTTTTTACTTAATTGCAGGGCAGATTTAGCACAGAGAGGGATAGTTAGGATAGTAATAGGAAGATGCAGGGGCAGGTAGTGACAGCTTGGGGGGGCTTTAGGTAGGTGACAGGTTCACTTTGAGTTTGGAGAAAAAAGAGAGAAGTTTGGAAGCATGAAAACAACTGTGAAACCTGTTGCTGGGGCAGTATCATGTTGTGGGATTGTTTTGCTGAAGGAGGGCCTGGTGGATTTCACAAAATAAATGGAATTGTGAGGAAAGAGGAAAGAAGATTATTTGGCAATACTGAAGCAACATCTCAATACATCAGCCAGGAAGTTAAAGTATTGTTGGAAATGGGTCTTTCAAATAGACAATGACCCAAAGAATACTACTAAACAGGTTACAAAGTGCCTTAATGATAACAAAGTCAATGTTTTATAGTGGCCATCACAAAGTCTTGATGTTAATTCTATTGAAAATGTATGGGCAAAGCCGAAAAGGCAGGTGCGAGCAAGGCGACCTACAAACATGGGTCAGTTACACCAGTTCTGATAGAAGGAAATGGGCTTAAAGAGAACCTGTCAGCTAGTTTATGCTCCCCAGCTATCATTGTCTGTACCTGCAGCTTCATAATACTATTCTAATCATCCCTGTCTGAGCTCATAGAGTAATGTGAAAGGTGAAAAAAAAGCATTTATACACTTACATTTCCTTATGTTATGAGGCAGTCAGTCCCTAGCTTGAACGGGGACTGTTTGGCAGGTTAATAGTTAACATTTCACCCTTGTGCTAGAACATGTTGGGAGACCTGATGTGATGTCACAACCATGTGACTACAATAGGCGGAGCTAAGTTCTCATAGAACATAATATGTTTGCTGGCTTAGCTCCGCCCACTATGGTCACATGATCGTTACATCACACAGGTCCTTTAGCTATCCAAGTTAAAAGTGGTTAACTATTATCCTGCCAGACAGTCCCCCTCCTTCAAGGTGGGGACTGAAATGTAAGTGTATAAATGCTTTTCTTTCACCTTTCACATTACACATGAGCTCAGACAAGGATGATTAGACTGTATTATAAAGCTACAGCTACAGACAATGATAGCTGGAGGGGCATAAACCACCTGACAGGTTCCCTTAAATTCCTACCAACTATTGTGAGAAGGTTGTGGAAGGATATCCAAAACGTTTGACCCAAGGCGTACAGCTTAAAAGATAATTGTACCAAAAACTAATGAAATGTATGGAAATATGTGATTTTGCAGAAAGTAATAAAAATGCTTTAAAACATTTTCTTGCTCTCATTATTCAGGCATTTGGCAGATATTAATAATTATGCTAATCGTAATTGACCTAAAAAGGGTAAACTTTATGCTGAAATGTTGTCTGTTTCAGCATCCCTGGTCAACATTAATGGTATTTGATAAGTTAACCCCTTAGTGACGAAACCAATTTCCACCTTAATTTTTTGCAATTCTGACCAGTGTCCCTTTATGAGATAATAACTCTGGAAAGCTTCAATGGATCCTACTGATTCTGAGAATGTTTTTTCGTGACATATTGGGCTTCATGTTAGTAGTCAATTTAGGTCAATAATTTTTGCGTTCATTTGTGAAAAAAAATAAACGATTTGGCAAAAATTTTGAACATTTTTCAATTTTCAATTCAATTTTGAATTTTTTATTCTGTTAAACCAGAGAATTATGTGATGCAAAATAGTTAATAAATAACATTTCCCACATGTCTACTTCACATCAGCACAATTTTGGAAAAAAAAAAAATTTGTTTAGGAAGTTACAAGGGTTCAAAGTTCATCAGCAATTTCTCAATTTTCCAGCAAATTTATAAAACCATTTTTTTTAGTGACCACATCACATTTGAAATCCCTTTGAGGGGTGTACATGACAGAAAACACCAAAAAGTGACACCATTCCAAAAACTGCACCCTTAAGCTACGCAAAACTACTTTAAAGAAGATCATTAACCCTTCAGGTGCTTCACAGGAACTAAAGCAAAGTGGAAGGAAAAAATGGCCATTTTAATTTTTCCAATAAAAAATGTTCTTTAAGGTCCTTTCAGACTGGCGTTTTTATCCGGATTCGGTGGATCCAGACAAAAAAACGCATGTGGCGAGGGTCCTGCCTAATGGCCGCACTTATCGCACACTTGCGGCAAGCTCCATGCATTGTGTATGGGGCTTGCGGTAATGTGGGGCAGGTGCGGCAAGTGCGGCAGATGCGGCAGGTGCGGCCGCGAAAAAAAAATGCGGTCAGCAGCGTTTTTTTTCACGGCTGCACCTGCCGGAACGCACTTGCTGCACCTGCCGCACACTTACCGCAAGCCCCATAGACAATGCATGGGGCTTGCCACAAGTGTGCTACAAGTGCGGCCTTTAGATGGCAGATGTCTGCGGGCATTTTGGTGAAAACACCAATGTGAAAGGGCCCTTAGCCTCATTTTTTTCATTTTCACATGGGAAACAGGATAAAATGGATCCTTAAACTTGTTGGACAATTTCTCCTGAGTACATCGATACCTTATATGTGGTTATAAACCATTGTTTGGTGCACGGCAGGGCAGGGAAAGAGCACCATTTGACTTTTGGAGCTAATTTTCCATTCAAAAAGTCAAATGGCGCTCCCTTTGGGGAGCTCCAATGTTTAGGCACACAGGGTCTCTCCATATGTGACATGGTGTCCGCTAACAATTTGGATGGAAAATTAGGTCCAATTGTTAGCAGACACCATGTCACGTATGGAGAGCCCTGTGTGCCTAAACATTGGAGCTCCCCCACAAGTGACCCCATTTTGGAAACATAGACCCCCAAGGAACTTATCTAGTTCATAGTGAGCACTTTGAACACCCAGGTGCTTCACAAATTGATCCGTAAAAATGAAAAAGTACTTTTTTTTTTCACAAACATTTTCTTATTTATTTTTCAGTATTGCCACATGTTTTTTTTTGCCTTCCTCTGGATCAACATGTTAGGCTATGCGTTGAACTAGATGGACTTAAGGTCTTCCTTCAACCTTAAATACTATGTTACCATGTTACAAATTGTTCCATAAAAATGAAAAAGTATTTTTTTTCACAACATTTTTCTTTTTTCATTTTTACAAATTAATTTGTGAAGCACCTTGGGTTTCAAAGTGCTCACCACCCATCTAGATAAGTTCCTTGGAGGGGTCTAATTTCCAAAATGGGGTCACTTGTGGGGGATGCTCCAATATTTAGGCACACACGGCTCTCCATATGCGACATGGTGTCCGCTAACGATTTGAATGGAAAACTTGCTCCAATTGTTAGCAGACACCATGTTGTGTATGGAGAGCCCCTGTGTGCCTAAACATTGGAGCTCTTCCTCAAAATGACCCAATTTTGAAAACTAGACTCCCCAAGGAACTTATCTAGATGGGTGTGAGCACTTTGAACCCCAAGGTGCTTCACAAATTGATCTGTAAAAATGAAAAAAGAAATATTTAGTTGAAAAAAAAGTACTTTTTTATTTTTACGGAACAATTTCTGAAGCACCTAGGGGTTCAAAGTGCCCACTATGCATCTAGATTAGTTCCTTGGGGGGTCTAGTTTCCAAAATGGGGTCACTTGTGGGGGAGTCCCAATGTTTAGGCACACAGGGGCTCTCCATATGCGACATGGTATCCGCTAACAATTCCAATTGTTAGCGGACACCATGTCATGTATGGAGAGTCCCTATGTGCCTAAACATATGACCCCATTTTGGAAATTAGACGCCCCAAGGAACTTATCTAGATGGGTGGTGAGCATTTTGAACCCCCAGGTGCTTCACAAATTGATCCGTAAAAATGAAAAAACACTTTTTTTTTCGCAAAAATCGTCTTTTTTCCTTTTTATGGACTAATTTGTGAAGGACCTGGGGATTCAAAGTGCTCTCTATGCATCTAGATAAGTTCCCTGGGGGGTCTAGTTTCCACAAATGGGTCATTTGTGGGGGAGCACCAATGTTTAGGCACACAAGGGCTCTCCATACGTGACATGGTGTCCGCTAACAACTTGAATGGAAAACTAGCTCCAATTGTTAGCGGACACTATGTCGTGTATGGAGAGCCCCTGTGTGCCTAAACATTGAGCTCCCCAGTGACCTCATTTTGGAAACTAGACGCCTGAAGGATTATATCTAGGGGTGTAGAGAGCATTTGGAACCTACAGCTACTTCACAGAAATTGTTAACAATAGGTCATCATATTGAAAATTTCTTTTTTCACACAATTTCTCACTTTTAGGGCATCTGCACAAGATCCGGAGACACTGTTCCTGGGCGTCTCCTCTCCTGCATTTTTTTTTATTATTTCCTTATTAAATTAAAAAAAAATCGAAGTGGGGCTTTGCCATATTTTTGGTCCAGCCAGGCATAGCAGGCAGATGCGGGCTGCCACCAACCCCTTCTGTGTACTTTTTTTGGAAACCAAAAATATTGGGAAGCCCTTTTTTTTAAATTATTTCATGAAATAATTAAAAAACGTTGTGGGCTTCGCCATGTTTTTGGTCCAGCCAGGTACAACTAGATAGCAGGGGGCTGGAATCCTTAGCGTAGGAAGACTCAAGCTTTCTGGGGCCTCCCCACTGTGAATTGCTGTCTGCAACTGCCCCAGAAAATGGCGCATTCATAGAAGCACCATTTTCTAGTGCTGTACCCAGATCTTACAGCTGCCGTGTAGCGGTGGCAGACTGGGGAATAAGAGGTTAATGCCAGCTTCTTGGCAGCTGGCACTAAGCCCGAGATTCATAATGTCTGGCCAATATTAGACCGGGCCATTAGGTATCTCTAGTAAATTGTAAAGAGGATACAACACAGAGAAAGATATTTTTATTAGAAAAAAAAACACAGAACTTAGACCCCATTTTTATTATTCTTTGACGTCCGATGTAGTCCAGTGGGCGGGGATGTCTGATGTAGTCCAGTGGGCGGTCCCATGATGATTCTCAGTTTTATAGCAAATGGGGGCATCCCCCATATGCTATAAGAGCAGGTAAGCTGTCAGTTGTGATCCCATCATGTGCCGGTATCGGGGACAGGGACAGACATTTCTTTGTCATGCCACAGGTTTGATCCTGTGGAATGTCAGAGAAATCATTTATTTACCGGCAATTCAGTGTATATTTATGTGATCATGGTTATACAACGGTAAACGGTGTATAACCGTGATCTCATGGCGGGTATCGGTAAAAAACGGCCTGATTCATAATCTGCAGGGTTTCAACTCACCCCGGTAGCTGAAACCCTGGAGATTTTTGTACACTGGGGGAGCTACAGGGCCTTTTCTTTTCTGACTTATTTTCACGTCAGAACAGAATAAGTACCCTGTAATGCTGCGATTTTTTTCTACAGTGGGCCGTCGTTAAGTTGAAGATGTAATGATCTCTAAATAGCATAAAGTTAAAGATAACACATTTCCTTTGAGGTCAAGATAAGAACTGGAACATCAAGCAAAATTTTAGCGAGAGTTGCTGGTTGGTTTGTTAGAAAGGCAAATTAGATCTCCAACTTGACTGCAATAGACCTTCAGGAAGATTTAGCAGCTTTTGGAGTTGTGGTACATTGTTTTACTATTCAGACACACATGAACAAATATGGCTTTCATGTAAGTCATCAGAAGAAAACCATAAAATTCTGCATCAGAAGTATGAAAAAGAGCATTTAACCACTTAGTGACGGCCTGCCGTATATATAAGTCGGCTGCAACTAGGGGGAGTTTGATGTGAGCTCCTGCACGGAGCTCACATCAAAGCTCCGACATCTCAGCTGTTCTCAGCAGCTGAGATGTGGGAGTAACAGCTCCGATCGGTCCTGTTTAACCCCTTAGATCCCGCCATCAATCTCTGAGAGCGGGATTTAAGGGAGCAGGAGCGTGCAGCACACGCTTACCCAGCTCCAGGGGAGATCTCGCGATAGTATCGTGAGACCTCCCGTGCTGACGTGACAGGCCGAGGTCCTGGCTTGACCCCGGAGCCTGTCACGGAGCACTTCCAGGTTGTGGTTGGCAGGGCTGCCAACCACAACAGGTCTGCGATTCTGACATATGCAGATGAGCTGCAGCTCATCTGTATGTGTCAGAAGCAATCGGACTGTGCAGCTGCATGCCTCTCACAGGGGCTGTGTAAAAGTAAGAATCAATAAGCAAATAAAGTTTTTATAAAGTTGAAAAAAAAAAACATAAAAGTTCAAATCACCCCGCTTTTCTCCCATCCACAATAAAAGTATTAAAAAAATTAATAAAATACACATATTTGGTATCGCCGCGTTCAGAATCGCCCGATCTATCAATATAAAAAAATCAAATAATGAGAGCCATAAACTGCATAGCGCAAAAAATGGTTCAAACGCCGAAATTACGTTTTTTTGGTCGCTGCAACAATGCTAAAAAATGCAATAACGGGCAATAAAAACAGCGCATCCACCCTATTATGGTATCATTAAAAATGTCAGCTCGAGACGCAAAAAATAAGCCATCACCAGCCCCAGATCCCGAAAAATGAGGACGCTACGGGTTGCAGAACATGGCGCAAAAAGTGCAATGTTTTTTTTTCATGCTTTTGAATTTTTTTTCACCACCTAGATACCAGTAAACGTATACATGTTTGGTATCTACAAACTCGCACTGACCCGAGGCATCACACGGTCCCATCGGTTTTACCATATATTGAACACGGCGACTACAAAACCAAAAAATCAAACGTGTAATTGCACTTTTTTTGCAATTTCACTGCACTTGGAATTTTTTTGCAATTTCCCTGTACATTATATGGTAAAACAAATTATTGCATCTGAAAGTACAACTCGTCCTGCAAAAAACAAGCCATCATATGTCTGTGTCGACAGAAAAATAAAAAAGTTATGGCTCTTGGAAGCCGAGGAGCGAAAAAACGAAAATGAAAAATGACAAATTTCTTCGTCACTAAGGGGTTAAACAAGCCTGATGTATTAAGGAAAAAAATAATGTGGGCCAATGAGGTTAAAATAGAACTCTTTGGCCACAATGAACAAAGGTATGAGTGGAGAAAAAGGGGACAGAATTTCAGGAAAAGAACATCCCACCAACTATTAAGCATGGAGGTGAATCAATCATACTTTGGGGTTGTGTTGCAGCCTATGGCAGGAGGAACATTTCACAGATAGAAGGAAGTATGGATTACGTGAAATTTCAACAAAATCTTGATTCAAACATAAAACCATCTGAAAAAAAAGCTGAAGCTGAATAGAAGATGGCTTCTACAAATGGATAATGATCCTAATTACACATGTAAATCTGCAAAAGATTACTGAAGGTTTTACAATGGTCCTCATAGGCCCCTAATCTGAACATCATTGAAAATTTGTGGCTAGACCTCAAAATAACAGTGCATGCAAGACAACCAATTAATTTTACAATATTTTTTCAAGATAGATCAGATGAAAATCTCTTAAACAAGAATTGAAAGTCTCTTGGCTGGCTACAAAAAGTGTGTACTTTCAAAAGGGGGTGATAGGTATTACCCATGCAGGTTTGTTTGTCAAGAATCCAAAGGATCTTTAACTTTAAGCCTTATTGAGATAATTTCATCTTCAACTTGCTTAACTGTTCACAATAACAGTAATTTTGACCAGGAGTGCCCAAACGTTTGCATGCCACTGTAATGACTCATTTGTACACTTTGCTTTTAGGGAACCTGTCATGTCCAAGAACTATTTATATGAAAATATGGAGTTAGTCTTCAAAAAGTGGCATTAAAATCTTTCCTGGCTGCCTAGGTGGTAGTGTGACTACAGGATGAAAATAAACTGATATTGTCCCTATAGCCATTAGCTTGCAGCCATTGGGAAAATTTATGGAGCAGTTCCAGTGATCATTCCAATTCAGCAGTTCCATGTCATTCATATCAGTGACCACAGCTGGAATCACACCTGGCACATTAACAGCCTGCTTTGCAGCATGTATGTGCAGAATATGTGTGCATAGTAGACTGTTCATAAATGTGTTGGAGAGTGATACAGCATGCTCACTGTCTAGTGATTAGTGCCTGTAACAGCTCATTACATGTGGCTTCAAAGAGGATATCAAGTTTATTTTGTCACTGTAGCTGCACTTCCAGTAACCACTGATCCCAATGATATATCACTTAATGAGCTGCTTGCTTTAGTGCTGACAAAAGTCATTGTTTTATCAGCAAGAGATTATCACTAGAAGACTATTAAACCTTCTGCCATATTAATAAGCTCTATATAACCTTGCCTCTACCACTGATTGACAGCTTTCTTCTTATATGCAGTGTACAAAGAAATCTGCCAATGAGTCACATGATGAGCATATACAGAGCTCAGCATTCAAAGAACTGGTAGTTTACAGCAGATAAAACAGTGATTTTATCAACACAACATCAAGTATTAAAGTAAGTGAAACATCGCTGGATTCAGGCTCTCTGCCTCAACATCATGTTGCACATAGATGGGGTACTAAAAACCTGGTGACAGATTCTATTCAATACAATTAACTCTCCAAGTCAACATTTTATACTGTATGCAGGTAAATTGCATTTATGGACATGACTGGCAGACAGCAGCATGCTCTGTGATCATTTAGTAAATTTAGTTCTGTTATGTTATCTGCTTCTGGGCTCATAGACAAGAAATGTAGGACATTCAGAAGGGGCACCTTTACTTCCATCGCCGGCAGCATTATGGACTTTTGATGGAATTTTGATATTTGATGCTGAGCTGTAGAAAAGTGAAGCTATGCAGCAATCGCCTTAGAGAGCAGATCTGTCTGAACCTTATCCTAAATCACAGGAAATCACTACAGAGGGACAGATTTGATTCCAGTTAATCTGTATTCTGAGACCCATACTAAAAGACAAATGTCTTGTAACCACGCTACGAAGAAGAGAACAAAAGACCATGTAACAGATAACTAAGACAGGAGGAGAATTACCCTTGTGGCTTGTTCTTGTCTTAACAGATTTGAGACTGATACCATAACAATGGGTAACACTGATCAAATATATAATGGACAACAAGTTAAGGCAAAATGTAAACATTTATGAAACACAGTTCATATGAGCCTGTGAAGTTCAGTCCTGGAGACTGTCAGTTAGGCTAAGGTCAGACCTGCATCTGTCCCTAGCCTGCCGGATGTGCTGCAAACTTAGAAAATTTCAGTCTGAGCGCATAGCGTTACCTGCACGTAACGCTATGTGCCACCTGTGTATAGTATCCCTATGGCAACCAGCAGCCTCACGCACCAGTGGCTCCACTCACCACTCCTGGATATGCAGTTTTGATGAGCAAACAGGAAACGCGGTTTGCAGAGTTTTCCTGTGTGCTCTCCAAAAGCGCATATCCTGGAGTAGTGAGTCTAGCCACCGGGTGCGTGAGGCTGCTGGTTGCCATGAAGATCAATGCACAGGCGGCGAATAGCGTTCCATGCTGGTAACGCTATGAGCTCAGACTAAAGTTTTCTAAGTTTGCAGCGCATCTTGCAGGCTAGGGGCAGACGCAATGCCTGACCCTAGCCTAAGTCCATAAATCACAGTATATACTAGTGCATCTCAATGAATTAGAATATCATCAAAAAGTTAATTTATTTTAGTAATTCAATACATAAAGTGAAACACACATATTATATAGAGTCATTACAAACAGAAGTGAGCTATTTCAAGTGTTTAGTTCTGTAAATGTTGCTGATTATGGTTTATAGCCAATGAAAACCCAAATTTCCTTGCTGACATATTTCACGAGACATCAAAGGGTGAATATAATATTGCCCTGAAGCATGGCAATATGATAGTGATTTGTCCTGAGAATGAGGTCAGGGAACTTTTAAATGTGTTGACTAATAAATCAATATTATATTCACCCTTTGATGTCTCGTGAAATACGGCAGCATGGTTTTTACCCCTTCATTAGGGATGGGCGAATCTACTCGCTAGGAATCATTACTCTGGGAGTAGTAAGGGACTCGCAGGACTCGGTACTCTGCGAGTTTCCCAGCGTTTTCTCGCACAATAACGAGTCCAATGCAAATCAATGGCAATCTTAGTTTTGTCAGAGATTATGACAAAACTAGGATTGCCATTGACTTGCATTGGACTCGTTACTGTGCAAGTAATCGCAGGGAAACTCGCACAGTAAGGAGTCCGGCTGTCTGCTCTGTGTGCAGGCTGCCGCAGCTCCAGGGTCCTAGGCCCGCCTGCTCTCCCTGTGCACAGAGATGATGTAGCAGAGCTGAGATTGTTCTCAGTCTGCTCATTTCCTGTGCATAGACATCTATATCTATGCACAGGGGATGTAGCAGAGAGGACATCGCGTTTTGGACTACGTCGGACGGAAGAGGATTTTTTTAATTAAAGATGGAGTCCCTAATGGCTTTTTTTTTTTTATTTCTAATAAAAAATTTTCTCTGTGTTGTGTTTTTTTTAACCCTTTATTGGAGATTCTTAGTGGCGGTGTCAAACCTGGCCTGACATTAAGAATCCCGGGCTTAATACCAGCTTGTATAACAAAGGTGGTATTAACCCCTTTATTACCCAGCGTGCCACCGCCACCAGGGCCGCTGGAAGAGCGGGGTTCAGCGCCAGAGGATGGCGCTTCAATGAATGCGCCATCTTCTGGGGCGGCTGCGGGCTGCAATTTGCAGCGGGGAATGCCCAGAAAGCTTGGGCCTCCCTGCGCTGCGGATTCCAGCCCCCAGCTGCTTAGCTGTACCTGGCTAGACATAGAAATTGCGCGGAGCCCCACGCATTTTTTTTTTATTATTTCATGAAATTCATGAAATAATAAAAAAAGAGGGCTCGCAGCCCGACACAGAGCAGACAGCTGGACTCCTTACTGTGCGAGTTTCCCTGCGATTACTTGCACAGTAAGGAGTCCAATGCAAGTCAGTGGCAATCCTAGTTTTGTCAGAGTCTCTGACAAAACTAGGATTGCCATTGATTTGCATTGGACTCGTTACTGTGCACGTAAACGCTGGGAAACTCGCAGAGTAACGAGTCCTAGCAGATAGAGCCTGAAGCTTACGAGACACATCTGCGATTTGTAAATCGCACATTACTCGCTATTACTCGCTTCCCCATTCATTAACATTGGACTCGCTAGACTCGCAACGAGTAGCGAGTCCCGGGCTCGGACTCGCTAGAGTCAAGCGATTCCGAGTAATTTAGGACTCGCCCATCACTACCCTTCATCATTCCCTACTCTATATGCGCCAGCCTAGGGACTGCAGCAGCCTTGCTGTATTCATCTGAAACTATTTGCCATACATTGATGCACATTCTCTATGACTGGTAGAATACTCATGGTATTTAAAACTTATAAAGTAGAGGGGAATTAAATTCTACTTGATTTTAGCAAAAATATGAATGCTCCAGAATGCAGATTTTATATATTTGTTCTGTGGGAATTGTACAAGATGGCGGTTGATCTTGCTAAACTGTGGGGAGGATGCAGTTACTCATATGTTGAGGCGCGGCGGTTCGATGTGACAGTGATGCAGTGGCGGGTGCCATGTATCATTGGGTCTGTGCAGTAACATGTCTTGTTGGTTGTGGGTTGCTTTGGAACTGCTGGTGCGCAAGGGGCCATTACCACCAACTGGCACCATATTTGGACACCCATAACATGAGTGTCCAAATATGGCTGCCACAGTGCCTGATGTCTGGACAACTTAATGCCAAAAGTGGATGATGGACCAGACTTCAGGACTATGTAAGTAGATTATATATGGACAGTAAACTGTGAATTAGTGATAGGGTCTTAGTTGGACTAAGTTTCACGCAGAACCCTGTTTGGACAGGGACAATCTCCTGCTGATAAAACATTCATTGTATTGAAAAATTAGTACACTGCCTAAATAAGTGACAAATCGCTGAATTCAGTTTTTCAGCCTCCATCATGCTCTACAGTCTCTATAGACTACAGAACAAAATAAGGGACATTTCATTTGCAGCAAGTAAATTTCATACCAATCAAATTTCATGGTAAATTCTGGCACATTTCGTGAATTCAGGTAGATTAAATCATTGATATTTGTGTGGCAAATTGTGTAGCTCTATATGATGTCATTAAAAAAATGTTGACTATAACAGAAAAATGACAGAACATATATTAAAGCTTGTTGCATATGGAGCAATAGAATTTTTTAACCTGTCCTGGAAAAGCCCTTTCATTGTGGGCATCCTTCTGACATGATTACAGCTTAGCCTCTGAATTTGGCATCAATTAACAAGTGCAGCTCCAACCTTTGTGATTATTAGCTATTAGAATAAGTTTTCTGTCTGTCTACTTTCTCAATGTAGAAGTTCAGACCCAATCGTACTAGATCCAGCAAGACAGGTCCAATTTTTAGGCATTAACCCGGTTATGTGCCAATGGCCCAGCTTGGCCCCATGCTGTTAGTGAGTTTGGGCCCCATGGAGAAGATGGGAACAAAAAGAATGCTTTGATTTTATCTATCTATCTATCTATCTATCTATCTATCTATCTATCTATCTATCTATCTATCTATATCTATCTATCTATCTATCTATCTATCTGTACCATTACACACAGAGATCTGTGCAGACATTGCTTGCAACTCACTGGTTGCATTTTATAGGAAACCAATAAGGTGTGACTCTAACCAAAACTGTTTTAAATCTACAAAGAGTGCACAATTAAGATAATTTCTTTATTTAGTTAATACTAAAAATAGTCAGTAGTGTGAGTGTACCCTACACTTGTATTTGGTAAAACTGAACAGTTGTGGAGGGTGGAACCTATAATCCTATCCTTCTCCTATCAGCTGTCCCTGCCTGACTACGGAGATTTAGACACATTATTTTTCTGGTGTCCCCGTTCATCGGCGGCTTATCCTAGTGTCCCTATACTTCTACTAGGAGTGGTTCCTACCGATAAGGTTCTATACTGTTCTAAAGTGTTATTTTAAAAAAGAAAACATGGGCATTTTGTTGCCGTGTACAAATGTAACAATGTGTCCATGATTTCACTGCAACCAGTGAGTTGCAAGCAATGTCTATACAGATATCTCTGTGTGTAACGGTACCAATAGATAGATAGATAGATAGATAGATAGCAAACTTTATTTTATGGATGAATTGTGATATATACATAAATATGTATTAAACGTTTATTATATTTGCCATTAGAAACTATTACTAATATCAATGAGGTTGCTGTTATCTTTACCAAGATTGAAAGTAAATATACATAGGTTTCAAATATAGCAAGTGACATAAATGTTTAGCTCATAAATTGAATTGATGGGAGAATGTGTGAGAATTAAAGCAGACATTTTGATAACAATATTAAACCATTCAGGTCATCTCTGGGAAATGTGCCAACATCATCTCTCCAACAAGCTGTGTAGTTCTCATTTTTCCATTTAGAATTGGAAGAAGAATTAAGCTGAGTGAGCGTCTTAAGTATAACTTTGAAAAAAAAAATCTGATAATTTTGCGATCATGTAGACTTCTTTTTAAGGATGAATATTCATGTTTTATTTGACTTTATTTGATTTCTTTACTAAGAAAGAGTGTTACACAGTCATCAAATAGCATTATATTTTATTACAATTTCTATACTATACAGTAATGCTACTGAAATTCTGTTCTACAGAAGGATCTTGTTTTCATCATTCTTACTTTATTTGGCAGTAAAATTTTCCCCGATGTTCATGATCTGGTCATCCATATGTAAGTGATGAACAATCACTTGTGGTTTAATACAAGTACAGGGTGGACCATTTATAGGGTGGGCCCTTTATATGGATACACCTAAATAAAGTGGGAACGCTTGGTGATATCACCTTCCTGTTTGTGGCACATTAGTATATGGGAGGGTATACTAATATGCCACAAACAGGAAGTTGATATCACCAACCGTTCCCATTTTATTAAGGTGTATCCAAAAATGGATGATATAAATGGCACACCCTTTAAATGGCCCACCTTGCATAGTTGAGAAAACCCCAGAATGTAAGATTGGATGGCTTCATTAAAGCCAATATTTGTGCATAAATACATGTAATAATGTCCTGACAAACTGTTGCCTTTTGATAGTTTTCTATTTTGAATATTTTATAATCATTTTAACATTTCACACCTTTAAACTGCTATGTATATGGTATTAACTTCTTGCCTTTCAAACCTGTTGTGGACTTGTAATTGCACAGAACAGCAAACTAAACTGGTAGAGATGCAGGAGCGATGTACAGGTCATTTTGATGGGGATTCCAGGCTACTTAAAAGCTTGAGCAAATATTCTACAGAATGAACATATTCATAAAGACCCATGAACCTAGAGTATGCAAAAAGTGTTTCCCCTTAGTTCTAACTTGGGTAACATGCATAATCTAGAAACAAAAACGATCGAACAAGAACCTAAGATGGAACCAGCGATTATACTTGAGCATTCATAGGAATAACTGTATAGTGCAACATCAGACGCTAAGCCCATGACATACTCAGCAGATGTCAGCTGTGTTATACAGTCCAATAGGTCCAATTGCTGAAGTTTAACTATTTAGATGCCAATGTCAATAACATCAATGTCAATATTGTACATTTCTAATTCGAGGTATTTGCTAATATTATTATTACACCTACTACATATTGGGATGGGATCTTAGAGATGTGAATATCACTTTAACTGTACAGTGACCATATTGTGTGATAAATCATTGACAGAGTTAGTCGTTATTTTATTTAAAATCAAGGATTCATTCTTTTAAAGGGTTACTGTCATCTTGTTTTTTGTAATATAATCTGCGTGCACCATAATGTGGGATCAAAGATCTTGATTACTGGGATATACCACTTACTAGGCTATATATTGCTGTTTCAATAAAATCAGTGTTTTATGAGCTGGAGATTATCACTACAGAACAATTGGCCTCATACATCCTAGTCCAACCACACCCACAGAACTGATTAGCAGCTTTCTCTCACCATACAACATACACAGAAAGCTGAAGTGTAGGAGGGGTTAGACACAGTTCAACAACTGTGACCCTATAATAACTGTGGCACCCAGTATACTAAGTGATACATCACTGAAAGCAGGGTCTTTTTCCCTACCTCATGCTGCTTGTCAGATTACCTAAGAATAATATTCTGAAAGATTACTTTAAATACATAAATATTCATAAGTATCTTTTCAATGTAAGATATGTATTCATAATAATTTGCTATACTATTTTTATATTTATATAATTGATTATAAATGTATAAACTGTTCTGTATAAAGATATTAATGCAGGGAATCCTAAAAGAGTGCAAACAAGTATCGAAAAACAAAACCTGACACTTTGTATCTTCATAACTGATGTAGAATGGCTAGAGGAAGCTTGAGGCCATTTATTTCAAAACCTCAGCTTCTAATTATACTCACATTCAGATTTTTACTGCATACAGTACAAACGGCGACTGATCTGCTTGTGCCCCCTTTTCTTTATGAAGCTTGAATTTAGGCGTATTAAATACATATTTCATATGCATCAGGTGGCGAGTCCCATCTGAATCAAAACTGCCACATGCAGATGGGAACACTTTTCATAATGTATGCCCTGTAGCAAATAGGACTTTTACCAAAAAAAATGAAGCTTGTAAGTCAATGCAAAACTTTAGAAGCTGATTGATGTTTTCCGGCAAACTGTGTTTTTGTAGCATTGAGAGATAGATAATTCATATGTTATGAAATTGTCTCCTTATACGATCCACTATTTTCTACAAGATGAGATTCAGATAGTCAACAGATCTATTACGACAAGAGAACTTATGACAAAGAAATGGAAGAAAATATAAACATCTATCATATTAGCATAGAGAAATAAATCAAGAGCAAGTGTGACTATATGAAGCAAATAGTAATGATTAGTAAAATATGAATACAATTATCCAAATCTTATACTAATTATTGTGTAGACATAGAGTGAAAAAAAAAAACAATTTTATTTGAAGAATATCGACTTGACATGTGTGATAATTGCAGCCTTGGATGTTCAGATTTGACCACAGTTACACTACAATTTACCTGAACTTAACACTTGACTCTGAACCCTGTTCAATTACATGGAGATCTGAACGCCTGTTGTAAAATGCTTGAAAAATTACCACAGTAAAGGCTAGGGGGCTGCAAGAGAAAGCATAATGGAGGCAATTGTCCCTGCAATAGTGGATATGGAATGATAAACAAAATAGCAAGAAGGTAAAACAGACAGCTGCAGGCTACAACCCTTGGCTCTCTACTTTAGCAATAAAAGAGAAAAGGCAGCACTCACTGATGGTATGATCTTCAGTTTAATTTAAATAAAGTGTTTTATCAAACAAGTAGGGGCCCTAGGGCCAACAGTGAAGGGAGAGAGAGGATGTCAGGGCACCAAGGGGATGGATGATGATCGTTTCATTCAGATGAACTTTAACAGGACCCATTGAAGTTCATTTGAACTAAACAATTATCGTCTGTCCCCTCCTTGTCATTTTCTCCCTTCCCTCACTGTTGGCCCCTACCTGTTTGATGAAGCACTTCATTTGCATTAAACTGAAGATCACACCATCAATGAGTGCTGACTTCTCTTTTCTATTGCTGTTCTGGATTGCCCCTTTGCTGGGATCTTGGATTGTGCAGCTGTAACAGTTTCAGTTTAGCTTTGTGGGTTACCAGTGTTGGACGTACTGCACAACACGTAATGAAGTTGGCGCCAAATTTATTTTGTCCTATCTCTATTATACATATTTACTTGGTTCTATTATATATATTTACTTGGTTGTCTACTTTACTTTGGTTGGTTATAAAAAATAAAAAGGATCCTACACCATCTTCTGCACTATTTTTGATAACCAGTCAAGGAAAAGCAGACAGCAGAGGTTTGCAGTCATCACTCCTGGCTTCTTTTTATTTTTACTATTTTATGCATGTATTTAGGCTCCAGAATGCTTACAGTTTGTAATATACTCTCTGGCAGCATTGTCCATCCTTAACTACATATTATATCTTGTCCTATGACCATTCCTTGTTCCTGATTTTATGTAGTTCAAAATTGCAGAGGGTGGACAGTGTATACGGACCTGCGCTGCATAGACCAGAAAGATCAGACGGTGTTCATCATTATAGTGTTTATTTCTGACGCATTTCAGAGTTAGTCTCAACTCCTTCCTCAGGGAATGGTAGTGTTCCCTGAGGAAGGAGTTGGGACTAACTCCGAAACACGTCAGAAATAAACACTATAATGATGAACACCGTCTGATCTTTCTCGTCTATGCAGCGCAGGTCCGTATACACCGTCCAACCTCTGCAATTTTGAACTACGTTGACCGTTGTGGTGTGGATCTTTGCAGCAGCTATTACCTTTTGTCCTGATGCTTGTTGTGTGCTACACAACCCCTCCAGGTGAGTGACTAATTAGATCTAGTCCACCTTTTTATCAATGATAAGACCCTAATCGTGCTTCTCTCTCCCTTTTCTAGTTTTGATCATTCCTGATTTTGGAACACCTGGTCACAAGCCTGCCTCATTTCCTTCTTCTCTACATGTATTGAAAACCATTTTGATGAAGATATAGTAGGACCGTGAACCTCCCATCCCAGTGCCTGCACACTGTTAGTCAGTGCAAAGGGGCACTAGAATGAAACAGCTAGTGGAAAACAGGGGTATGGAGCGAGATCACCCTATACTCAGCATATAATAGTTGTGTATTATAGCCAGGACCTGCGTCCCAAAATTACGGTTGGTGCAAAACTCTTCCCATGATTGTTAACCTAAATCCTACTGTCATACTCAGACAGCAGCATTTAAGACTGGTGTAATAGAATAAAAGCAAATCAGGCCCCAGCACATGCAGCTGAGACTACACATGCTTGGGCTTTTCAGAATTAACCCTCACACAATCAGGTCAGCACCTTTGGAAGAGTTCACAATCTCCTGATATGCCATCATCTGTGAACTTCAAGAACCTCAAAATCTCCCTTAAGGTTAGTGGCCAAAACAGCAGCCATAAGAAATGGTGCTTGAGAACATAATGTTACCTGAGTTCACAGCAATTGAGTTTTGCATTAGCTTTCAACCCAGTGACTTTAAAGGAACCTATAAGGGCGGCTTCACACTGCGGTGTGATCCTCTCCATCCCTGACAGCCCCGGACTGGATCAGCACACAGAACTGAAGGGCTAATTTGCTCTCCGGTCAGGTGTGCAGCCGCACGCAGCTCCCGCTGCTGATAGGTCAGGACTGTGGCGCCACGGTCCTGACCTGTCAGTGGCTGCAGCTGCGTGCGGCTGCACACCAGACCGGAGGGCAAATTAGCTCTCCAGTTTTGTGTGCTGATCCAGTCCAGTGCTGTCAGGTTCATCCCTGACAGCCCCGGACCGAATCACACCGCAGTGTGAAGCCGCCCTTAAGCTTACTGGAGCTTTCAACTGTCCCAAATGATTAGATTAAAGATAGATGTATAGATAGATAGATAGATAGATAGATAGATAGATAGATAGATAGATAGATAGATAGATAGTTGGATGTATAGATAAGATAGGAAAGATTGATAGATTTATAGAAAGATAGAAAGAATGGATGATACATAGATAGGTAGATAGATAGATAGAATAGATAAATGGAAATAATAGATAGATTTAGAGAAAGATGAATATATATATATATATATAGTGGGAGAGAAATAACATTAGATATATTTATAGATAGATAAATAGATAGATTTAGAGATAGATGAGAGAAGCGATATGGCGTGAGACACAGCAAGTGTGACAAGGGCTAACATCATTGAGGTTACCTCACGTCACACAGGGTAACCTCAACTGCGCAATATCCTCTGAGTGATTTAGGATAACGTCAGTGAAGGCATTGCTTGTCACAGAGCCGTGCAGTGCAGTGAGTCCATGCAGTGACTGCTTGAAGATTGAGACTTCGAGGGACATTCATCGAACTGTAACGAACATCACTTTCTTTTAATAGGAGATTAAAGTGTCTTGTTTTTACATCTTGTTTTTATTTTTTCACTAATATACTTTTGTTTTGCAGATTCGCTTTTCTTGAGGATTATGTTGGATTTGGTGGTAGACGGCAGAATCCCTGGACTATGTGAGGATTTATTTATCTATTTTATTTTTGGGTCTTTTTACATTTGTTCTCCAAAATAAATTGGTTATAGTGGGATTGTGTGTGGGAGTTAAAGTGCAAATAAAATATTTTGATTTGTTTACATTTGTGTATTTATTGACTGTGTTAGTAATGTTGGGTATTCCATTGATGCCTTGACATTACTAACCTCTGGAGTTGATGCCAGGTAACATTACACAGCTGGCATCAACCCACAAAACCATTACCCTTGGTGCGTTTGACCAGGGCAGCAGGAAAAGCTGGGGTGCAATACCAGGAGTGGCACATCTAATGGAGGCACCACTTCTGGAGTGGCTGCGGCCTGCTATTTTTAGGCGGTGGAACCGATAATTGTGGCCGATTACAACCTGACAATAACAGACCCCAGCTGTCAGCTTTATACTGGCTTGTCTTCCAAAATGGGGGGACCACATACCTTTTTTTCAAATTATTAATTCATTTGTAAATAATTAGCAAAAGTAGCATTTGGTGACATTGTAAAGCTGACAACTGTGGTCTGCAGGCTGTAGCTGCCTACTTTATCCCAGCTGGTGATCAAAAATAGAGAGGACCCTACATTTTTTATTATTTCTTTTTTAGCTACCGTATATACTCGTGTATAAGCCGAGTTTTTCAGCCCAAAATTTGGGCTGAAAAGTCTCCCCCTCGGCTTATACACGAGTCACTATAGTTGGTGGGGGCTGTGGAGGCTGGAGGAGGCGAGGGGAGGCTGCTGTATGAGCGGCCCCGTCACGTGGGGCCGCTCATTATATATGCACTGCTTCCCCCTGTCAATCAGCGACAGGGGGAAGCAGTGCATAACTAAATAAATGGCCCCCAAATGCTGGCACTCGCCCCCCTTGTAAGGGCCCCCCCCCCCGCTGCTTATCTTACCATCCCGGTCTTCTGCTCAGCGCCGCTCCTCGGTGCTCCGTTCTTCATCCTCCCGTCCAGCTACATCCGGGATCCCCGGCCGTCGCAGGCATATGACGTCATCGTGCGACGGCCGGAGATCCCGGATGCAGCCAGCGAGGACGGAGCATGAAGAACGGAGCACCGAGGAGCGGCGCTGAGCAGAAGACCAGGATGGTAAGATAAGCAGCAGGGGGGGAAGCCCTTACAAGGAGGGGGGTGAGTGCCAGCATTTGGGGGCTGCTGGATACCCCCTGGGGGCTGCTGTATAACCCCTGGGGGGTGCTGTATACCCCTGGGGGGTGCTGTATAACCCCTGGGGGCTGCTGTATACCCTCAGGGCTGCTGTATATACTGCTGGGGCCTGTATACCACTGGGGCTGCTGTATATACTGGTGGGGTCTGTATATACCACTGGGGAGGCTGCTGTATACCACTGGGGTTGCTGTATATACTACTGGGGCCTGTATATGCCACTGGGGAGGCTGCTGTATACTACCATTGGGGGGCCTGTATACCACACTGCTTGGGGCTGTATACCTGTGCTGGGGTCCACCCTCGGCTTATACACGAGTCAATAGGTTTTCCCAGGTTTTGGGGGCAAAAGTAGGGGGGTCGGCTTATACACGGGTCGGCTTATACACGAGTATATATGGTAAATACAAGGCTAAAACACCCTTTAGTGCCAAATAAAAGGCACTAAAGGGTGAACACTTACAATATATTGGGGGATGGGACATTATATAGTCATTTGATATGTATCTTTCTAACTATGTATCTACCTATCTAATTATCTATGTGTGTATAGATCTATCTGTCTATGCATCCATCTACCTATCAATCAGCTGTAAAATCTAATAAATCGAGAAAGCATACAACACTCTTAAAGGCTCCATTAAAGTGACTGGGTTGAAAGCTACCGCAGCACCCGATGGCTGTGAACTCAGGTAACATTAAGGCTATCTGGTAAGCACCATGTTTGTCACATCTGATGGATGCAACAACTGAAGGGCAGTGTAGAGCTGCTATTTTGAGGTTGGAAAAACCCAATAATGATGGTCCACTCCAATCTTAAAATACCAACCCCCAGCTATCCACTGTTTCTGCACTGGTTAGCAAAAAAATGTGGGGGCCGCAACCATTTTTCAAAATTATTTATTTAACCCCTTCACAACCTATGACGTAAGGGTACATCATAGGTCATGTCCCTCACTTTGACGTGAGCTCCCATGGCGAGCTCATATCATTCCCCGCCATCTCAGCTAATCTCAACAAATGAGATGTGGGGCTAACATTCACTGACAGCAATATCCAAAAGAGCCATGGCTGGGATCGCTCCATTCCCCACCGTGGTTGGAGATGCCATGATAAGATCACAGGATCTTTAAGTGTCATCTGATAGCCCAGGGTCCTGCAGTGACCAAAGATGCTATCAGAGATCACTTCCTGTGGTTGGCTGGCAAGCACTGCCAACCACCGAGAGTAATCATTTGTGCTATGTCCCGATGGACATAGAGCAAGCGATCGAACACTACAGCACTGTGGTGCCCTATGAGGCACTGTGAAATAAAGTAAAAATTAAAAAATTTAGTTTTTAAAAATATAAAAAACACAAAAGTTCAAATCACCCCCCTTTTTGGCTATTCAAAATGAAAGTATTAAAAAAAATACACATATTTGGTATCGCTACATTCAGAATAGCCAATAGCTATCAAGATTTAAAATCAATTAATCATAGCTGTGAATTGTGTAACAGAAATAGAGGTCCATACGCCAAAATTATTTTATTTTGGTCACTGCAACATTGCAATAAATGCAATAATGGGCAGTCAAAACAGCACATCCACCCTAAAATGGCATCATTAGAAACATCATCTCAAGATGCAAAAAAAAAAGCCGTCACACAGCCCCAGATCCTGAAAATTGAGAACGCTACAGGTCACAGAACATGGCACAAAAAGTGCAATTCTTTTTATTTTTTTTCATTCTGAATTTATTTTCATCACTTAGATAACAGTAAAAGTATACATGTTAGGCATCTATGAACTCGTACTGACCCGAAGCATCATACTGTTATGTCAATTTTATCATATAGTGAACATGGTGAAAAAAAACAAACAAATGTGTAATTGCACAGTTTTTGCAATTTCATTGCATTTAAAATTTTGTTCCCATTTTCCTGTACACTATAAGGTAAAATGATTTAATCTGAAAGTGAAACTTGTCCCTCAAAAAACATGCCCTCATATTCCTATATTGATTGTTGGAAAAAAAGCATGACAAAGCCTCTATTTGTGATCTTCAGCTCCCAGATGTTTGAGCACCATTCAGTTTGATCACTTTCCTATCCATTTCTGGCTTTTTAATGCCCCACCAAATCCATCATTGGGACCGGCAGAAAATTATTTGTGTTTCCCATTGACTTTCATTGGGTTTGATATTTGTAATGAATACACAAATAATACAATGTACAGATAATCTGAACCCAAATATCTCACTATTCACTTACCACTAATGTATATGTACACATATATATATCTACTATATAATTGCCGTAGGCACTTCCGTGTCGGACCCCGAAAAGACCGTGGCTTTGTCACTCTATGACGTCACCACTCGCGAGCAATGGCCGCGAAGCGGCTATTGCGAGTCGCTGGCCGAAAATCGAACCAGAGGCTCGGCTATAAAGTTAGCGATTTACCGCTGATGTAGCGCGAGCAATGGCCGCGAGGCCATTGCGAGTCGCTACCTCAGCCGCCGCACCTGCCGCAAGTCCCCCTATACTTTCTATGGGGATCCATTGCGAGTCGCTGTGTAGCGCGAGCAATGGCCGCGAGGCCATTGCGAGTCGCTGCCTGAGCCGCTGCACCTGCCGCAAGTCCCCAGAGGCTCGGCTACAAAGTTAGCGATTTACCGCTGATGTAGCGCGAGCAATGGCCGCGAGGCCATTGCGAGTCGCTACCTCAGCCACCGCACCTGCCGCAAGTCCCCCTATACTTTCTATGGGGATCCATTGCGAGTCGCTGTGTAGCGCGAGCAATGGCTGCGAGGCCATTGCGAGTCGCTGCCTGACCCGCCGCACCTGCCGCAAGTCCCCCTATACTTTCTATGGGGATTACCGCAACCGCGCCGCAAGTGTAACGGTTATGCGGCAAACGCGGCAGATGCGGTTACACTTGCGGCGCGGTTGCGGTAATCCCAATAGAAAGTATAGGGGGACTTGCGGCAGGTGCGGCAAGTGCGGTTTTGCACTTGCGGCAAGTGCGGTCGCGAATAAAACCGCAGTCAGCCGCGGTTTTTTTCGCGGCCGCACCTGCCGCAAGTGCAAAAACGCATTTGCCGCACCTGCCGCAAGTCCCCCTATACTTTCTATGGGGATTACCGCAACCGCGCCGCAAGTGTAACGCTTATGCGGCAAACGCGGCAGATGCGGTTACACTTGCGGCGCGGTTGCGGTAATCTCCATAGAAAGTATAGGGGGACTTGCGGCAGGTGCGGCAAGTGCGGTTTTGCAGGTGCGACAAGTGCGGTTTTGCACTTGCGGCAAGTGCGGCTGCGAAAATCTTAAAAAAATTTTTAAAATATTCTACAGCTCACAGCTATAAAATAAAAATGCTAATAATAATAATGAAATTAATGCTATTAATACTGCTATTAATGCTACTAATAATGCTATTCATGATATTAGTAATGTTATTAATGCTATTAATAATGCTATTAATGCTAATAATAATGCTATTAATGCTAATAATACTGCTAATAATGCTATTAATACTGCTTTTAATGCTACCAATAATGCTATTAATGCTATTAATAATGTTATTAATGCTATTATTAATGCTATTAATGCTAATAATAATGCTAATAATGCTATTAATATTGCTATTAATGCTACTACTAATGCTAGTAATCATGTTATTAATGCTATTATTAATGTAATTAATGCTAATAATGCTATTAATGCTAATAATTATGCTATTAATGCTAATAATGCTAATAATAATGCTATTTGTGCTATTATTAATGCTATTAAGGCTAATAATCATGCTATTTATGCTATTCAAAATGCTATTAATGCTAATAATATTGCTATTAATGCTCTTTATGCTAATACTAATGCTATTAATGCAATTATTTATGCTATTAATTCTATTATTTATGCTATTAATGCTATTAATAATGCTACTAATGCTAATATTAATGCTATAATCATGCTATTAATGCTATTCTTAATGCTATTAATGCTAATAATATTGCTATTAATTTTATTAATGCTATTATTTATGCTATTAATGCTATTATTTATGGTATTAATGCTATTCATAATGCTATTAATGCTATTAATAATGCTATTCTTGCAATTAATAATGCTATTAATGCTATTAATGCTATTAATTATGCTATTAATGCTATTAATGCTAATATTAATGCTATTAATGCTATTACTGCTAATAATAATTCTATAAATGCTACTAATTATGCTATTAATGCTAATATTAATGCTAATAATGCTAATAATAATGCTATTAATGATATTATTAATACTATTAAGGCTAATAATCATGCTATTAATGCTATTAATAATGCTATTAATGCTATTATTAATGCTAATACTGCTATTAATAATGCTATTAGTGCTAATAATAATGCTATTAATGCTAATAATTATGCTATTATTGGTAATATTAATGCTAATAATGCTAATAATAATGCTAATAATGCTATTATTAATGCTATTAAGGCTAATAATCATGCTATTCATGCTATTAATAATGCTATTAATGTTATTAATGCTAATATTAATGCTATTAATTCTATTATTAATGCTATTAATGCTATTAATAATGCTATTAATGCTAATAATTATGCTATTAATGCTAATATTAATGCTAATAATGCTAATAATAATCCTATTAATGCTATTAATAATGCTATTAAGGCTAATAATCATGCTATTTATGCTATTCAAAATGCTATTAATGCTAATAATATTGCTATTAATGCTCTTTATGCTAATACTAATGCTATTAATGCGATTATTTATGCTAATAATTCTATTATTTATGCTATTAATGCTATTAATAATGCTATTAATGTTATTAATAATGTTATTAATGCTATTAATGCTAATATTAATGCTATTAATGCTATTAAGGCTAATAACCATGCTATTAATGCTATTAATAATGCTATTAATGCTATTTTTAATTCTATTAATGCTATTAATAATGTTATTAATGCTAATAATGCTATTACTCCTCATAATAATGCTATTAACGCTATTATTAATGCTATTTATGGTAATAATGCTATTAATACTAATAATAATACTATTATTAGTACTATTATTGCTATTAATAATGCTATTAATGCTAATAATAATGCTGTTAATGCTAATAATTATGCTATTAATGGTAATAATAATGCTATTAATGCAAATAATATTGCTATTAATGCTATTATTAATGCTATTAATGCTAATACTAATGCTATTAATGCTATTATTTATGCTATTAATGCTATCATTTATGCTATTAATGCTATTATTAATGCTATTAATGCACATACTAATGCTATTAATGCTATTCGTAATGCTATTACTCCTATTAATACTGCTCTTAATGCTATTAATACTGCTATTAATGCTCTTAATACTGTTATTAATGCTCATAATACTGCTAATAATGCTATTAATACTGCTATTACTGCTAATAATAATGCTATTGCTAATATTATTGCTATTGATGATGCGATTATTATTTAAAAATCTTTAAAAAAAACAATAAACATATTCTAGACACCCGATGCATTTGCATCGGGCTCACAGCTAGTATATATATAAATATATATATATATATATCTCACTTGTAAAGTTGGAGGCAGTTACAGTGTTGGCCAAAAGTATTGACACCCCTGCAATCCTGTCAGATAATACTCAGTTTCTTCCTGAAAATGATTGCAATCACAAATTCTTTGGTATTATTATCTTCATTTAATTTGTCTTAAATGAAAAAACACAAAAGAGAATGAAGCAAAAAGCAAAACATTGATCATTTCACACAAAACTCCAAAAATGGGCCAGACAAAGGTATTGGCACCCTCAGCCTAATACTTGGTTGCACAACCTTTAGCCAAAATAACTGCGATCAACCGCTTCCGGTAACCATCAATAAGTTTCTTACAATGCTCTGCTGGAATTGTAGACCATTCTTCTTTGGCAAACTGCTCCAGGTCCCTGATATTTGAAGGGTGCCTTCTCCAAACTGCCATTTTTAGATCTCTCCACAGGTGTTCTATGGGATTCAGGTCTGGACTTATTGCTGGCCACCTTAGAAGTCTCCAGTGCTTTCTCTCAAACCATTTTCTAGTGCTTTTTGAAGTGTGTTTTGGGTCATTGTCCTGCTAGAAGACCCATGACCTCTGAGGGAGACTCAGCTTTCTCACACTGGGCCCTACATTATGCTGCAAAATTTGTTGGTAGTCTTCAGACTTCATAATGCCATGCACACGGTCAAGCAGACCTGTGCCAGAGGCAGCAAAGCAACCCCAAAACATCAGGGAACCTCTGCCATGTTTGACTGTAGGGACCATGTTCTTTTCTTTGAATGCCTCTTTTTTTCTCCTGTAAACTCTATGTTGATGCCTTTGACCAAAAAGAGAGAACATTCTTCCAAAACATTTTAGGCTTTCTCAGGTAAGTTTTGGCAAACTCCAGCTTGGCTTTTTTATATATATGGGGGTAAGAAGTGGGGTCTTCCTAGGTCTCCTACTATACAGTCCCTTTTCATTCAGATGCCAACGGATAGTACTGGTTGACACTGTTGTATCCTCGGACTGCAGGGCAGCTTGAACTTGTTTGGATGTTAGTCGAGGTTCTTTATCCACCATCCGCACAATCTTGTGTTGAAATCTCTCATCAATTTTTCTTTTCCATCCACATCTAGGGAGGTTAGCCACAATGCCATGGGGTTTAAACTTCTTGATGACACTGCGCACGGTAGACACAGGAATATTCAGGTCTTTGTAGATGGACTTGTAGCCTTGAGATTGCTCATGCTTCCTCACAATTTGGTTTCTCAAGTCCTCAGACAGTTCTTTGGTCTTCTTTCTTTTCTCCATGCTCAATGTGGTACACACAAGGACACAGGACAGAGGTTGAGTCAACTTTAATCCTTGTCAACTGGCTGCAAGTGTGATTTAGTTATTGCCAACACCTGTTAGGTGCCACAGGTAAGTTACAGGTGCTGTTAATTACACAAATTAGAGAAGCATCACATGATTTTTCTAACAGTTCCGATACTTCTATCCACCCCCTTTTTTATGCTTGGTGTGGAATTAGATCCAATTTGGCTTTAGGACAATTCTTTTTGTGTTTTTGTCATTGAAGAAAAATTAAATGAAGATAATAATACCAAAGAATTTGTGATTGCTATCATTTCCAGGAAGAAACTGAGTATTATCTGACAGAATTGCAGGGGTGTCAATACTTTTGGCCAACACTGTAGAGGTAATTACATAGTTGTCCACATGGTTCTATTTAGTAACTTTTCTTTTGTTCGCACAATGAAGTGGATTTGGACTTTTATTTCACACTTCCATTTTATTGATATCCTGTCAATTGTTTTCTCCGTACAAAGTTTTGAAGTTCAAAGACTTTTTTAGACTATCATCTGTACATTCCATACACCAAATATAAATTTATTGTGTTTTTAACTATTGATGCGTACACTTGTTTCATTTTTTTAACCTTAGAGGCTTTTTGTACCATTGGATGCCACATTTATAACTGCTGTATATAGAAACAGTATCAATTTTGCCTTCACCCTTTATTACAGAGCTCTTCTGTTTTTGTGCTTTTGCACTTTTGAAGAACCTTTGGCTGAGTGCCCTTATAACTCTATTACATTTTGTGCGGCTGAGACAGAAGTTCATAAAAAAGCCAATAGTCAAAGTCATAAGAAATTTGGAACATTTCTTTTAAAAGAGAAGCCTACATAACAATGTACAACAAATACTGATTGACCAGTCATAGATTTCTGCTAATATGTTGACTACAGAGTAAATTTGTTTTGCAAAAAAAGGGTAACATGAATAAGCCTATTATGACTGTGCGATGAGAATTATATATATGGTTTTTAATCAAATTTCAAATGACCACTAAAGAAATTGTTCACCGAAGGTTGATTTCTCTGAATGACAGTAATCTCTGCTGGTAAATTCCTAAATTGCAGGGCATATAAACAGATCTACTAAAGGTTATCCATCTGACTGATCAATCACACAATGATGGGCAAGGAAAGTGCTGAAAATCAGTCCTTCCCTGCATGATCGCCACAGGAGCTTAGCACAGCTGACATCCAAGCTCCTGCACTTACAGCTAGGGTTGACGTGCATGCCGCCACTTGCTTCTAACCATCTAGGTGTCACAAGCAATAGTGAGCACAGCATTCGGAATGCTGGGGGAGAAAGAGGGATCCCTCTTCCAACTCCATAGCCACCCCCACAACAGAATCATGGGGATATGATGGCTTTCATGGCCCCCAAAGGTCAAATAATGACCACCTTGTGTGCCAGGTATTGTGGCCTAAGATGAGGTAAAACAAATGGACAGTGTTCCTTGGAACTGTTCTGCTCATATAATGAAAGAGGTGGTCAGACAGTCAAATATGTAAAGGTGGCTTTTATTTCATCCGATGCTTTTCGAAGTCATATCCCGACTCCTTCCTCAGGGAGCCAACAATGTGCAATACATCATATACATGTCATAATATATAGTCTCCATTATTGAAACACATGATCATGACATGTTCAATGATGAAAATAATGAGAAGCTAATGAAACTACGTCATATTGAAACCTGATCCCTGTAACAATACATTGACCTAGGCCCCTTTCACATCAGCGGTTTCTGCTGATCGCGGCAGTTGCGGTGAAAAAACCGCAACTGCCGCGATTACCGCATAACGGCCGCACTTGCAGTTCACTTGCGGCAAGCCCCATAGAATGGGGGTATGCCGCGTTTTTTTTGCCGCCTCACCTGCCGCAAGTGCCGATACCGCACCTGCCGCAAGCCCCATAGACATTGTATGGGGTTCGCCGCAACTGAACCGCAAGTGCGGCTGTTATGCAGTAATCGTGGCAGTTGCGTTTTTTTCAACGCAACTGCCGCGATCAGCAGAAACCGCTGATGTGAAAGGGGCCTTAGGTAGTCGAATAATATAACGTAAAAATAGAATTAAAAAGTTCAATTGGAAACAATGGCAGAAGTAAAATCAAGATTACTGTATACATAAAAGAACAAAAACACTAAAAAAGGAAGAATACTTAGTGATTATAGTAAAAGAGAATTAAACTCACAAGATAAGAAACCAAACTATCAAGTGCACCTAAAGGCCACGTCACACACACAGATATCTGTGCAGAGATTGTTCACAGATCTCGGGTGGCAGTGAAATCATGGACACATTGTTCCATTTCGTGGCTGTGTACAAATGGAATAATGTATCCATGATTTCACTGCAACCAGAGATCTGTGACCAATATCTGCACAAATATCTGTGTGTGTGACGTGGCCCTAAGTGATACATCACCTGCCATGTTATGATGATATATAGTGAACTAAACACTGTTTAACAACTAACTGGTTGCAATGAATACTTTTTTTTTAGTATTCTGTGATTTTATTGTGTGATGGAAAAGATATTTGTGTGAAAATTAATTACTAACACAATAGTGTGGGCAAGATTGAGAATAAAAGGATGGATACTAGAGGTGTCAGATAAGAACACAATTATTCAACACGTGTTGTGTTAATTGTGTTGAGTAATTAATTGTGTTCTTATCTGACACTTTTACCTCATCTGATTTCCATGTTTTCAGTGGAGTGTTGGATCCTGCGGCAGCCATATAATATGCTTAGGCTATGTTCACACAGCGCATAATTTTCACGCTTGTTAGTGCACGCTTTTCCACCAAAAGCGCAAATGCATCTACGTTTGCCAGCATAGTGAATGGAAATTTACTTTTACCATGCAAACGCACTTTTATGGGAGAAAACGCGTGTGTAACAAGAATCAACATTTCAATTGTTGGCACTTTTTTTGCACTCGCTTTCTCCCATGGGTCCCATTATAACCACTGGAATTATGCATCGCTGTTCAGACAATACGCAATTTCAGCGCATAAAATGGCGGGCGCTGGGGAAGTGATGTCACACGGGGGAGGAAGGATCCTGTGTTCCTCCCCCGTGTGACAGGCCTTTTGGCTTTTGCAGTGTATTAATATACACTGCAAAAGCTAAATATAAGTTATCAAAAGGTATAAAAATAGAATACTTATCTCTCCCCTGGCTGTTCCTGGTTACTGGGACCCGAGACATCCTCGTCTGATGTGCTGCCGGGACCTTCCAGATCTGTGATTGGCTGGTAGCGATCATGTGATATGTGCCGTGCATATCACATGATCGCTAACGGCTAATCACAGATCTGGAAGTTCCTGGCAGCACATCAGACATGGATATCTCAGGACCCAGTAACCAGGAGAAGTAATTATTCTTTTCATTTTTCATACCTTTTGATAACTTTTATTTAGCTTTCACAGTGTATATTAATACACTGTGAAAGCCAAAAGGCCTGTCACACATGTCACACGGAGGAGGAACACAGGATTCTTCCTCCCCCATGTGACATCACTTCCCTCTTGCGCTTTTGGGGAAGAAAAGCGGCCGTACAAAAACGCGGTGTGTGAATGCGTTTTTCTACTTGCGTTAAATAACAGGGCTGCAAAATGCGGCTAAAAATGCGCTCCCCCAAAAGCGCAGGAAATACACTGTGTGTGAACAAAGCCTTATACCAGTTGTGGGTTAGACAAATGGCTCAGGTAAGCAGTGACATTTATACTGCATTTATAGTTTTTAAAAAGATAAGACCCTCTCTTTCCTTCCTAGTTTCAAAGTATTGTGGCTTGTTATGTCAGATTTCACTAACAGGCATTCTGTCAGTATAATCTAAGAGGTCTCATATATGGCAATACATCAGACTAATGATCAAGATCATAAAACTTATAAATATTTGGTACCTCCATGTCCATAACAAAAGTATGGAATGTGGCATGAATTGATGATTTTTTATCATACCTCCAAAATAAAATTGTAATAAAAAGCAAACAAAAATACAAATGTAAATCAAAATTATACGGCTGAAAAAAAACTTGTAGCTCAAAACATAAGCTGCCATACAGGTTCGTCATTGGAATAATTAAAAATTAAAGCTCTCAGAATACAGGGGTGAGACATACCTGATAAGTCACCAGATGTAAATATTGTAAATATTTATTTTGTATCTGTACTTTATAACTTGCAAAGAGATGATGGGAGTAATACTCTTGTCTGTAAAACAGCCTGATTTATTATTTTTAACACCAAACCTTAGTATATACTGGGCCTAGTGATGGGCGAATCCTAAATTACTCAGAATCGCTAGACTAGCGAGTCCGAGCCCGGGACTCGCTACTCGTTGCGAGTCTAGCGAGTCCAATGTTAATGAATGGGGAAGCGAGTAATAGCGAGTAGTGTGCGATTTACAAATCACAGATGTGTCTCGGAAGCTTCAGCCTGAAGCAATCCTAGTTTTGTCAGAGTCTCTGCCATTGATTTGCATTGGACTCGTTTACTGTGCAAGTAATCGCTAGGAAACTCGCACAGATAAGAGTCGGCTGTCTCCTCTGTGCTGGCTGCCGTAGCTCCAGGGTCCTAGAGCCCGCCTGCTGACTGATGTAGCAGAGCTGAGATTGTTCTCAGTCTGCTCATTCCCTGTGCATAGACATCTATATCTATGCACAGGGGTGTAGCAGAGAGGATATATTAGAAATAAAAAAAAAAAGCCATTAGGGACTCCATCTTTAATTAAAAAAATCCTCTTCCGTCCGACGTAGTCCAAAACGCGATGTCCTCTCTGCTACATCCCCTGTGCATAGATATAGATGTCTATGCACAGGGATGAGCAGACTGAGAACAATCTCAGCTCTGCTACATCATCTCTGTTAGCAGGCAGGCTCTAGGACCCTGGAGCTGCGGCAGCCTGTACAGAGCAGACAGCTGGACTCGGCTCGCAAAGTAACAGCAGTTACTTTGCGAGTTTCCCTGTGATTACTTGCCCAGTAATCAGACCAATGCAAGTCAAAGGCAATCCTAGTTTTGTCAGCGTCTCTGACAAAACTAGGATTGATATTGATTTGCATTGGACTCGTTGCTGTGCGAGTAATCGCTGGGAAACTCGCAGAGTACCGAGTCCTGCGAGTCCCTTACTACTCGCCGAGTAACGAGTCCTAGCGAGTAGATTCGCCCATCCCTAATTGTGCCCATTATGTTTGACCCTGTAATATAGTAACATAGTAACAGTTTTTAAAGTTGAACGAAGATTTTAAATCCATCAATTTCAACCCATAGGCAAGGGTCACACATACCATCCGTTTTTGGCTTAAATCCGTTTGCATTTCTGAAGCTATGTACCGAGGCTCTAGCCCCTGTACCCCTAAAAAACACTTTGCAAACTTTACAGTTAAGAGGTCCCGTGGGTGAGGTCTGATTAAGAAGTCCTCACTGCTGGCACAATCCTCCCTGCTTCCTCCTTGTGTCTTCCGTCCCCTCTATGTGTCTGCCGCCGCCTCCTGTTTTTCTGGGTCTGCCCTCCTCTTCTGCTCCTGACGTCACAAGGAGCAGGAGCAGAAGAGGAGGACAGACCCAGAAGAAGAGGAGGTGGCTGCAGACACATAGAGGGGAAGGAGCACACAAGGAGGAAGCAGGGAGGATTGTGCCAGCAGTGAGGACCTCCTAATCAGACCCAACCCACGGGACCTCTCAATTGTAAAGTTTGCAAAGTATTTTTTTCAGAGTACAGGGGGGCTAGAGACTTAGTACACAGCTTCCCTGAATGCAGCATACACACTGCATTCAGTGGTGCTGTCACATTTGAAAGCACCAGGGGGATGACAGGTTCTCTTTAAGAAAAAGTATCTTGTTCAGTTATTTATAGCGCTATCCCTTTTTACATAGTGTCTTCTCACATGATAAAAAAAGTGTCTTATTGCATCGCATCCTTTCTTATGTATAGAGCTATCACTTATCACGTAAAGTCTACTCTAGTATGTGTAGAGCCAAGCTTTATTACAATGTATTTTCATCTTAGATATAGTGCCATCTCATTAAAGCATAGTTCCATTCTTTAAATTGTAAATTTGCGTTAAAAGGAACCTGTCACCTTGTTTTACCCCCCTCTGCTATTACTTCCTTTCCCTGCACCTTGCTAGCTGATCCCTAACCATCCCTGTCTGAGCTAAAAGGGCCCTATAAAGCTTGGGAAAATTGATTTTATAACCTACAAGTAGCCTGCAGCATAGAGTGGAAAGGCGGCCTCCGGGCCTCCATTCTTCTCCCCTCATTTGCTCTTAGCACGCCCTGCTGGGCGTCATTATTCTGTTGTGCCCAGGCTTTGGGGTACTCGGGTGCCAGGCGGCAAGGGTTAACGCTCCGGTTGTCACGGGGATCTCCGGGGCAGTGTTCCTGTAAGGCAACAAGTTCATGCAAAGAAAACAAGCTGAGTCCAAAGTCACTGGCATTTGTATTAGTTGGATACAAAGTTACAGTAAAGCATTCCTGATGGTGTGAGGACAGGTAGCTGAATGGGTGACTACAGGCAGATCTTAGGTGGTATGGTGGACCACTAGTGTGTGCCTTCGTGCTCTACCTCACCTGTTCCTTTCCTGCTTCCCAGTGGTGGTTAAGTCTGGTTCTTTAAAGCCAACCTGATCTCCTTCTTTCTCTCTCCTTTGCTCCCGTCGGATAACCTTCTGCTGGCTGGCCGTTCAGACATCAATCGGTGCCTGGTACCCTCTTTCGGTCGCTCATGTGCCCGGGAGAAGTGTAGACTCCACAAGTCTCCGGATTTTCTGTGGTCCTACAGTATCCCACAGGTGCGGGCTCCGGTGCCCAGTAAGCTTTCAAGGTTGAACCTCCTCAAGTTCTTACTAACTCCCTTTCTGGCTGTCTGCTCTGGGGATCTTTCCTTCCTTAACTCGTGGTCCCTCAGCCGAGAGACCCTCTACTTCCAACTCCTCTTTTTTCTTTTACTCCTCAGCTCCTCAACTCACCAGTCAAAGACCTCCTTGTTTCCACTGGAGGTGGTTTTATTCCCTCCTGGGTAACCTCCCACCATGTAATCTAGTGTAGGAGTGCTGATGAATGGGTACCACCCACCATCCTATGATCCACCTGCAGCTGGAGTATCTGCACCTCTTTTACGGGTGCACTACCCCTCTGTGACGCCTGCTTAGTGGGGCGCCACAATTCCTTTCCCAATTCTCCTCTTTTTTTTAATTCCTGC
This sequence comes from Allobates femoralis, assembly GCA_033576535.1. Taxonomy (NCBI): domain Eukaryota; kingdom Metazoa; phylum Chordata; class Amphibia; order Anura; family Aromobatidae; genus Allobates; species Allobates femoralis. Next base: position 471,956,817 of record JARQOC010000002.1, on the reverse strand, counting down.
TTCTATCATAGTATATGCGCATTGCGCAGGAGTCGCAGCCGGACTGCACACGTGACCAGCCCCCACAATGAACCGGACCGGATAGGCCATTCCGGCTCCGGCTGATCAGGTGTACAGCTAGCCATACTCGTCAAAAGCCCCCACAATGCACCGCACTGAATATGACTTTACGGCCACTGCATCATACTACAAGGGAGGTGGGAATTTCAAAAAGAGGAGGATCAGTGAAAAAGAATGATGATGCCCAGCGGGGAGTGCTGAGAGCCTGCAAGAGGGGGAGAATGGAGCCCTGGAGCCCACCTTTCCAGTCTCCGCTGCAGGCTACATGTGTATTATAAATTCATTTTTCTGAAGCTTTATAGGGCCCTTTTAGCTCAGACAGGGTTGGTTAGGGATCAGCTAGCAATGTGCAGGGACAGGTAGTGATCCCTTTAAAAATAAGGTAGAGATTGAACTCAATGGACCTAGGTAATTTTTTAGCGTATGTAACTATGCAAAAGATACATATTTGTTTAATTTTCTTCGCATTTTTAATGTAGAAAAGTAAACTGTATACGGCATACCTAAATTTATAAATAAAACAAAGTAAACAGTGTCAAAAACCAAAGTCAGAGTTACTTGGAGGTGTGAAAACATTACCAAGTTATGTTTTGATGAACTGACCAGATTTCTAAAATTTGTCTTTGTCCTGAAGATCTAAAATGGCTTAGTCATAAAGGGGTTAATTTTGTGTTCATTGTTAACATTTTTTTGCATTTGTTTATAAACAATACTAACATATTTGGGGAAAACACGCCAGAAATGTTTATTTTTTAACTTAAACTTAATTGTATAGTTTAAACAAAATTACGTTTCTCTTTATGTCATAACAAATAGTAGAGTTAAAAGAACATGTTGAATGCATAAATAGAAAAGAATGTAGATACAGTGTCCATCCATACCTGGACTGCCTAGACTGTGCTATAACTTATCAAATTCTGCCTTGCACTGCTTTGAAAACTAAAAGCTATACATTTTTCATCTTAGACAGTTGTCAGGTAGATGGATTGGCAATAGAAGCTAAGCATAGACAATGATCTCATTTACCGCCGCTAGTTCGGGGAGAAAATGAAAAATATTAGCAAAATGCCTCCTCCCCCTCCTCCAGAGGGTCTTCTATTTTCAAACCAGAAAGTGTTTTTTAATGTCTGAACATATTAAGATACTTTGGGATTGATTCATAAAGCGTTTATGCCAGTATTCTGGCATAAAAAGTTTTAAAAAGTCACAAAGTGTTTGTGCAAGTCACATCTGAGCTAACATTTTAGTTTTGGTGTGCTCATTCCATTTTTGCTTCCTACCACAAACTGGATGGAACTGGGGCAGGATGTTCACACCGTTCCTCCAACTCTCCTGATTTATGGAGAAGCATACACCTCTTAAGGAATCTAGAGCATCTGACTCCAGCACTCCAATTCATTAAGATGTCTATGAAAAATGCCATTAATTATTATATATGCAGAAATATTTTTAATAAGCATAAACTGTGGTTCTCAACTACCTGGACAATCTCTTCTTCAACATTACATGTTAATATTATATTGTTCAGTATTTGCTAAGGACCTGCTGCACTCTCACTTTAATTGGATATCTGAAGTCCTCCTGAAGTAAGAAGACAACATCCCAATAGTGGTTACTGATTGGTTGCTAGGCTCACATAGTATAACAATGTCCAATAAGCCTTTCAAGACCTTGTGTCAACATTGCTGGAATGCGCTGGCACAGAAATTGAGTTTAAGGCTAGGGCCACACTGACAGTTTTACTGTATTCTACCACAATCCGGTTAATACTCAGGAGATTTTCCAGAAGCACATAGCGGTAACGATATTCGCTGCTGCGTGGACTGCACTTTACCTGAGTTCACAGAAAACGTTGCAGGCAATGCTTTTCTGTGCGCTCAGCTAAAGCGCACCCCGAGCAGCTTTGTGTGTGGCTGGTAACCATAGTACACATCGGGTTACCAAGGGCAGCATTCTACAGAAGCGCATAGTGCTGGTAAATCTGTATTAACTGGATTGCAGTAGAATTCAGTAAAACCATCAGTGTGGCCCTAGCCTAAGGTACTTTTATTCTACATTAGGAAGTGGAGAGCATTTTTAACTTATTAGGAATACAGCTATACAATCTTTTGTATTTAGCTTAACGAGTTCCTTTTTTTGTTTTTGTCACTATAGAGTAGATAAAATCTGTTGAAAATTCTGTATCTCTTATGAGGGAAGGATAAATGTCCAAACTTTGTAAAGTATGTAATAAAAATAATTAGTCGAGTATCAATGTTCAACCAATTTTTTTTATAGATTTTTTATTAACGTATGATAAATGAATGAAAAACAGTAAGTTTGGTCTTAGGCCCCTTTCACATCAGCGTTTTTCGCTGATCGCGGCAGATGCGGCCGATTTACCGCATCTGCAGCCTAACCATCACACTTGCGGTTCACCTGCGGCAAGCCCCATGCAATGTCTATGGGGCTTGCAGCAGGTGCGGCAAATGCGGTATAGTTGCGGTTTCGGCACTTGCGGCTGCTGCGGCCGCGAAAAAAAACACTGCTTACCATGTTTTTTTCATGGCCGCAACTGCCGCAAGTGCCGAAACCACAGCTATACCGCACTTGGCACACCTGCCGCAAGCCCCATAGACATTGTATGGGGCTTGCCGCAGGTGAACTGCAAGTGTGACGGTTAGGCGGCAGATGCGGTAAATCCGCCGCATCTGCCGCGATCAGCAAAAAACGCTGATGTGAAAGGGGCCTTAGACAGACATTTTTCAAGATCCTTATACAGATTGCAATTTTTGACCCCAATGTGTACCTCCCAAACAAAACTTAGAGGCCAATAGACATTGGATTTTATATAAGGTTTTAAGTTCATGTTAGGATAGCTGTGGGAAGGCCGAGCATTGCGGTCAATATATCGACCATGAAATGCACTTGTCTAAGGCCAGCTTAAATTTGATATTGTTTTTTCTTCCTGAATAGGTTAAATAACATGACATTTGTATAATGGAGCCTCTTATAGTGGGATCTTTGGCAATACCAATTATGTGTCTTTATTATTTAAAGATTTTATCTTACATAAAAAAAATTAAGAGTGAAGCTGGATTGTTTTTAACCTCTTTTAGACTATAACTTTAATAAAAAAAGTTTTAACCCCTTCATGACCAAGAACATATAAGCACGTCCTTGTTCACCTCCCTCCCTTTGATGCAAGCTGACATGCAGAGCTTGCTCATGCAGGAGAATCTGATCATCCGACATGTGCAGATAACTGATTGTTAACCCCTTAGGTCATGCTGTGAAACACTGAAAGCCCGAACTAAAGCGGCGCACGAGGATAGCTCTATTCCCTGCTGCCATCAGTGAATCAGTGACGCAATCACTGGGCATCGATGTGTTGCCATGACAGCAGTAGTTTAGATAAATACCCCTGCTACCATCATGACTCACTTCCCGTGGATGCCTGCTGAGCATTGGCATTCACAGGAGGTCATCATTTCTGCAGTACAAAGACATGCATCAGTACAGCTCTGTATCATATCAGGGATCTAACAGTGCAGTACAACGTATGTCCAAGCTCCAAAACAAACACGGCTCTGGTTCGTGGCCTCCAGACACAGAAAAGTGATATCTAGGTAACCCTGCAAAATGCTGACAGGGTGTAAATTACAAACTGTTAGCATTTTGCAGCCTAGATACACACATAGATTTTATTAAAAAAAAAAACCTGGTCAACCCCTTTGATTACATGGTACTGTATATAGTAAGTGGGCTACAAGGAGATAATATTGGTGCAAATAAGGCTTAGCTATGACAATTATGCAATAAGCAATGTGCTTTGTTTGAACAGTCATTTCATGCTGACAGATTCCTTAAATTCATTTAATTCTATAGCTACAAACTACTTTCTACCTTGCACAGTCAAAGACTGACACAGTTTCAGTGGGTTTTACACCTTTAGACAAATTGACTTCAGATGCTTCTATATACCTTAAACTCCAAACAAAGCAGGTGCTCATCTGTCCAAGACTCAAGATTCAATAGAGCATTGGGGTGCTTGGATACACTCAATATTTGATTAAGCATTGTGGCTGCTTGAGCACCATGCTTAAGTCCCAGACCTGCAACATATGGGGATTGTCTTCCATACACGATAATGCTGTAGCCATGCAGCATCACTTTCTGTTGGTGATGTCACTCGGGCATTGCCGACAGGAAGTGATCCATGACTGTTATGGCAACACATCGAGGCTCCATGATTGCATCATAAGGCCGCTAACGCTGGCAGGGAACAGCATGATTGCAGCCGCGGTGCTTTGAATCGCGCTGTCAATGATTGAAAGTGTGATCCAAAGAGTTAACAGTGCCGATCAGATCGCTGACCCAATCGGTGCTGTTAGCTACATATGTCAGCTGATGAGATCAGCTCTTATGTGTGGGGGATGATGTGAGCTCACCGCATGAGCTCGCATCAAAGTGAGAGAACACGGCCAAGGACATACATATACGTCCTTGGTCGTGAAGGGGTTAAATTAGGTATATAATATTTGCTTGCAAACTTTCCAATATTAAAAGGGAAAAGAAAATATAAGGCATTGAAAAGGACTTTTGTTTTTAGGTTGCTTTAGCAGTACACATATGGAAGGACTGTAATGGTACAGGTGCATCTCAATTAAATAGAAAATCACCAAAGAGTTCATTTAAGTTATTCAATACATGCATTGAAAAGCATATATTATATAGAGTCATTACAGAGTGATGTATGTCAAGCTTTTATTTCTGTTAATGTTGGTGATTATGACTTACAGCCAATGAAAATCCAAACGTCATTATCTCAGAAAATTAAAGTAGGGAGGATGAAGGGTCTGAGAGATAAAATATTACCTAAATAGGTATCAGAGGCTTCACCTTGTGTGGTTGTGAGAGTCACAACCACTATAAAAGCATATCACAGCTGCTGAAGTCCCCAGCATGGGGCATATAGAGAAGGGAGGATGAAAGGTTAAAAAGCACGCTATCGTATACCACGAGACATCAAAGGGTGAATATAATAATGATTTATTAGTCAATGTGTTTCAAGGCTCCTTGGCCCCTTCCTCAGGACAAATTAATATATTGCCATGTTTCACGGAGCCCTGACACGCGTTGACTAATAAATCAATTTTATATTTGTCCTTTGAAGTCTCGTGAAATATGACAGTGCAGTTTATGACCCTTCATCCTCCCTAATTTAATTTTCTGAGATAATGACCTTTGGGTTTTTTTGTCTGTAAGACATAATCATCAACATTTACAGACATAATGTAATAATTGTAATTACTCGATATAATATATACATTTCACTTTTTAAATTTAATTACTGAAAAAATTAACTTTTTGATGATATTCTAATTCATTGAGATGCACACGTATTTGCACACGTTTTTGCCCCTTTTCCTGCCAAGAGATACAGACAAATGGTTCAGAAACTTCTGCAACTAAATACTCAACATGTGCACAAACCCAAATAATTTACATGCTGCAGATTTTTTTCACTCCATGAGTCTCATTTATTTTGCAGTCATCAGGATTCCCTTTGGGCTTTGTGACTAATCTGCACTCAAAAACACATTAAAAATGCAATAAAAAAGGAGTGACTTGGGAGTCAGAGATGCATCCAGGTATCTTCCCCATGCTATCCCCATTTCATTTCAATGCTGTTTCCACCCATTTCAGTGATTTTCTTGCCCTCCACCCCAGCCCTGTCTTTCAGAGAATGTTTTAGTTTCCCATTGACTTCCATTATATTTGGTACTCAAGTGGAGCCCATCCGAGTGTCCAACTTGCTAGATTTGAGTACTAAGCACTTGAGCATTATAGTGCTCACTCATCTCCAATCTGTACCCATATATAGTGATATCATTGGTAGTAAGATTCTCATTAAATTTGATATTTTTCAATAACATTATGGTGATAATACTTTTAGTCTATGTTTAAATTTTTGTTGCTTATATTTGTATCTGAAATGAGATCTAAAGGGCCCTTTCACACTTGCCTTTTTTTCCTGATTTGGAAGATCAGGAAAAAACCTGATTGTTACAGTATTTTGCCCATTCACTTTAATTTTGTCAGGTAGAATCTTGTTGCTTCATGTTTTTTCCTGAAATCATTAAAGAGAATGGGCAAAAAAAATGAATCCTGTAAAAATCAGGTGTTTTCCTGATCTTCCAAATCAGGAAATAAACGCAAGTGTGAAAGGGCCCGCAAAACTGGTCTTTTGTGCAATTGATGCAAACAGAAGTAGAGAAACCCACTAATAATAATAATAGTAATAATAATAATTATTATTATTATTATTATTATTAGGTCCCTTCTGAGTTTTGTGTGTGTCAGGTCTCAGACGGTGAGAAAAAGCCTAAGACGGAGTCTATTTTTCCATTCTAAAAACTGATATACAGTATTGACACCCTGCAATTGTGTCAGATAATACTCAGTTTCTTCCTGAAAATGATTGCAATCACAAATTCTTTGGCATTATTATCTTCATTTAATTTGTCTTCAATGAAAATACACAAAAGAGAATTAATTAATCCATGTCAACTGGCTGCAAGTGTGATTTAGTTATTGCCACCACCTGTTAGGTGCCACAGGTAAGTTACAGGTGCTTTTAATTACACAAATTAGAGAAGCATCACATGATTTTTCTAACAGTGCCAATACTTTTGACCACCCCCTTTTTTATGTTTGGTGTGGAATTATATCTAAATTGGCTTTAGGATCATTGTTTTTGTGTTTTTTTCATTGAAGACAAATTAAATGAAGATAATACCAAAGAATTTGTGATTTAAATCATTTTCAGGAAGAAACTGAGTATTATCTGACAGAATTTCAGGGGTGTCAATACTTTTGGCCAACACTGTATAATGGACCCTGTAAAAACTAATTGAGCCCCCTGCTCTCATTTGCATTAGTTATGCAGCTGATCCATTTTGCACATGAATTATGTTTACCTTTTCACTAGAAATGGTACCCATGCTATCGCATCGGGAGGGCGTCACTCCCACTCTTTGGTCTTTTTGGCCCCTCTGCACTCCCTTTGACCTTCCTGTGCTCTCTTTGCCCTTCTGCTGCACCTTGTGTCTCTGCCCCCCATTCTCTCTGTCTTTTTCCCTGTGTCTCTGCCCCCCCTTACATCTCTCTTCTCCCCCATGTCTCTGCCCTCTCTTCTGTCTCTCTTCTTCCCCGTGTCTCTGCCCCCCTTCCCTTTCACTGCTTCTCCTTTTGTCTCTCTGCCCCATCACTTACTCTGCTCTCCCCTTTTGTTTTTCTACCCCCCTTTCCTTGCTTTGCTCTCCCTTCTGTTTCTGTGGCCCCCTTCCCACTCTCTGCTCCCTTCTTTCTTCTCTCTGCCCCCTTTCCCTGCTTCTGCTTCCCCTTCTATTTCTATGCCCCTCCTTTCCACTCTCTGCTCCCCCCTTTCTTCTCTCTGCTCTCCTCTTACCTCTCTCTGCCCCCCTTCAGTCATTCTGGTCACCCCTTATCTCTCTGCCACCCTTCAGTTTTTCTGGTCCCCCCTTGTTTCACTGCCACCCCTCAGTCTTTCTGCTCTCCCCTGGTGTCTCTGCCCCCTTCAATCTTTCTGGTCCCATATATGTCTCTCTACCCCTTTTCGTCTCTGCTCCCCCCCCTTTGTCTCTCTGCAACCCTTCAGTCTTTCTGGTTTCCCTTTTGTCTCTCTGCCCCCCTTTTCCTCTCTGCTGCCTCCTTTCATTTCTCTGCTCCCCCTTCCCTCTCTCTGCCCCCCCTTGAGTCTCTCTGCTCCCCCTCCAGTGTTTCTGGTCTCCCTTCAGTCTTTCTGGTACCCCATTGTTTCTCTGCCTCCCCCTTCAGTGTTTATGGACCCCTTATGTTACTCTGCTCCCCTTCAGTATTTCTGGTCCCCCCCTATGTCTCTCAGCCCCCCTTCCCTCTCTGCTCCCCCTTTTGTCTCTATCTCCCTCCTTCATCTCTCTGCCCCCCTTCATCTCTGCCCCTTCAGTGTTTATAGTCCCCCTTATGTTTCTCTGCTCCTCTCCAGTATTTCTGGTCCCCCCTTATGTCTCTTATCACTCCCTTCCCTCTCTGCTCCCCCCTTTTGTCTCTATGTCCCCCCCCCCTTCATCTCTCTGCCCCCTTCAGTGTTTCTAGTCCCCCTTATTTCTCAGTTTCTCTTCAGTATTTCTGGTTCCCCCTTAGGTGTCTTGGCCCCCCTTCCCTCTCTGCTGCCCCCCTTTCATCTCTACATCCCCCCCTTCATCTCTATGCTCCCTTCAGTCTTTGTGATCCCCCCTTATGTCTCTTTGCCCCCACTTCAGAGTCCTGACCCCCCCTTCAGTCTTTTTGGTCCCCCCTATGTTTCTCTGCCCCCCTTTAGTCTTTCTGGTTGCCCTTGTGTCTTTGCCTCCCTTTCAGTGTTTCTGGTCCTCCTTATGTCTCTCTGCTGCCCTTCAGTATTTCAGGTCCCCCTTCATCTCTCTGCCTCTTCCTCCTTTCATCTCTATGCCCCCCAATCAACTCTCTGGCCCCCTTCAGTATTTCTGGTCCCTATTTATGTCTCTCTGCCCCCCCCCTTTTGTGTCTATGTTACCCCCTTCATCTCTCTGCCCCCTTCAGTCTTTCTGGTTCCCCCTTATGTCTCTCTGCTCCCCCTTCAGAGTCCCTGCCCCCCTTCTGTCTTTCTGGTCCCCCCTTATGTCTCTCTGCTCCCCCTTCAGAGTCCCTGCCCCCCTTCAGTCATTCTGGTCACCCCTTATCTCTCTGCTCCCCTTCAGTCTTTCTGGACCCCTTTATGTCTCTCAGCCCCACTTCCCTTTCTGCTCCCCCTCTTTCATCTTTCTGCACCCCCTTCCCTCTCTCTGTCTTCTCTTCAGTTTTTCTGGTCCTCCCTTATGTGTCTGTGCTCCCCCTCTTTCGTTTTTCTGCATCCCTCTTCTCTGTCTCCAGTTTTTCTGGTCCCATCTTATGTCTCTCTGTTTCCTCTTTAATCTTTTAACTCCCCTTCTGCCTCTCTGCCTCCCCTTCCCTCCTTTCCAGCTCCGTATCATAGCTGGGAAGCAGTGAAGAGTAGACTACAGGAGACGGAGCTACAGTGATGTACGGTCATGTGACTGATTACATGACTGTGACATCACCAAAGGTCCTATCCAAATAGGTAAGTAAGTTGTCGGGGGTCTACGGGCGCCGAAGAGGGTCTACTGTGGGTGTGTTCAGGCACTGGAGGGGGGGTGCGGGGGTCTATTGTGGTGGGTGTGCGGGCACCAGATGGGGGATGCAGGGTCTACTGCAGGGGGGAATGCGGGCATCGGAAGGGGGGTGCGAGGGTCTACTGCGAGGGTATGCAGGTATGGGTGGGGAGGTGCGGGAATCTACTGCGGGGGGGTGTGGGTGCCAGAGGGGGGGATGAGGGGGCCTACTGCAAGGGTGTGCAGGGGTCTACTGCGTGGGTGTGTGGGCGCCGGAGGAGGAGGTCCGGAGGTCTACTTTGGGGGTGTGTGGGTGCCAGAGGGAGGATGCAGGGGACTACTGTGAGGGTGTGCAGGTGCTGGAGTCTACTGCGGGGGTGTGTGGGTGCCAGAGGGGTGATGTGGGGGTCTACTGCAGGGGTGTGCAGGGATCTACTACGGGGCTGTGCAGGTGCTGGAGGAGGAGGTGCGGAGGTCTGTTTTGGGGGTGTGTGGGTACCAGAGGGAGGATCCAAGGGACTACTGTGAGGGTGTGCAGGCATTGGAGTCTACTACGGGGGTGTGCAGGTGCCAGAGGGGGGATGCGGGGTCTACTGTGGGGGTGTGCGGGTGCCTGAGGAGGAGGTGCGGGGATCTACTGCAGGGGTGTGCGGGCACCGGAGTAGTGGATTTGGGGGTCTACTGCGGGAGTGTGCGGGCGGTTTGCGGGGTCAGCGGCATCGGGAGAGGTGCGGTGGGAGGTTGGCGGGGGTCTGCAGGAGGCGTGCGCAGTATGGGCTTGTGTTGCCTTTGCCACCACCAGCCTGCACCATATTAGCATACCTATCACTTGGGTGTGCTAATACGGCATGGCTTCCGGGGCAGCGCAGTGCATTGTGGGGTAGTGACATAAGCACCAGAAGCTTGTGACACATATTATTGTTGATTATATATTAGAGTAAATCAGAATTTATTGAATATGTCATGGTTATGTTTCTATGAGGTATATCTACCCAGCTTCTAAATATACGCAGATCAACTCTGAACCTTGCACTACTCCCTAAGCTGGGTATGCCGTGCATCATTTTCTCTTTGTAAGGGTGGAAACACACTAGGAATCATGCGAGTACCTTGCATGCATCTCGCATGACTCACCCGGAATGGCCCCTGCCTTTCTGAACGGGAGTGCGTCAGCTGCATGTGTTCCTTTACAACTCCATGCTCCCGTCCAGAGAGGCAGGGGCTGTTTTGGGTGAGTCACGTGAGATGCATGCAAGGTACTGGCATGATTCAAAGTGTTTTTCCACCCTTACAGGGTATATGGGTTATCATAGACCATGGGCCTGTGTGCTTTCAAATGCCAGGGCTGAATTTTGCCCCGTTATATCATGGAAATTAATATTTGAACTACAGATTTAAGCTAGATATAAATAATTTAATATTTAAATGTCATTACATTCTAGGTTAGACGTACTGTACCATTTATTTTCAGTGGAATGAAAGGAAGATTTAGTCTCTCTATATAAGTATTAAACTAGGATTTAGAGCCTTGTCAGTTTCAACCCAGTTACATTGCAATAGTTGAGAGACATCTGCTGTACAGTTGTTAAAGATTAAATGAATTGCATGACACTGGGTCAATCATTTTAATAATTCTGCTGTGAAATGATGGAAAGAGAAGACAGAGAAGAGATAAAAAACAAGTTAGGTCCTTTCTGCTTTTAAATAATATAATACCATGTTTCCACTTGTAGCTTGCGGTAAACGGTGTAAGACACCAAAAGCTACATACTTTGTATACCTAGGATTAAAGTTTTCTAATTACCTTCTGCAACTAAATAAAATATCTGTAACGAGGTGAAAAAGATAATCTGTCATACTTGAAATTTTTAGGTTTATGATGAATATATTTGAAGTGCGGATAACAAAATAATGCATTAAAATGGAATAAAAGAAATCAATGAACTAGTGAAAACGTTTATACAGTTTGTGAAAGCATTAGCCAGTGGTATAAATGTAATAAATTTAGCACCAATGAAAAATCTCCCACAGGGCCCCTTACTATCATGGAAGTATAATATAATTGATCTCTAATATGGACCAAGGGGGCCTTTTGGGCCCTCTAATCCCTATACCTACTATTGTTACGCCCCTGGCATTAGCTACATATGTAAGAAGGGAAAAAAACAAAAACAACAAGGAAAAAAATGAGCAAATACACGAAAATAAATAAAAGTAAAATGCTATAGTGCATAAAAATAAATAGTGTACTTGGTGATATTATTTTGATCAAAAAAATGTGCAAGCCATGCCACCATGACAGTGACCCCACCGTGACGGTCCCTACCTAGCAGTATTAAAACCTTACCATATGTTCTGTGACGTGTGTATGGCAAGGAATAAATAGGCCTGGGTCCCAACACAAAACACCAGCAGTAGGAAGCTATATACATTAAATAATGTCCAGCTCATAAGGCAGGTCACACCTCAGATTGCACGAACTGCAACAAAGCATACTGGGGAGTGAATAATTAACAAGCAGGCGGTGGGGAGACGCAGAAAGGAATGCCTTTTGCAGCTTCTCAAATAATGAGAAGCCGCAGATCATAAGGTATAAAAACAACTTTTATAAACTTTACATTATGGCTTTACACACACAAAGGGATGGCTAGAAATGTATTAGCATGGTGCAGGAAGAGGTAAAAAGAGGCTGGGGGCTCATTTTTCGAGGTCAGGTTCCCTTTAAAATAAAGTAAGATTCCTGGTTCTACAAGTCCTAGACAGTGGAGGAACTTCTACATACAGAGGATTGACGCACAACTCATGGGGATGGCTTGGACAGCAGCCCCTTCTCCTGCTGTCTTCATACTTACCCAGATTTTTTGGCCGTTACTTATATTTTGCTGACAATTCTTACAGATAACATGGGGAGACTAAAGGCTTGTGGATTTTGGAATGTGCTGCATGAAAGTCACCACACCAACCATTTTCAGCTTGCAACTATGGGGCAATTAATGATACTGAAGTGGTGTCTGGGCCCAAATTTTTGGGAAAAATGGAGACTCTTGTTGTAGTCCCCTAAATGTGACACAATGCTCAGCGTATGCACGAGGCCTTCCAGATGCTGCGTTAAAAACCGCACCATATTACTCATCGCCTGCACAAGGTCTTACAGATAGTGAGGTAAAACGTACCAAATTATCATCATCTGCACATGGCCTTACAGATACTGAAGTGAAACGCATCAAATAATCATCATCTGAACTTGGCCTTACAGATACTGAAGTGAAACTCAACAAATAATCATCATCTGCACATGGCCTTACAGATATTGAAGTGAAACTCAACAAATAATCATCATCTGAACGTGGCTTTACAGATACTGAAGTAAAACACACCAAATAATCATCATCTGTACATGGCCTTACAGATACTGAAGTGAAACGCACCAAATAATCATCATCTGCACATAGCCTTACAGATACTGAAGTGAAACTCAACAAATAATCATCATCTGCACATGGCCTTACAGATACTGAAGTGAAACTCAACAAATAATCATCATCTGCACATATCCTTACAGATATTGAAGTGACACTCAACAAATACTCATCTTCTGGACGTGGCTTTACAGATACTGAAGTAAAACACACCAAATAATCATCATCTGTACATGGCCTTACAGATACTGAAGTGAAACGCACCAAATAATCATCATCTGCACATGGCCTTACAGATACTGAAGTGAAATGCACCAAATACTCATCTTCTTGACGTGGCCTTATAGATACTGGAGTAAAACTCAACAACTACTCATCATGTGTATGATGCCTTACAACTACTGTAGAAAAAACTGATTTTGGAAGGGCATGACATCTATATCTGTGTCTCCTCCCTCTTTTACTCATCTATCTCTTTTTTTTTTCGCATTTTTGTATGTAGTTTTCACTTTTCCATGTTTGTTGTATCTTCTGAGTAGTTTGTCACCTTTTGGACACTTTAGAAGGTGTTTTCTATGTGTTTTCTATGTGTATGTATGTGTTTGTGTTTGGCTGCCATTGTTTTCAATTGGATTTGACGGTGTTCGACGAACATTTGACAAACAATTGATGAACAAACGCCCAATGCGGTGAACCGAATCGAATTAGAACACTAGGGTGGTGGCTCATCTCTAGTTATTATTGTCTGGACTACACTAGTCTGACTGTGCCATTCCCCTCTCATTAGCACCTCTCTGTCTATTAACTTTGTACAAACAAATGCATTGCTGAATTGCTAAATCTAAAAACTATGTCACAACTCATGTATCCAGTAAACTTAAGCCCCTGTCACACATAATGAGATCGCTAGCGAGATCGTTGTAATGTCACAGGTTTTGTGATGTAACAGTAATCTCGCTCATGATCTCGCTATGTGTGACACTTAGCAGCGATCAGGCCCCTGCTGTGAGATCGCTGATCGTTACTAAGTGCTCTGGGTCATTTTTTGGTCATTGCGTTCCCGCTGGTCAGCACGCATCGCTGCGTGTGACAGTGAGAGACCAACGATCAGTGACCTCACAGGCTGGTAACCATGGTAAACACCGCGTATCTAGGCAGCGCGCGCTGCCTAGATACCCGGTGTTTATCATGGTTACCAGTGCTAAGCAGGAAGGATGCTGGTAACTATGATAAACAGCGGGTATCTAGGCAGCGCACACTGCCTAGATACCTGCTGTTCATCTTAGTTACCAGTGTCCTCCCATTTCCAGCGATATAAAGGTGGCTCCCTGGTCCCTGGTCACTGAGGAGATCTGCCTGTTTGACAGCTCCCCAAGGACCAGGTAACGACGCACCAATGATCCCTAGAGGATCGCTATCGTTGTCGGGATCGCTGTTGAGTCGTTGTGTGTGACGGGAGCTTAAGGGATACCTCATTGATTTCATGGTCTCTCTGTCTACATCATGCTACTCTCAGATGAGGTAGCAAAATCCTGATGACAGGTATTCCCTTTAATGGGTTAAAGGGGTTGTCACAAAAATAAAGTTGATTTTAATTAATAGATTTTGGAATGATAATAATTTCCACAATTTGATGTGTTAGGTCTGTGTCTAACTGTCCAGGGACAATGTCTGATTATACCATATCTCCGGTGCAGGAAAGGAAGACAAAAAGGTATACAAGTATGACAGCACAGGATCACAAATAATTCTTTCATTGAGGTAAAACATTTTTAAGAAAGAGACAGAGAAATCTTTTACTTCAAAAAAAGTATCAGCTGTAATCACATGCTGTAATGTCTGCATACTTTTTATAGCATCATCCCCTGCCCAGGAAATGTGGTATGATCAGACCATGTCCCTGTATGGTCAGACACATCCATTACACAGTACATAGCAGGGACACATATATAAGATTATCTCAGCACAGGAGATGTGGTATGATCAGACCATGCTCTTGTATGGTCAGACCCATGCATTAAACAGTAAATAGTAGGGACACATATATAAGATTATCTTAGCACAGGAGATGGGGTATGATCAGACCATGTCCCTGTACGGTCAGACATATCCATTACACAGTACATAGCAGGGACACATATTTAAGATTATCTTAGCACAGGAGACGTGGTATGATCAGATCAAGTCCCTGTATGGTCAGACATATGCATTACACAGTACATGATAGTGGCACATACAGGGGTTGGGCAAAATAATGGAAACACCTAACATTTTGGCATCATAATTTTCGAACATGTTATAAACATGCAAACCGTGACATATGTTAATGTTTTGTAGTTGATTATTTGTGTTACGTGATATGTATATGTAAATTAACTGTTTGTTTTGCCGAATTGTAAGAACATTGATGAGAAATGGCAGACCTTTCAAATTTTCAAAAAGGCCAAATTGTTAGTGCTCGTAATGCAGGCGCTAGTGTAATAGAAAGTGCCCGAATGCTTGGCGTGTCAAGAGGTACTGTCTCCAAAGTAATGACTGTGTTTGAAAGAGAAGGAAAAACGTCCGCAGCAAAGCACAGGTCCGGCCGAAAGTCGAAGTTGACTGAGAGAGACCGTAGGACTCTAAAGTGAAAGGAGAGAGAGGATCGCAAGACCACGACTCCGAAAATCACTGCTGAGCTCAATGAACACCTACAGAACCAAGTTTCCACGAAAGCTGTTCGTCGGGAGATGCACAAATCTGGATTCCACGGAAGAGCTGCAATTAGAAAACTGCTGCTCTCAATGACAAATGTTTCCAAGTGTTTAGAGTGGTGTAGGAACCTCCAGAATTGGTCCCTCGAGCAGTGGAAACATGTGATATTCTCAGACGAATCATCGTTTACACCATGTTCTGACCTCCGGCCAAGTGTACGTTTCGAGACAGCTGAAAGAAGCATTCCATCCAGACTGCCTTCTCCCAACCGTAAAACATGGCGGAGGTTCTGTGATGATCTGGGGTGCTATTTCGTGGAGATCCACGGGGCCAATAATATCACCTTGTATGAATCCATACCTCGGAGAATTGAGGCTGTTATAGCCGCAAAAGGTGGACCTACACTATATTAAACTAACTTTTGTTGATTTTTCCAGGTGTTTCCATTATTTTGTCCAACCTCTATATATAAGATTATCTCAGCACAGGAGATGTGGTATGATCAGACCATGTCCCTATATGGTCAGACACATCTATTACACAGAACATAGCAGGGGAACATATATAAGATTATTTCAGGACAGGAGATGTGGTATGATCAGACCATAACACATGCATTACACAGTACATATTAGGGGCGCATATATAAGATTATCTCAGCCCATGAGTTGTGGTATGATCCCTTTAGGATCAGACACATCCATTACACAGTACATAGCAGGGACACATATAGAAGATTATCTCAGCACAGGACAAGTGGTATGATCAGACCATGTGCCTGTATGGTCAGACACATCCATTACACAGTACATAGCAGGGACACATATATAAGATTATCTCAGCACAAGAGATTTGGTATGATCAGACCATGTCCCTGCACAGTCAGACACATCCATTACACAGTACATAGCAGGGACACATATATAAGATTATCTCAGCACAGAAGATGTGGTATGATCAGACCATGTCCCTGTACAGTCAGACACATCCATTACACAGTACATAGCAGGGATACATATATAAGATTATCTCAGCACAGCACATGTGGTATGATCAGACAATGTTCCTGTACCATCAGATACATCCATTACACAGTACATAGCAGGAACACATATATAAGATTATCTCAGCACAGGAGATGTGGTATAATCAGACCATGTCCTTGTACAATCAGACACACCCATTACACAGTACATAGCAGGGACACGTATACAAGATTATCTCAGCACAGGACATGTGGTATGTTAAGACCATGTTCCTGTACCATGAGATACATCCATTACACAGTACAGAGCAGGGACACATATATAAGATTATTTCAGCACAGGAGATGTGGTATAACCAAACCATGTCCCTGTACGGTCAGACACATCCATTACACAGTGCAGAGCAGGGACACGTATAAAAGATTATCTCAGTACAGAAGATGTGGTATGATCAGACCATGTCCCTGTATGGTCAGACACATCCATTACACAGTACATAGCAGGGATACATATATAAGATTATCTCAGCACAGGAACATTTTTTCTAAATGCATACAATTGTGGAAATTATCATTATTCCAGGATTTATTGGTTAAAAACAACTTTAAAGAGAGATTTATCCTTGGGAAAAATCCCTTTAAGGATCTCATACAAATAATATGATATGTTTGTGTCAACCGAATTGTCATCTCTGAGTATAAAATAAAGAGAAATATAACATTTTCTTACATTTGAAAACCAACAGCAAACTGGAATCTGTATTTACAATAGAAAACTTTAATGACCGCTCATTTGCATATGATGAATCATTGATGAAATTCTCATACTCTGAAGGAGTTGTAAAACCTGTCAGTCGCCTGTCTTTTGTAATGTATGGCTGTGTTGATCGTTTGCATATTTGGTCTGTGGTGGCAATAACACAGGCCTACAGTCTTCTTTTATTGCACTAAGAATAGTAAATTGTCACGGGATCAACAAATTATGATGTACTAAAAAGCCAACTAAATAGGACATTGTTATCTCAGTTCCCTTAAAAGAAAAAAATGTATGTAGATAGGGAAAATAATTTATTATCACTAGCGCTGTGACTTCAAGCATTAAAATTATATATGAACTAATTTAAAAATGGTAGTTCTTCTGATATAACATAAATAATATAGGATTTCAAGTGTGCTGCATTATTAAGGAGTATCAGTATGCTGAGGATGAAGCACGCCGCTTGAGAAGGGAATGATTAACTATTACAATTTCTTAAAACCTTTAGTGGATGATGTTTGTATTGTGAGCTATAGATTAAATATCACCAGCTTGATTTGATAGACATGTTCCCATCAGTGTTTATGTTCGGTGTAAAAAAGGAACAATTGATGCTCAACTACAATATGACAAGTGCATCAACAATACTTCAACTAATAAAAGGATGAGGAACACAATGAAGTAAAGAAAAATAAAACTGGTAAAATATCCTATTGTTGTTTTTATGAAAACATGTTCAAAATGCATACAACATAAGCACTCATTTACTATAGTCAGGACGTGTGCATTCCACTTTTAACATAGTATAGACTCTGTTTATAATAATTTATATATAATTCATCTTTTTGTGGTATTTGTGTTTGTATTCAATTATTGACTTGAAGGGGTTTTCCAGGCTCTTTAGAAATGCTAGCAGTTAGTCTATGAGATTGCAGACTTGTGAATCCTCACATTGAGTGTATTGCGCTCTCTGATGATTCTCGAATGGCGGTGGCATGACCAAGCAGTCATGTGACTAAATGTGTGCGTTATGCATACTTCTGGCCATTCTTTGACCAGACATGTGCAACCTAGCTCAATGCAAATATGCAAATGAATTCAGTAAGGTCTCCTCTGTCTGGTGGAATTTGGCCAGGGTCACCTAATGACTCCTGGCTTTTCTGACCAAACATTGGTGCCCCGTTATTACCTCATAGGGCCAGCAATGGTGACAGGGAATGGAGCAATCCCCTCCAGAGCATGATATATTGCGCTCTCATATCCACTCGCGTCTGTTAGCTCCAAATGTCGGCTGATCAGATCAGCCATCATGTTCAGGGTATGATGCAAGCTCAGTGTGTCAAAGTCATGTACATGACCAAGGATGTACCTATATATCCTTAGTCATGAAGGAGTTAAAAAATGCCAGCTGTAATCCAGTTTTTATTGGAGCTGCTATTATTTTTATATATTTATTATCTTTAAATGCATAGTTGAAAAAAGTGGATGGAACGAGACCTGCATTAAAATGAATAGGAAAAGGAATTTTTTGACCTGGGATGAAACAGAGAGAAATCTCGACCTCTCTGCTGCCTTTGACACTGTTGACCACTCCCTCTTACTCCAAATTCTTGAGTCTCTTGGCATTACTGACCTCGCCCTCTCCTGGATCTCCTCCTACCTAACGGACAGGACCTTCAGTGTCACCCACTCCCACACCACCTCCTCGCCCCACCCCCTCTCCGTAGGTGTCCCCCAAGGCTCGGTCCTGGGACCACTTCTCTTCTCTATTTACACCCTCGGCCTAGGCAGCCTCATCGAGTCACACGGCCTCCAATACCACCTCTACGCCGACGACACCCAGCTCTATCTGTCTGGCCCCGACATCTCCTCTCTCCTATCTAAAATTCCTCCATGCCTATCCGCCATTGCATCCTTCTTCTCCACCCGCTTCCTCAAACTCAACATGGACAAGACTGAATTCATCGTCTTTCCCCCTAACAACCGTCCCCCCCTTCCTGACCTATCCATCACCGTTAAAGACTGCTCCCTCTCACCCGTCCCCCACGCCAAATGTCTCAGGGTAATCCTCGACTCTCCCTCTCCTTCAAGCCCCACATCCAAGCCCTTGCCACCGCCTGCCGACTTCAACTAAAAAACATTGCTCGCATCCGCTCCTTCCTTGACCACAACACGACTAAGACACTCATCCACGCCCTCATCATCTCCCACCTGGACTACTGCAATCTCCTTTTCACCGGCCTCCCTGCCACCTCCCTTGATCCTCTCCGCACCATCCTCAACTCTGCTGCCCGACTTATCCACCTATCTCCCCGATACTCCCCCGCCTCCCCTCTCCGCCAAGCCCTCCACTGGCTCCCCTTCCCCGAGCGATCTCGCTTCAAAACCCTAACCCTGACATACAAAGCCATCCACAACCTGTCCCCTCCCTACATCTCTGACTTGGTCTCCCGCTACCTCCCTTCGCGCAACCTGCGCTCCTCCCAAGAACTCCTTCTCTCAACCTCCCGCATCTCCACCTCCCATAACCGCACACAAGACTTCTCTCGGGCTTCTGCCAGACTCTGGAACTCCCTCCCTCACCACATCAGACACTCCCCGACCCTGGGAACCTTCAAAAAAAACCTGAAGACCCACCTCTTCCTACAAGCCTACAACACACACTGACACCCTATCCACTGCACCAACTCACCTGTCCCCCTCCTATTGTCTCCCTCCCTACCCCCTTTAGACTGTGAGCCCTCGCGGACAGGATCCCCGGCCCCATTGTACCTGTATTACTATTTGTGATCTGTCATCGTTTGTCACCGTTTGTGGTCGTCGTCTTCGACCACTTGTCTATGTCAACCCTCTAAATTGTAAAGCGCTATGTATCCTTATAGCGCTATATAAATACTTATTAATAATAATAATAATAATAATAAATCGGCATTTCCTTAGTTCAAGGATTTAGTCCAAGAGCACAACAAAAACATAAAGAAGAACTTCAGCACTTAGTCGGTTAGCAGTGAATGCTAGAAATAGCCTTATTCACTGAACATACAAGTTTGTGCAGCTGCAAACCGAATATGATTACTGAGGCTTTGTATCCTTTTTATAAAGTAACTGAAATATGTATTTTTGGTGTATTTATCTGATAGGTGCCTTCTATAATCCTCCAATAATCAGCTGTATTATCAACAGAGATACCATGAGAGAGTTCAAAGCAGGTAAAACTTTTCTTCAGCACCTCTAGAGTTGAAATAAGGTTGGTTTTCACACCACATTTCAATCCGATCCAGGGCTGTCCGCTATGGACCAGACAGCCCCATACCGGATCAGCACACAGAACTGGGGCTAATATGCCCTCTGGTCTGGTGTGCAGCCTGACGCAGTTGCCGCTACTGAGGATTCAGGACTTTGGCTCGCGGGGAGCTAGCTGTGGTCCTGAAATAACAGCGGCGCGCGGCCGCAGGTGTCCAGTTACCGGATCCTCCCTGATCGGGGCAATCTGGCCCTATAGGCTCCCTTGTTAGGGAGTGCCAGATTGCCCCGGATCCGGGAGGGTGCGGGAGAATACAGGAGAATCTGGTTTGGGGAGATTTTTCTCCCTGGACACAAAAATTGTGCATGCAGCATTTTTGTGTCCGGGTGAAAAATCTGAGTCCTCCCGGATTCACCTGGAAACATGGAAACTGGATAGCAGATAGCTGCCATCCGGCTCCATCCAGCCCCATAGGCAAACTATTGGGCTGAAATGTGATCCAGGCCTATCCTGTTCTCATCGGATTGGCCCGGATCACAAAAAACGTGGTGTAAAATCAGCCTAAATAGCAGTGGGGTTTACATATCAATGGGCTATCCCTATAATGAATGACCATGTGCTAATCTACCCTTTGTTCTTCATACGCCAGTTTGGCCTCGCTGCAAGTTTTGTCACTGTGATGTCATTACATGCCTTTCCCCACTTGATGACATGGGGTAGGACATGTTTGCATGTCATGACATCTGAACATGTGCGCAAGCCTGGCGTGCCTCTCTGGGCCCTATATGAAGCAAACAAAAGTGTAGACAAATTTGTGCACATCAAATTTCCAAAAATGTTAATTTTCTGGATTCTGTGAAATTTTGGAATTTCAATTATAATTATAATTTAATTTGCTTATCCTTAATAAAAATGCATTACAATAGTTTGAAAATAACTATTTCCTCTATTTACCACCAATTGCAACAAGACTAATTAGTCAAAATACTTTACAGCAAATGAAACATATTCTATATTTCCAAATAACTTCTATCTATACACCTAGAATACAGAAGACCCAATATTTGAATTATATTTTTATGTTTTTTCTTCTTTCTTCTCAATACTAAGTGACAGATTACATACTGCACAGTGTAGAAACTTGACTGGTAGACTGTCCCTGCAGCCAAATTACTTTTGCCTACTTCGGAAGATATATAATTTTCCAAGGTTGTTAGACTTCAAGCTCCCTCTGTGATCAACCTTTAGCAATTTAGAAATAATAAATGTAGCATTGTTCTTGCTATATATTATTTGCAGAGAATAGTTTGACAAGTTAGGTTCAGACAGGATTCTCTTGTGTTGCCTGTTTGAATGACTACAAATTACTTTTAAATTACACATGTAAAAGAAATAATGCACATTAATTAAGAGCAGAGCTCCTGAAAGCATGTATGTGAATTAACACTAACAAGAGAAAATGACGAATCGCCCTTAGTTTGTCTCACAAGACCTTGTGCAGCATTCATTTCGCATATTAAGTACATCCAGAATAATGCATTTTTTTCCTCAGGGGAAGTTTGTAAGTGCTAATGAAAGTTAAAAGCACAAGTCTGTTTTCCTACCATCAGGATCGAGGAGGTTTGCGATTCCCAAGTGTTGCTGGGCAGTGTTGAATGCATGATCCAGCCGTTGAATAGCAGATTGTTGGCAGAGAACATTATTCCACTCAAACAGATCCGGTCTGTAAAATAAATGATTTACTTTTCAGTTTACAAATCAATAACAATAAAGAAAATCAGAATAAGTTGTATTTAACCAACAAGTAGTTTCCTTCATTATCTTTATTAAAGTTTAAAAACAATATACTGTATCAAAATAGATTTTTTTGTCCAAATTAAAAAATGTGGTATAGTGTAAGTGACAATATTTTAATATGGTATACATAGTAAGGGATTACAATTTTGCATCATTCACCTCCTTGTATGTGTATATAGCTTTGACATGCTTTGACATCCCCCAGCTTAATTGTAAGTGCTGTGCAATATGCTAGCACTTTATAAATAAAATATATTATTGTTATTGAATTAATTCAAAATGCAGCAGAAACCTACTGTGTTGTTCTAATGCTTAAAAGAGTAAGTGAGTATATAAATGTAGTGGTCCCATTTATAATTTTTAGCAAAGAAGTTAAATTGCAACATAGCCATAGATACGGTAAGGTGATAGTCATGTAAAAATTTCCCAACTTTGGATTCTGGTTTTAAAGATACATATAAAGTAATAAGCTGCAGCATATGGCATGGGGTAGTCCTTTTCTCCTTCAAGTGCCAAGTTAGTCTGCCCAAATTGTCATGAATACCAATATTCATCAACTTAATGTTTTTATGTTAGTGCTGAAGTCATTACTGAAACCTTCAAACTAGAGATCTGCAAACAAATTCCAGTGAAATTGAACTCTACTCAAATTTGACACATTCACCAAAACACAGATTTTTTTTATAATTTGCTTCCACATGGCTTAAGCTGAAGGGTAACCACTGGCTGCCATTTTTCTAAGCCATAAAATGTAAAGTCCCTAAAATGTAAAAAATAAATTAAACACACCAATTTCCAATAATCATTGCATTTTTGGATTGTCATCAGCAGAGTTGAAGTTTGAGAGCCTTAGTTGCTAATCCGTGGCTTCCAGATTTGCTAAGATCACCATTTCACGTGTTCCGCAACTTTTGTGAGGGCCAAAACTATTCCAGGCTTAGGAAACCCAGATGCCTTGGTCTGGAGACCATGGTTGAAGGATTTCACAACTGTCAACACCGATGCGGCGAGAAACAGGTGTTAGCGTTGAGAAGTAGAAGTTTCCGTAAAGTCGACGGTATGAAAATGTTGGATGTTTTTTATGTACTACATATATTTTGGGGAATCAACATACCCCAGAGCATATAAAGAGACAACAAACCCACAGAGGACAACTTTCCTATAAATCTAATTTCCCAGGAAAGAAAAGCATACAGGTGAATTCAAGTTTTACCTGATCTTCTCATATCTACTTCAAACACTTAGCCAAATTCCTTTAGGTAAATTAAATTAATAATAATAATAATAATAATAATAATAATAATAATAATAATAATAATTTAATTTAATTTACTTAAAAGAATTTGGCTAATTCATAGTTCATCAATGTAACTTATTTTAAAACAATTCTTAAAAGTTTTTATTTTTTCTGAATGCATTGTCAACAAGGTTTGGTATTAAAATTAATACTTTTTACTTTTGTGCTCATAATTTCAAAATTGTTCATATGTTCTAAATAGAACAAAGAGAAAATTGGAAAATATTTTTACTTCTTTCTCATGACCTTCAAATACTGAAAAAGTAATGTTTAATAACATGAATAAATTGGCAAGAATACAAAGATTTTTTCTAAAGGCAAATGTCACAAAAATAAATTTGAACACTCAGTAATTGGTGTATATGCTGTGCATTGTTCTAATTTTCCTAAACTCTTTATTTCTTTCCATCAATTTCTGCACCTCTTTATTTTCAATCTTTCCTTCTTTTTCTACTTTTCTTCTACTTTATCTCGGTGCATTTGCAATGGTTCTGTTAGTATAAGGATCACACATGATTAAATCTTTTAAATTCTCCAGATAATTCAAATTCACTTATCTTAGGGCCGCTTCACATTGCGGCGTGATCCGGTCTGGGGCTGTCCGGGATG
Source organism: Allobates femoralis (assembly GCA_033576535.1). NCBI lineage: Eukaryota > Metazoa > Chordata > Amphibia > Anura > Aromobatidae > Allobates > Allobates femoralis. Next base: position 471,932,782 of record JARQOC010000002.1, on the reverse strand, counting down.
ACCTTGAGAGCCCCGGACCGGATCAGCACACAGAACTGGAGGGCCAAATGTGTCCTCCGGTCCTATGTGCAGCCGGATGCTGCTAATTGCAGCCGCAGCTGCTGATTTTTCAAGACCGCGGCTAGCATGGAGCTAGCCGCGGTCCTAAAAGAACAGCGGCGTGCAGCCGCCAGTGTCCGGTTCCCAGATCCTCCTGGTCCGGGGCAATCCGGCCTCATGGGCTCCCATGTTAGGGAGCGCCGGATTGCCTCGGCTCCGGGAGAATCCCGGGTGAATCCGGGATCCGGCAAATTGGGGAGATTTTTCTCCCCGGACAAAAAAAATGATGCAAGCATCATTTTTGTGTCCGGAGAGAATAATCCGTATTCTCCCGGATTGTCCCGGAGTGATGAAACCGGATGGCAGAGAGCTGCCATCCGGCTCCATCCAGCCCTATAGGCTGCTATGGGGCCAAAAAACGGTCCGGGGCTGTCAGGTTTACACCGGACAGCCCCGGATCAATAAAAAACATGGTGTGAAGCCAGCCTTTCACAAATATTTCCTTAAATTTGATTAGCATTGAATTAGCAGGAGTTCTCAATTGATACTAAGCATGTAATTGCCCGGAAAAGAAATGTAATATTCTGACGTCTCCTAGGACTGATCCTTTTCTATTTCTTTGGTGTTAAGTCCGTCTAAGAAATGTCATAGTTACATTATTCTATCTGGATAAGAAAGATAGAGTAAACTAATATTATGTCAAAGCATATTTAACCACACAGTGCACTGATGGACGTTTTAGGGTACCTATATTGTAAAAACAGTCAAAGTTTATCTTTTGCGGGGAAAATACCTGCCGTGCTGCTGTTTTTTTCTTAATAGGTGGTGCTAAAAATACCCCTGTTGGGGAGTATCAAGTGCTGGCATATTTGCTGTATTAAGAAGCAATAGCTTACTCTGAAGATATTCAAAATCAACCCTTCATTAAGGGAGCAGAAACAGAGATACTGTTTTGAAAGATATGGTATAGCTGACTTTCTAGGTCATCAGTGAAAAATGTTTTTATTTCTTGGGATATTGTCAATATGTTAGCTATTCTCTAATTGAGTCAACAATTGCAATGGCTTTTTATCAAGCCATTGAAAATGCATGCCTTTAGTTAGGCAACTTTTTTCAAACAAAAGAAGCAATAGATTGTCAAAAAACACTGAAAATAATTATCCTTATTTTGTGAGCAAGTTATATTTGTGTACCCCAAAGGGGATACACTTCCACAATTAAGAACAGAAGATGGGTGTGGGCATCTAGCAGGAGTCACCTCAGCCACACAGTATGGAATAAAACAGGGCAGGCAAGAAGATGTCTGGCAGCGTTGGACTAGCTCTGGCAGCCTCAGTAACAGCAGTAAAGTATAAGGCTGCATTCACACATTGCGTATTTTGCCGCGTTTTTTCACGCGCGCTTTTCAAAATACGCAGTGTGCTTTTTGTCTGCCTGCAAAGTGAATGGGAAATTCACTTTGCAGTGCAGACATTGCGTAAAAATACGCAGTGCGTTTTCCGGGAGAAAATGCAGCTCCGTAAAGAATTGATATGTCAATTCTTTACGCAGCTACTTCTGCGTATTTTCCCAGAGGGGAGGAAGAATCCTGCTTCCTCCTCCCCTCTGTGACAGCTGTGGCCGCCCCATTAGACTTCACAGTGTATTAATACACTGTGAAGTCTAAATTAAACTAAAGCAAGTGTGTGAAAAATAAAAAACAATGAATACATCACCTTCCGGTGCCTTCTCCCGGTCTGCGATCCCCGGTTGTAAGTCAGATCTCGTGTGACAAGACCTATGGTGATGTCAGAGGGGGGGGCGTTCCCGGGAACTCGCGGTCATGTGATACCACATGACCGCGAGCAGCCAATCAGCGATGGGACCGCCCCGGGAACGCCCCCCTCTGACATCACCACAGGTCTTGTCACACGAGATCTGACTTACAACCGGGGATAGCAGACCGGGAGAAGGCACCGGAAGGTGATGTATTCATTCTTTTTTATTTTTCACACACTTGCTTTAGTTTAATTTAGACTTCACAGTGTGTATTAATACACTGTGAAGTCTAATGGGGCGGCCACACATCTCACAGAGGGGAGGAGGAAGCAGGATTCTTCCTCCTCTCTGTGACATCACTGCGCTTTCTGGGGGAAAGAAAGCGCAGTGTGTGAATGGGCCTGCGTATTTTGCTGCGCTTTTTTGCGCGGCCGAAAAACGCGGCAAAAAGCGCGCGTAAAAAAGCGCAGCAAAATACGCAAATGTGTGAATGTAGCCTAACACTGAAAAACACAGTGATTATCCAATAGTCATCCATATCACTGATGGTAAAAATACTCCAGTGGTTTCAAAGTAATTCTTCAACATTCCTTGCTCAAAAGGATGAACTAAGTACTGGTTGGTTCACTTTCTAAACCTGGCTGGAACACTTCATTTTCATGGCATGCCAATTATTTAACTCTATCAGCCTCATCCCTGCTTCTGCCAACTCAATATCCTCCTCCACATCCAATTATTGATACTCCTTCATGTTTGCTTATTGATTCTTCTTGTGGCATTTACATGAACACATAAACAAGTTGCAAATTTTCTTCTTTACACTGTTGCATTGTTGTGATTTTTTATGCCAGGATAAATATTACATTGTTGATGCCAAACTTTTCCCTAATAACAAATTTTATAGCCTCTTCAAAGAGGTTCAGTAGGTGATACACATTTCTCATCAGTTCTTCATTGCTTTACACCACTTGTATGAATGTTCCAACACATGCAGTATCAATTTCCAACTAGTTGAAATATCACAAATTAGACATAAGTCTAGCAAATAATTCGTATTTTGCAAAGTCAGGATGGTGTGCTTCTCCAATAATGGTTAAAATAAGTTAACTCTTTTGTGGCCATAACTGCCACCTTCCACGGATATATTAATTAAGGTAATAGTTCACAATTAAATTCAGAATGTGTGACACGCAGTGAGTGTGAATTACTTTGCCCAACTGTATATCAGCCAAAATGTTCCAAGCATAGTCATCCATGACAATTCCCAAGCTTCAGTTGATGGGGTCCAGCCAGCAAAAAATCTGTTGATTGATGCAGAGCAGCAATTTTTCCTCTGTATGGCTATTGTCCCTGATTCTCTAAGCTGTAACAATGCTTTGCAGCAAATTTACCTTGAATTGTTATAAAGAATGAGGTTGGTGTGTGGGGTAAATGCTGTGCCCTTTTGCTGTTAGGGATGAGTTAATGTCTCTTAAGTAAGTTGTAGAGGCATAGGGGGAGATATATAGCCACAACCTGGTGATAAAACAGTTGTAGATCCAAGATGAAAAGGCTTCAAAATCTGTTATAGTTGCAGTGATGCATTAATACCACTCAAACCATTCACCCAATATGCATAATTTATTTTCCAGATGTTTATTTTACAGTGCACCTAGACACTCAAAGTCACGTGGAGATAGTGACTCATGTTCTCCTGTACAAGAGTGGCCCATGTTCTCCTTCTTGTAAAAATAAAAAGTAGGCATGATTTTTCTAGTAGAAATAATGGTGACTAGGTTTCTTCCAGTGAGACTGAGAGCATGCAATCATTCCCCTGAAAGACAGACAATTCCACTAGGTAGTGGAAACAGCATTGCTAGCAATGTGACCAAATGAGAGTTTAATTGGTACACAAGTGGATTACTTTGAGCTAATTCCTGTTTCCACCAGAACACAATTAGGGATGGTTGTGTGGCAGTGAATCATAGACGTGGAATGAGTAATTGGAGTAGAATGAGCAGTACTGGGGAACTATAATGATGATGATATCACCAACATAGTGATACTTGAGTATATGACCTAGCTAACAAAAAATGATTATGAGGAGAAAGCGAATGAGGAGAAGTTAAGGCTAATTCAGTGATATCGCCACTCATCAGACATTCTGGTTCTTGTGCTTCCCATTGTGTGACCCAGTGAGAGCAGTGATGAAGGGTAACATTACTGATATCTTCACCACTCATCACAGACTCGAGAGATATTGTGGGAAGACCATATACTATGTCGGAGCTATAAAGATTTTGTAAAATGAATACATTTTTTGAACGAGGGACTCTCTTTTTTATTTCTCTCCTTTTATGTCTTTCAGGTTTCCATTTGTGGGCTATGTCTGATTCCTTGGACTACTTTTTATCCTCTTGGCTTTTTCTTTAACAAATTGGTGAACCAGGACAAAAGTTAGGGAGGTTTTTTTTTTTAATATTTTTATGTGTGTTTTGGTGTTTTTACTTACTGGGTTAGTAATGGGGGGAATTTGATAGACACCTCTCCATTACTAACACCAGGGATTGGTACCAGCTGAAACTACACACATGACATCAGCCTCATAAATCATCGGGAGGAGTCTAAGAGTCTAGGCAAAGTGCCAGAATTGATGCATCTATTATGATGTGCCACTTCAGAGTCAGGTGGTATTTTTGGGCTGAGAAGGGACAAATAACCATTGACCTTCCCAGCCTAGTAATATACTCCCCCATCTGTCTGCTTTACCTTGATTGATTATCAAAAATAGACTGAACCACACATTGTTTTTTTTTTCTTAATATTTATTTATTAGGCTCAACCAGGCTTAAACACCCTTTAGAATGAAATGAAAGCACTAAAGGGTACAAGCATACAATATGAAGGGAGGCAGACATTTCTTTGCTTTAGTAAACTTCCTGTTTCTTCTGCTTCCTCACAACCAACTTAATTAAGACAACTTAGTTAATACAAAAACTTTATTAAGCCAAGGTAAAGCAGGCAGCTGGGGGACGATATTATTAGGCTGGAAAGGTGCATGGTTCTTTGGCCCTTACCAGCCTAAAATTACCAGCCCACAGCCACCCAAGCCAATTCTGGGTTTTTACCTCCACTCTTGTGGGTGATCAATTTATTAATTTCTTATCAGCACCAAGAAACTCTATGGAAACTAGAAGGTCAACTGAAGAACTGTGATATCAGTATAACACTTAAACAGTTTTTTTTTATTAATTTACATAGTTAAATGTTTCAGTTTTAAAAACAGTTATAATACCCTAAAAGCACAAGCACATTAGATGAAAAGGAATCCTGAATTTTCCAACTCCGATGTGTTTATCCCAATGGACTTAATAATGTGGTGGAACAAGTAAATACTAATATTTTCAGAATACTTTAGATTTATTCTTAATGTGACATTTATAAGTATGTGCGTATATATAATAAATTTTATTTGTTCCTCCCTTTCTTTCCCTTTCTATCTCTCTGCTTTTCCGGAAGAAGAATCAATCTATTTCATTCCTCAAAGCTGCAAATTTTAAACCCACATTGTGTGGATAGTATGATTAGTTGCATGCTTAATAAAGTGGTTGATCCGAACTAGGTCTGTGGCCTGTAGCAGCCTTTACAAGGAGTTTATCAGTAATTCATGGGCATTACACATGATCTAGAAAAAAAAACAAACTATTAAATAACCTAAGTTAAATAGAAAAATTAATTAGTATTTCCAGAAAGAAGTATTTGTATTTCTGTTTACCATTGTTATTAGATTGACTGTTAATGCAGTTTATTTGTCACGCTGGTATAGATGGAGTGTTGACTGTGAACACTGCTTCCTTGCTTTAAGAAAATGGAGAAGCAATTACGTTTCTTGAAATAACCTCTGCAGAAAAAATCTTTAACAGCTCTTTAGAAAAAATAAGTGACAAGAAGGATCTTATAAACTACATGAAAAAATCAATTAAGAGCAGTGACAAAAAAATTATCTTTAAGAGAATACTGAGATTTGTTGTGTTGTTTAAATCATACTTGTACCTTATCTGGTATGGCCATATGTATTGTACAGAAGATCTCACCTATTTTAGCTGCATGTCAATTGTGCTCATTCTGTTTACTTCAAGAAAGCTGTGTGCAAATTGACAGATAACCATGTCGTGATGCAGGTGCTCCAACAAATTAAAAATTTCAGAGTTATTAAAACTCCAATTTCCCATTTGTCTCACTCCACTGCTTTAACATAACGATTATAAGTGTAACTAGAGAAATTAGAAGTTGCGAATTTTGTTTGTTCAACCAAAAACATAAAATCAGGTATGCTTTAATGCTTTCTTTTGAACTTTTGAAGATTTTTGAAGATTTTATACTTTTGCAAACATTTAAGTATCCTTCAAAATTTGGAAAAGCTCTAGAGTGGAGCTTCCCAACCTTTCTAACCTTGATGGTACCTTTACAAGCCGCAACAGGATGGTGGCAACAACCGGGTGCTTCACGTGCACGAGCACACACAAACGGTTGCCAACGGTAAACGCACCACCTTTACACGCCGCACAAGGTGCGCTACGGTAGGTTATATCTATCTCTGGATACACCGACGGGTGCCACAAGTTACCTTATGTAGCTTACCTTACCTCATTTACACGCCGCAATAACAAGGTAATAAGGGCGGGACAAAGGCAGCAGGGACAACACATAGGCGTGCCACAATTGTGGATTACGAGAATTCCATACGCTGATAGGACAAAGCAATAACATCATGATTGGCCAGCCAGCACAGGAGGCAGACTAATACATGACGCTCGAGCAATTCTGTAGTGTGAGTGGTCAGCTCCTTAAATATGCCACCCTATGCAGCGACTACCAATCGTAACGCAGGAACTTCCTCCAATGAGCGCTGAAGGGGGGTGGTTTCACGGAGGCTGTGTCACGCCCCGGGGAGTTATCTAGGTGACGAATAAACCTTACCCTACCATATTTACACGCCGATACAGCCCGATACAACCCGCAACCATCGCCTAGAAATCCACCTATTTTAGGGCTCTGCTCTGAAACAGGTGCCTTAAGTGACGGGTTGTTGCCACCATCCTGTTGCGGCGTGTAAAGGTACCATGAGAGTTACATTCAGCACTAAAAGAGGATCACCAGTCACATCCAGCTCCAGCCCCCTCAAAGTAGTGTAACCCAGGCAAAACATTTCCATAGGAATCACAACAGGCAGTATACCAAAATACAGGGGTTCCTAAGTTATCTCAATTCAGATTTGATCTTCTTTGTGGGGTAACTCACAAAATTCACCATCTGGAGACCAGCTCCTCATAGCTGTTTGCTAGACCTAGTGCTCTTGCACTAAGCTGGAAGATAACAGCAAACCACACATGGGCCCGCAAGCCACAGGTTGGGGACCCCTGCTCTATAGTCTCGGGTAGCATAGATAAGCATAAGCAATATTAGGAGCACTGATAGAACCATACCCATAAGCAGAGTTAGCAGTGCAGTTGGGGCATTTTGGGTTTTGCTAATCTTGACTTCATTAGACAATATTAAAATTAAATCTGATTTCTCCTAGGTGCAGATTAAAATAAACAAAAGTGAAGGAAGTCTACCTAGTGATACTTTTAGGCTGGTTTCTCACAGCATTTTTTTCCCTGATCATCAGGTTTTGTGTGCCAAATCCAGAAGTGATTCAAAAACCCAGAACAGGCGTCAATCTTTCAATTATACTTTTTCTCTGCAAGATTCACTATTGGTTTTGGCACACAAAACCTGATGAACTCTTATCAGGTAAAAAACTGCTGTGCAAACCAGCCTTAGGCTAGGGCTACACTGAACAGTGCCCTTACGTTAACTGGATCCAGTTACTGCAGAGCCCAGCCTGCAGTAGCGGCCAGCGTTAATGTCGGGGGCTGCCTGCGAATGCTGCTCCATGCTAACCTGATGTTTACCATGGATGCAGCCACACAAGAAGCCCCAGGAACTGCACTTTAGCAGAGCACACAGGAAAACATTGTCAGCAACGTTTTGCTGTGCGCCGGCAAAAAACGCAGTGCCTGGGGCTTCCTGTGTGGCTGCATCCATAATAAACATTGGGTTACTATGGAGCAGCATTCACAGGCAGCACCCGACGTTAACTCTGTGAGTTACAGCAGGCTGGGCTCCGCTGTAACTGCATCTGTTTAACTTGGGGGACATGGTAGGTGTGGCCTAGCTTTAGGCTAGCTTCACACCACAGTTTCTGTCTATCAGGGTGGATCCTGTTTTTTGCAGGATCTACCGGACAGAACCTGAGAGGACAGGCTGCGCAGAAAGTGTGGGCAAATATGCCCTCCGATTCTGTTTTTTGCAGGATTTGTTTTCTCCTTCTGTCCATGGTCCTGAAGTCTGCTTGTGTCTGCTCTGCCACTGTCTAAGGTGCTGAATTTACAGCCTGTGCATGAAATACTGCTGTCCATGATGCTGAAGTTAGAATGCCAGGATTTCTTAGCATGCTCTGTGCAAAAAAACGGATCCGGGAAATGATCCGATTTTTTCAAAGATCTGTCACCATAGATTCCCAATATATGGGAACCGGATTGAGCCGGATCCGGTTCTGTCCGGTTTTCTCCAACTTTTGCACCGGAGACAAAAAATGCTGCAGGCTCTGATTTTGGGGATGATGAAAAACCTTACAAAACCGGATCAGGCACAGAATACACAAAACTTGATTGCCAAATAGGACCAATCTAGCACCATAGGGATACATGGGAGGCAAAACTGGATCAGGTTCTGTCCAGTTTGAACCGGACAGAACTTGATGCACAAAACTGTGTGTAAAGCCAGCCTTTGGAGAACTATACCTCAGTTAATACATTTCAAAAAAGACAATTCAGAAAAGTTTGCATATTGCCATGCAAGTGTAACAAAAAGCACCTTATTGCAGAACATTGTAATATCAGACATGGCTAAAGACAATTATTATCCATGCAAGAACCACAGGAGACAAATAAGTATAGACTATGAAATAGACATTATGGTTGGAATTTAAATACATGTCTTGTACATGCCATTAATTTGCATCCTTTAATGTCTTCCATGTGGCACTAAAGGGTGTTTAGCCTAGTATTTAATGAAAAAATAAATAATTTTTGATTGCCAGCCAAAATGTCACCCCACTCAATTTGTGCAAATGATTTGTTTATAAATAAATTAAAAATTAAAAAAAAAACACGAACAGCTGGGGTCAGGTATACTCAGATTGCTAAGGGTCCATGGATATTGCCCCCCCCCAGCCTAAAAATAGCAGGATGCAGCCTCCCCAGAACAGGCACCTCCATCAGATGCACCAATTCTAGTACTTTGCCCAGGGCATTGGCAGTGTAATGATACTTGAGGTTTATACCAGCTTTGTGATATCAGCTGGCATCAACTCCAGGGGTTAATAAAGATGAGGTGTCCATTAGATACACAACATTATTAACCCAGTCAGTAATATAAAAATAAGCTTACCAAAAAATAATTTATTTTAACTAAAATTCTCTGACATATTCCCTGCTTGACCATTTTATTTAACAAAATCCCAAGGCAAATAAATAAAATCCCAAAAAATCACTCCCAAAAATATCTGCAGTAATTCACCGAATCCACCGTAGTCTATATAATTCAAACCATAAAAGAGAAAATTAGCCTACAATTAAGGAACAAATCCCTCAATAACCCTTTTTTTTCCCCAATGGTAATCCAGTAAGGTTCATTGCATTCCCATGGATGTTCCTCGTAGTATCAATGCATTTCACTTTTTGTATTGAATCAGTGAAATAAATACATTTTTTGATGAAATTCTAATTCATTGAGATGCACTAGTATATTATAATATGGTGACGGCTGCATTGTAAATGGCTTCTAAGATATCACGGAATGGTTTTCCTCTCTGATGTAAATCTGAAGGTTTCTCTGTGATCTGTAGTGCCAAAAGATTTTAGTGCATTTAGCTCCAAGTTATGTGTGCTGAGAATGATAGGTGTGTATGTCTTTTACACATGCCTCCACCTATGGGTGTGTCTCAAATGTTAAAATATTAAGATGGAGTCTGAATTTGATATGTGGAGAGAGTTACTGCAGCCAATATGGAAAGTGCTGGCCAGTCAGATGGTGCCTCTGAGAGAGGTCCTGTGAGTGACTGAGGGAGTCAGTGTGTGAACACTGCCATATTTCCTTTGCGGGCGTATCCACAAACAAGACGGTCTGTCAACCGTGTGTACTGAGTAGGATCAGTGAAAGGAGGCTAAGATATATCCCTGAAATACATCTTGAGAGGAGAGGTATCACGACGTATAACTGAAGACCTGTGAGTGAGTTAAATGAACTGTATACTGTTTATGTCTCATTATGTGCCTGTAAAGCCAAAGGAAGGCACATGTTATGTTTGGAATGAGGTTTATGAACGCTGATTAAACCATATGAACTTTTAAATGGAGTAGTGATTCCTTTCGATACATTGCAAACCGGCAAGTAAATAAGCAACCCTTTTATAATGAACAAACTGTCACAATATAAAAAAACCTATCTTCTCAGCCCCTCTGGAGTGGTTTGTCTATTTACTAACTTATTCTCTAACAGAGCCTGGGAGTTTGAGGGATCTGCAAAAGATCTTAGTTGTTTCCAGCAGTGCATTTTTCTGGACAAAGAGTTCAGATGTTGCTCCTGGGATCTGTTTTTTTCCACTTAGAGGACATTGCTATGGAGGAATGGGGGTCAGTGGGTGCTCTCTTCCACTGGCCCGGCTGCCTTTAGAAAGAAAGCATGGACCAGGGCTCATCCCAACTGAACGCTCAAACTCCTTAACCTTGGGCGGACAACTACTCAGACAACACACAGGGAGAATGAACCACAACAGTAAGGCTTTATTGGATCCCCAAACGTTAATGGCACATAACACAAACCAAGCAAAACATAAAATGTAACAGACATCAAAGTCTCACCCTCCGTTTGCTCACCAGGGATTAGAATGTTCATGCCTTCGGGGCTTCCAGGGCTACTTACTCCAATCCAGCAACACCCCACTTTCGGCGGGCACCCATTGAGAAAGGAATAGCGGCAAGCGTAGGAAGCTAACTGAGCATAGCAAAGTCTGAACACAGATGACCAAATTGTCCTAATCTGGGTTTCACCCTCTCTCTCTCTCTCTGTGCTGCTTTGCTTGTGCAGGCTTTGCCCTCCCCCTCTCTGTCACAGAATGCAAATCATTAGTCCTGTCTTCAGCTCCACATCACAGTAGCCCAGACAGAGAGAGGCTGGATCCTGGAGCCTGCAAAACAACATGCCCTAAGGACTAAAGAATATAGCCCCTACTAATTATAATGCCTAATGAGTAAGTATTAAAAGGTTTTTATCTACTTTGACAGGATACTTTTAGGAGACAAAAGGAGTGTGAGAATAGTGATAGGATGCTGCAGGGACATGATTTTGTAGCTTAGGTAACGTTTTGGAGATGACAGGATCCCTTTAAGCAAAGTTACTTATGTATCTAAGTATTGAAGAAAGTATTATTTTTATATTTTATAGGAGAATATTTTTGTATTACAAAATGTAATGGAACATGGTTCATTGTTTCGTTTTTTTCTGCTTTCAAATGAGTGGAAGTAAAGATTCGGTAAAAGAAGTTATGAATGGCTTAAATGAATGTCTAAAATTAACATGTCCAAGTATAATATATGAATAGCAAAATGATCAGTCATTTTTAAAGTACATAACTCTTAGATGTGTTTAAACACCCTCCAAAATTAAATGCAATGAACTGGGACCCATATGTTCCTATATATGTCTTCCTTTGATACCTTTGATGCACAAGTCTCACCTAATCAATTTATTTTTTAATTAACATCACTCTTTCAGTTAGTCGTTGATCAGTGGAATGTGTTTCAGGTAATAGGTAGAAGACCTCCACTAGGAAATGCCGAAAATATGAATACAGAATGCATTTTGTACAGATTTAATCAACTGCACTTGGTAGAAGATTACTTGACTGCAATTTCATCCTTTAATCTAGATCCTAACTGTACTTATTCCGAGTTCTGAGTTTTACATACTCAGTTATCCTGTTCACTAGAATTTAATCTACAAGAATAATGATATTTAACATGCTCGGAGGTGAAGATTACTGTCAAATATTAATGTATGCATGTTATATCCCGTACAGCACCAGCCTGGCAACACAGAAAATGTCCTCATTTCTACAAAATAAAAGTTGCATTTGTAAAAACATGTTCATAGTGGAAACAGAATATACATGAATGTATATAGAACAAAGGGAACACTTGCCCATGGCTCTTTACAATAACTTTATATCAAACATTTAAAAAAAATTCCCAGCAAAATTACAGTTTTTTTTAAAGGGGCTCTGCATCCTTATGCACCTGTAAGTAGGTAATTAAAACACTAGATGTGTGCCTGATGCTAATGCATCTGGAGGGCGGTATCTGTGCACTATATCTCTCCTCCCTGTTGCTGTCTCTCATCGTTGCACTGTCTCTCCTCTCTGCCTGTCTCCACCTGTTCACTGTCTCTCCCCTGTTCCTGTTTCCCCCTGTGTGTTGTCCCTCCTCTCTGTGAGTGTCTCTCCTCACTGTGCTGGTCTCTCCTCTCTGTGACTGTTTCTCCTGTCTGTGCTATCTCTACCCCCTGTGCTGTCTCTTCTCTCTGTGCCTGTCTGTTCCTGTGTGCTTTCTCTCCTCTCTGTGCCTGTCTCTCCCCTGTACCTGTCTTCTCCCTACATGCTGTCTCTCCACCCAGTGTGCTGTTTCTCCTCTCTGTGACTGTCTCTCCCCTCTGTGACTGTCTGTCCCCTCTGTGGCTGTCTGTCCCCTCTGTGGCTGTCTCACTCCTGTACTTGTCTCTTTATGACTGTCTCTTCCCTGTGTGCAGTCTCTACCCTCTGTGTGCTGCCTCTCGCCTCCATGGCTGTCTCTTTCCCATGGCTGTCTCACCTCTCTGTTCCCTGTGTCTCCCCTTTTTTGCTCTCTTTCCTCTGCACCTGTCTCTTCCCTCTGCCCTCTGTGGCTGTCACTCCTCTATGTGGCTGTCTTTCCCTCTGTGGCTGTGTCTCTCCTGTGGCTGCCTCTCCTCTCTGTGCACTGTCTGTTCCTTCTCTGTGCACTCTCTCCTCTGTACCTGGCTCTCCCCTCTGTGGTTATCACTGTCCTCTATGGCTGTCTCTCTCCTCTGTCGCTGTCCCACTCTCTGTGGCTTTCTTTCACCTCTGTACCTGTCCCTCTTGCACCTGTCTCTCATTTCTGTGGTTTTCTATCATGTGCCTGTTTCTCCTCTATGTGCGTTGTCACTCCTCTGCACCTGTCTCTCCCTCTGTGGCTGAGTGTCCCTTCTGTGGCCGTCTTTCCCCTCTGTGGCTGTCTCTCTCTGTGCCTGTCTCCCTTCTTTATGGCTGTCTCTCCCCTTAACCTGTCTCTCAACCCTGTGTGCTGTCTCTCCCCTCTGTGCCTTTTCTTTCCCCTCTGTGCACTATCTGCCCTGTGCCTGTTTGTCCCTTCTGTGGCTTTCTGTCATCTCTGTGGCTGTTTGTCCCCTCTGTGGTTGTGTCTTCTGTGTACTCTGTCTCTCCCCTTTGTGCACTGTCTCTCCCCTTTTTGCACTGTCTCTCTCCTGCACCTGTCTGTCCTCTATGTGGCAGTCTCTTAACTTTGCCTGTCTATCCCCTCTGTGGCTGTCTCTCCCCTCTGTGACTGTCTCTAAACTGCATGGCTGTCTCTTTTCTCTGTGGCTGTCTCTCTTCTCTATGGCTGCATGTCCCCTCTGTGGTTGCCTCTTTCCTCATGTGTCTGTCTCTACTCTCTGTAGCCATCTGTCATCTCTGTGGCTTTATCTCCTCTAAGTGGCTGTATTTCCCCTCTTTGCATTGTCTCTCCCCTCTGTGTGCTGTCTCTTGCCTGTGTCTTTCCATTCTGTGACTGTTTATCCTCTCTATGGCTTTCTGTTCCCTCTGTGGCTGTCACTCCCCTCAGCACCTATCTTTCCCCTCTGTGGCTGTCTCCTCCATGGCTCTCTTCCCTCTGTCGCTGTCTCTCCCCTCAATGAAGTGTCTCTCCCTTCTGTGTGCTGTCTCTCCTCTGCACCTGCCAGTCCCCTCTGTGCCTGTCTGTCCATTCTGTGACTGTCTGTCCATTCTGTGGCTGTCTGTCCCATCTATGGTTGTCTTTCCCCTCTGTGGTTCTCTGTATCTTCATTGGTTGTCTCTTCCTCCCACTCCCCTTCTGCTTCCCCTCCTACAATGTGCAGCTAAGCGCAGTGAGACTCTCAAATTGTGATCAGTGATATCAAACAGGTCCTTTATCCCTCTGGTAAGTCGGAGGGAGGCAGGGGGCTGCATGCGGGGTGCAGTGTGTGGCGGGAAATGGGCGGCATGTGGAGCGTCAGGTGTCTGTGCCACCAGCAGCAGGTGCCATTTTAGCATGCTCATTGCTTGCATGTGCTAATATGGCATGTGCTGGTGGCGCAGTGAATTCTTGGATTCATGGACATCGCCTCGGAAGTCGATGACGGACACCACTAGGTAAATATAAAATAGATTAAAGAGGATTGTTTCCTACTGCACAGTCCTTTAGTATTCTATTAGAGTGGAAATCTGATCAGGGGCCACTTATTGGTTGCAAAGGTGACATGAATTGAAGCTCTTTATAAGGGTTTTTTCAAAACTGGACAAAGATTTAAAAAATATTTGTCAGATTTTTAACGTTTATGCCAAATCTTCTTTATAATTTTTTCTTTGCTCTGCCAAAACATTTTTAGCAATTTTTTTTAAATCTAAAAAACACACTGTCATGGCTGATAGCCAACTACGTCCATTGTTGCCAACCCCTACCATAAACATAACCATATAGTTCCACTGAGAGTTAATGTGTTTAAAGTGGAAAGGACAGAGAATGCCATTGAAAATGACTAAACCAAACCAAGGACGGTCCTCCAAAGATTCACGCTGCTGTAGGGAAACCAGGACCACAAATAGGTCTGATGCAATGATGTATTTATTTCTTACATGTTTCTGAGCTCACTTTGCTCCTTCTTCAAGGATACAATCCCAAACAGAGGGAGCAAAGTGAGCTCTGAAATGCGTTGGAAATAAATACATCATTACATCAGACGTATTTGTAGACCTAGTTTCCCTACAGCAGCGTGGATCTTTGGAGCACTGTCCTTCATTTGGTCTATGTGCCACGTTGCACGTGGTAGTGTGGATCCAGCAGCAGCTGTACTACCATATACACTGGTTGTGGGTTTAAACAACCAACTCAGGTGAGCACCTACAATAATTTATTTTCCCCTTTTAATTTGCGTTTCCCACTCCCACACTTCCTCCTCATCCCGCCCTCTCTCTGTTGGAATTCCACAAGACTCTGTCTGGGGCCTCTACTGTTCTCCATCTATACCCTTGGCCTAGGACAACTCATACAGTCCCATGGCTTCCAGTATTACCTGTATGCTGAGCTGACGACACTCAAATCTACCTCTGTGGCCCAGATGTCAACTCTCTGCTGTACAGAATCCCGGAGTGTCTGTCAGTCATATCCTCCTTCTTCTCCTCCTGCTACCTAAAACTCAACGTAGACAAAACCGAACTCATCATCTTTCCTCCATCCAATCTTTCATCTTCACCACCTGATCTATCCATTATGGTAAATGGCATCATGCTCTCTCCCACCCCTCAAAGTTGCTGCCTTAGAGTAACTCTTCACTATGCCCTATCCTTCAAACCACACATCAAAACTCTCGCCACCTCCTGTCACCTCCAGCTCAAGAATATTTCCAGAATCTGCCTTTCCTTAGCCCTCAATCCACTAAAATTTTTGTACATGCCCTCATCATCTCCCGCCTTGCCTACTGCAACATTCTCCTCTCCGGCCTCCCTGCTAACACTCTTGCACCTCTACAGTCTGTCCTCAACTCTGCTGCCCAAATAATCCACCTCTCTCCTCGCTACTCCCCTGTTACTCCCCTCTGCTAATCCCTCCACTGGCTTCCACTTCCCCAGCGAATCCAGTTCAATTACTAACATTGACCTAAAAAGCCATCCATAAACTGTCTCCTCCCTATATCTCTGAACTAATCTCACACTATCTTCCCTCAAGTAACCTTCGATCCTCCCAAGACCCCCTCCTTTCCTCCACACTTATCCGTTCCTCACACAAACGCCTCCAAGATTTTACACGAATATCCCCCATCTTCTGGAATTCTGCGCCCCAACACGTCAGATTATCCATCACACTCGGATTCTTCAGACAGAACTTGAAAACCTATCTCTTCAAGAAAGCTTACAGCCTGCAATGACCGAGCTGCCGCCCCACCGCCTCTGGAGCTGCTGCCCCACCGTCACTGGAGCTACCACCTCTCCACCACCAGATCTGCTGCAACCCGGACCTACTGTTTCCTCCCCATTGCCCCGTAGAATGTAAGCCCGCAAGGGCAGGGTCCTCTCCCCTCTGTATCAGTCTGTCATTGTTAATTTGTTTACTGTAAACCAGATTTATAATTTTGTATGTAACCCTTTCTCATGTACAGCACCATGGAATTAATTGTGCTATATAAATAAATAACAATAATAATAATAATGTTCACAGATACTCTCCATCCAATCTCACTGAATTAAAGCTTTTTTAACAAAGAAGAATAGGCAAAAGGTTCAGCCTCTAGATGTGCAAAGCTGATAGAGACATACGCCATAAGACTTGCAGCAGTAATTGCAGCAAAAGATGTTCCTACAAAATGTTGAATCATGGGGCTTATTACAAATGTGTGGCTAGGGTCACACATTTCAATCATTTTTTTTTCATGGATCTAATAACAAATCTGTTTTTTGAGCCTTTTGTGCAGCTATGTATTTTTTGGACTTTCCCATTTTTTGCCAAAAAATGCTAGCAAAAACGGATCTGTTAACACAAGGTGCCTTTTTTTAACTGATCTGTGTCCCATAGGGTTTCATTTTAAAAAACAGACCCATTCTTTTACTGCACCTAAAAAATGGATCCGTTTTTTTTACTGCACCCAAAAAACGGATGTTTTTTTACTGCAGCCAAAAAATGCTGATTGCAGCATTTTTTGAGTCCTGTTACAAAACGCATAGCACAGCAGTCACATTTGAGTCCAGCATCCGTTAAAAGCATCAGTTTTTGGACTTAGAATCCTAAAGTTGAAAAACTGATGCAAATAATGGATCCAGGGCTTATGTGTGACCCTAGACTATGTCACAAATTTCTGATTTATATTTTTTTAAATATTAAGAAAACCACGTATTTCATTTACACTTCACAAATACGTGCTACTTAGTGTTTGCATATCAAAAAAAAATCCTGAAAAATTAATTTAAGTTTGTGAGTGTAATATGAAAAAATGTGGAAAAGGCCATAGGATATGAGTACTTTTCAAAAGCACTGAAAGCAAAATAAATGTGGCCCAACACTACATATACAAGATGACAAGAACATTTTTGGCCTTATAATTTATGTGCTATGGAATAAAATGGTTATATCTTTTGGCAGTCTATTTAACAAGAATATTTTGGATGCATGCCAGTCATTACAATTTGCTGGTAGAATAAGTAAGCAGACTAGTAGTGACCCAGGGGAAAAAGAACATACTCATTAATACAGTACATTAAGAAAATTAGATTAGAATGTGTTAATTAGAAATAATAGAGCGTATTACATGTATAAAAGTGCTAACTGCAGAACATATAGCAGGCATAACAATCACAAATGAATTACATTTGTTTATTGATGACTTTTCTTATTTATAAAGGGGTTGGGTATTATGGTAAATTTGTCAGAAATATGATGCAATTTCCCTAAGGCTAGGGTCACACATGCCAATCATTTTTTCCACTGGTTTCAATAACAGATCTGTTATTTAAGGCTGGTTTTTAAGCCTCCTGTGCAGCTATGTGATTTTTGGACTTTGTAATTTTTTGACAAAAAATGCTATCAAAAGTAGATCCGTTAACAGATGGTGCCTATATGTGTCATTTGTTAACAAATCCATTTCCCATAGGGCCCCATGTTAAAAAAACAGATACATTTTTTTAGTGCACCCAAAAAACACTGCTTGAAGCATTTTTTGGGTCTTGTTCAAAAAATTTAGAGCAGTCACACTTGAGCCCAGGATCTGTTAACAGCATCCATTTTTGGACTTAGAATTCTAAAGTTGAAAAACTGATGAAAATAATGGATCCAAGGCTTATGTGTGACCCCAGGCTAAGACAATGTGTTTCATGATGTACACCATATTTAATGTGTTTTAAATACTTAATCTGTCTTATTCAAAAAGAGGAAAAACAAATGAACTTTGAAACACATTGAACAAATAAAGATAAACCATTATTTTTAGTCTTTAAAGATTCGATAATAACAGGGTCTGTACCACAGGACTAGCGTATAGCAAATGTGGTGCCAATATTCAAAAAGTGGACAAAAACTGAACTTGGAAATTATAGGCCAGTAAGCTTAACCTCTACTGTAGGTAAAATCCTACAGGGTTTTCTAAGACATGATACACTGGCGTATCTGAAGAAAAATAACCTCATGACCCAATATCAACATGGGTTTACAAGGGACCATTCCTGTCAAACTAACCTGATAAGCTGCTATGAAGAGGTAAGTTCTGGACTGAACCAAAGAAATGCAGTGGATGTGGTGAATATGGACTTTTCAAAAGCTTTTGATATGGTGACACACAAAAGGATGATACATAAAATGAGAGCAATGGGGATAGGGGAAAATATGTGTAAGTGGGTTAAGAACTGGCTCAGTGATAGGAAACAAAGGGAGGTTATTAATGGAACACACTCAGAATGGGTCACAGTTAACAGTGGGGTACCACAGGGGTCAGTATTGTGCCAGCTTCTTTTTAACATATTTATTAATGACCTTGTAGGGGGGCATACAAAGTAGAATCTCAATATTTGCAGATTTCACTAAACTCTGCAGGGTAATCAATACAGAAGAGGACAATTTTATATTACAGGAGGATTTATGTAAACTAGAAGCTTGGGCTGATAAATGGCAAATGACCTTTAATGGGGATAAATGTAAGGTCATGCACTTGGGCAGAGGAAATAAAATGTATAATTATGTGCTTAATTGTAAAACACTGGGAAAAAACTGTCACTGAAAAAGACCTGAGTGTATGGGTAGATGACAAACTCACGTTTAGTGCTCAGTGTCAGGCAGCTGCTGCCAAGGCAAATAAAATAATGAGCTGTATTAAAAGAAGCATAGATGCTCATGAGGAGAACATAATTCTACCTCTATACAAGTCACTAGTGCGACCGCACTTAGAATACTGTGTACAATTCTGGTCTCTGGTGTATAAGAAAGACATAGCTGAACTAGAGCGGGTGCAGAGATGAGCGACCAAGGTCATTAGAGGACTGAAGGGTATGCAATACCAAGTCAGGTTATTAAACTTAGGGTTATTTAGCTTGGAAAAATGAAGATTTAGGGGTGATCTTATAATAAAGTATAAATATATGAGGGGACAGTAAAGAGACCTTTTTAATGATCTTTTAACTCTTAGGCCTGAGACGGGGACAAGGGGGCATCTTCTACGTCTGGAGGGAGGAAGGTGTAATCATAATCACAGACGTGGATTCTTTACTGTAAGAGCAGTGAGACTATGGAACTCTCTGGCACATGATGTTGTAATGAGTGAGTCACTACTAAAGTTTAAGAATGGCCTGGATGCCTTTCTTGAGAAATATAATATTACCAGTTATATATACTAGATTATTTGATAGGGCGCTGATCCAGGGAACTAGTCTGATTGCCGTATGTGGAGTTAGGAAGGAATTTTTTTCCCCAATGTGGAGCTTAGTGTTGCCACATGTTTTTTTTTGCCTTCCTCTGGATCAACATGTTAGGCTTTTGGTTGAACTAGATGGATTTAAGGTCTTCCTTCAACCTTAAATACTATGTTACTATGTTACAATTGCCTATTCACCATTACCGCATAATCTGAATGTTTGTCAGCATTCCAAGAGAAAAAAAACACATTTATTACTTCCTCAAAGCATTATCAGAAAAGAAGATATTTGTTTGCAACTGATGTGGTTTGGTTAAATGTGAAAGATCTAATACTTGCGGTCATATGCCTATGGCGGCCGTCACACGCTGCAATATCGTGAGCGATATCGTTTAAGCGATCTGCTTTTTGATCGCTTAGCAAAATCCTTTGTGCATTGCTGCGTGCAATCACGCGATTTTACAATGTAAGAGAGCCGGAGCTCATATCAAGCGATAAACGCTTGTTCAATCTGCTTCATCGTGGTGTGTGACACCACGATGAACGATCTCCCAGCGGCAGAGCCTATGCTCGGAGATGGTATCTATGGTAAACGTCGGGTTACTAAGCGCCGCACGGCGCCTAGTAACCCCATGTGTACCATAGTTACCAGCGATCTCGCTGGTCCACATCGCTGGTGAGTCTGTCTGTGTGACATCTCACCAGCGATGTGTGCGATATTGTTAGCGATCGTGCATGCACGTGATCGCTTACAATATCGCTCACGATATTGCAGTGTGTGACGGCCGCCTAAGGCCAGGGTCACACATTCCCCTGCCCGGTTTTCTAAGGGTGCCAATAGTGTTCCCTGAAGTCCTGGACGTTTTTGGGAAATTTTTGGACTTAGTTATTTTTTACCAAAAACGCACATGAGTTAGCGCATGGTGCCTATATGTACCATGCGTTAACGCATGCGTTTCCCAAAAGGCCCCATGTTAAAAAAGCATGCATTTTTTTACAGCACCCCAAAAACGCTGCAAGCAGTGTTTTTGGGATGCTGCATAAAAACGCATGCGATTTTTGAAAAACGCACAGACACATGCGTTAACGCATATGCGTTTTTGGACTTACAAAAAAAATGTCCAAAATGTTCCCAATAACGGATTTAAGGCAAAAATGGTTGGTATGTGTGACCCTGGCCTATGGCCAGTTTGGATCTGGAGCCCTACTGCTATTCCATATGTTGCTGTCTGTAGATGTGTAAATCACCCAAGATGGTCATGGAATCTAAACTAGACTATATACAGTATGTATCAAGTTTATCAAACAGCATAAACCTCTGTGATAAATTAAATCTTGTTTACTCTAAGACATTATTAGTACAGTTACTTTATAGTTTTAGAAAAACCTTCACTGTTTTTCATGAGTTTGTGTGGCACCCCGGCGGACCAGTGGCCACAGAGAAAGGTACAACAGCTGGGATAGGTAAGCTAGTCACCCCACACCAATACCCAACACATCCCCCAATCCCTAGATCTAGTACTTCTAGTCAGGCAGGGGATAGTGGGGGGAGGTAAGTGGAAGGCGGAGAGAAGGTAGAGAACCCGGAAAAGGGGTGGAAGAACTAGATTAAAAACATAGGAACACTAAGTTGGTAAAGCTTGAGGAGGGAGTGCAGGTTTGTGTTCCTGGCGAGTAGTGACAGGAGTAGGAACCGGACTCCCAAGGAGAAACACCTAACAAGCTACGAAACTGTAACACCTTTAAGAAAGAACCCGGACCCAGCGGCTTGTGCCATCGGATGACCGTTCTGGGTCCCAAGCTAAGTACCGAGGAGCAGCAGAGGGGGTCCACGGCGCACCCGAACCAGCCTGACACCAAGGAGCCATCCCTGTTGAAATGGTAGGATGCTATATGCCCTAGCCACAAATAAACCGGCAGGGAGAAGGGACTGCATGCCCAGATCCTGACCCGCAGCACAGACACGGAAAGGCCATCACATATGGCTAGGAGTGACCCCAGGGAGAGTTCCGGAAAAGCCCGCTCGGAGAATGTGCGCGGGACTGACAAGAAAGGACAAAAGGACTAAGAAGCGGGGGTGCCTCTAGCAAACCTTCCCAGCTGCTAACCGGTCACCGAGACCGTGAGTAAAACTGCTATGAAGTACTGTAACAGTGACTGTGTTGACATGTAAGCAGTGGAGTAAAGTACTAGGTGAACTCAGGATTTGTGTGAGACTGATTTGTGTGCTGACAGTGGAGGCTCGCCAGCAGAGCCACACACTGATTATTCTAGCTGCAGGGGAGATCGCCTGCACTGATGGCACATGGTGTCCCAATCTTACTCTTCTACACCTACCATGGGGAACCAAGCCCTACCCGTGGAGGGCACAACATCATGGCTGCCAACCCTCATCATCCCCAGAGGTCTGGATGGCAGTGTTGGCCTAAACTGGCCTCAAACCACGGGTGGTGTCACAAAATACTTTTACAAATTTTTCCTTTAACCTCTTTTTATTGCCACACCTGGGCATACGGAGCCGGGTCATGTCACTGTGATGTTCCCCTGCAGACTGAAGAGAGGGCCTGGTTCTGAGTACCCCTGCCATGGGGTGCGACATTTGTTTTTTATTTGTTTAGGAGGAGTCTATGCAAAAATACTCAAAACATAAAAAATTGAATTTAAGCCTCAAAGCTATGAAAAAATATCCATAAAATTGCACTGTTTGTAATGTGTTAAATATTTCTTACTGACTTATTGGCTGCATCACAAAAAAAAAAATCAGGAAAAATGTCTCAAAAGCATGCCTTTAAAAAAAAAATCTTAAAGATAGCAAAATTAAGACTCAATACAATACAGTATAATGGCCCAGTTACACCACACATATATGTATACCAGCCACTGTTCATGTATTAGAATTAGGCTAAGTGCACATTTGCATTTTTATTCTGTTTGGCTTGCTATCCGTTTTTGACAACATTTGTGCCCAAAAACGCAATGAAACACATGCATTTTTGCACCCATTGATTTCAATGGGAAATGCATTGAAAACGCAAATAAAAACCCATGTCATTTTCTGCATTTTTGGAAACACAGACCAAAATGAGGCTGGAGACGTTTTGGGCTGCGTTTGCAACAATGCATGTGTTCTGCATTTGCAGAAAATGACATGCGTTTTACTTGTGCATGTGTTTCATTGCGTTTTTGGGCACAAATGTTGTCAAAAACAGATTATACACAAAAGGGAATACAAATGCAGATGTGAAAAGGCCCTTAGAAACATCAAATCCACTATGTACATACAAGAGCAGGGGCAGAGGGATGTATTTTCAGTCTATGTGTAATTCTAAAAATATCATGCTCGGACCAATGTTCATTTATGGGCCGATCACGTGTCCGATTTTTTCCTTCGGAATTTGTATATTCAAGAAAAAAAGTTTCTGCATGCTTAAGTTTGAGCCTATATTTGGATCTCACTTGCCCATGCAAGTCATTGATTGTGTGGAAATCATCAGACTGCACTGGGATACTATCTGACTACTGTCTGATTTCCATGCAACAAAATGTAGAAGCTAGAGAACATATGTTTTCCATATCCTCCTCACAGTGTGCTTCATTTCGCTCATTTAAGAGAATCGGATCACACTATGATTATACTCGGACCAAAAGAGTCTCTCCGATGAAAGAGTTTACGGTCATCTACCCGTGCTATAGTTAGGAGCTAAGCAAACCCACTCTAATGTAAAAAAAGCCTCTCTAATATTTATGATGGCAACAAGTAGTAACTCTACATAACTAACTGAAAAAAGGTAAAAGTTGTTTTTAAAGTTAAAAATATTTATATTTTATTATGCATATAAAAAATGCATCATTTATAAATTCATCGGTCCTAATATTAATAATATACATCGGTTGAAACTTGCAGTGAACGCATTACCAATTTTTTAAGTAAATATATTTCTATAGGTGCCATTGACATGAATTTCTCACCAGATGTTGAGCAACAGTAAAGTTATAGTTAATTCACTGTGTAGAATAGATTATTAATATTGGTAGAGTTGAATGAACTGGCAGCCATGGACAGACAGACCATAGAAGAAAAGTTTATGGGCCTTTTATAGTTCAATATTTCATCATAATGCCACTGCTTATATCACTGTGACCAAAGCTGTTTGCTGCTTTGGAGGCGGAAGTGCATCCACTTAGGATAGTTTCACACTGGTGTTTTTTTTTACCCAGGGGGGTCTTACCTGCATCCATCGAATTCCACCAGATCCCTTAGGAATTGTAAAATCTGATGCACCCGCACTGGTATTATTACTGATCCAACTCACGGAAAAGTGATACTACAGGTGCGGGAGCATACAGTTGTTTCTGGCTGTGTACCTTTTTTCACCAGAGCAAGAGACAAATTACATGCCCCCCAGTGGGGTGTGTTTTTTAGAACTGCCTTCTGTGCACGTGCAGACCAAAACCCTGTATCTGACATCCAGATTCAGTGGGATCCGGCACTTGCCAGATTCAGGTTACATAGGGACTCATTTTAATTCAACCTAGAGTTTTCAACCCAAAATCACAACAAAATGGGGTTATGGGCTCAGTGCAAAAACTAGTGACAAACAGGAAGAACTGGATGCACCCGCAAATGCCTGTATCCCCATGGGGCTGCAAATGGATGTAGGTGCATCCAATTTTAGCCGGATTCACACTGATGCCAAAAAATGCCAGTGTGAAATCAGCCTTACCTCTTGGGCTGATGTGCTATTGCACAAGTTGCACCAATATATCAAATAAATTAGGGAAAAACTAGATTTGTGACTGTAATACCATGTCCAATGTTAATGTATCCACATTATGTGTTATGCAATCTAGGAAAAAGCATCATAAAGTTATGTGCATTTCTAGAATACAGAGAAAGTAATGAGAAATAGCATAATTTCAGCCAAAAAATCTGGAATTTAGAGGGCTATAAATGTCATATTCTAGAGGAGAATCTGATTTAGCAGATTAAAATGCACCAATTTCTCATCTATCAAGTTTGCAATTCAGAATAGGAAATGCATAGGTAACAATTCAGCACAGTAATTTAGGTACAGCTCATGCCTTATGCTTCAAGCTTATGTAAATTGCTTTCATTTGCTGCACACAGTCTTCCAATACATTTTCATTACAAGACTTTCTTTTGTCTATTCTCTTTGAGAAATTCTTGAGGTAGATATATGTATTATATATAGTTATGAAAAAGCAAAATGTACCCTCTTTGAAGTCTATGGTTTTATGTTATAAGACCAAGTAAAAAAAATCAGTTTTATAGGGCTTTTCATGTGTCCGTGAAATTTGGTCCAATGTCAGATAGCAATGCAGGAACAGGCCATGGCTCTCCCCAATCTGAGTGTCACAGTTTCATAAAAATATATGAAGCTGAGATCGGACTGATGATAATGGACCTCTGAAGACCTTAGGGTGCTTTCACACTAGAGGTTTTTTAAAATCGCGGCAGATGCAGTGAAAAAAACGCATCTGCCGCGATTAACGCATAACCGCGACACTTGCGGCACACTTGCGGCAAGCCCCATGCAATGTCTACGGGGCTTGCGGTAAGGGTGCGGCAGGTGCGGTAAGTGCGGTTTCGGCACTTGTGGCCGGTGCGGCCGCGAAAAAAAACGCTGCTGACTGCGGTTTTTTTCGCGGCCGCACCTGCCGCAAGTACCGAAACCGCACTTGCCGCACCTGCCCCACCCTTACCGCAAGCCCCATAGACATTGCATGGTGCTTGCCGCAAGTGTGCCGCAAGTGTCGCAGTTATGCGTTAATCGCGGCAGATGCGTTTTTTTCACCGCATCTGCCGCAATTTGAAAAAATCGCTGATGTGAAAGGGGCCTTAGAAGAGCTTAAAACACAAGTAGACACAACCTTAGGCCTTATTCATATGTCAGTGCTTAACCCCTTAACGACTTTGGACATATCTATATGTCATAACTAGGTGATAGTTATCAACCTATGATGTATAGGTACAAAGAGACCCGGCACTTACTGCCAGCAGCGGTGCTCGTGTTGCTCCTGACAGTTTAACGCACTTAATTTAATGCAATATCGATCACAGCAGTTAAGTGATTGGGAGAGGGATTACTCTCCCTTTCCTCTCCAATCAGTGCCCCTGCAATTTAGTCAGGAGGCCCGATCGTCGCCATGGTGACCCGATGTCACTGTGATGAATTCTGGGTCACCTGGCTACAAAAGCCCAGGTATCATGCCTGCAGCATGATCCCTGGAGCTTACAAGACTGCAGATTTGACAGCTGTATTTAGGAAATACGATGTATTATCATTAGTGATGAGCGAGCACTAAAATGCTCGGGTGCTCGGT
This sequence comes from Allobates femoralis, assembly GCA_033576535.1. NCBI lineage: Eukaryota > Metazoa > Chordata > Amphibia > Anura > Aromobatidae > Allobates > Allobates femoralis. The sequence goes on along the minus strand of JARQOC010000002.1, from coordinate 471,906,871 downwards.
GCTCTGGCCGAGCATCTCAAGATACTCGTGTACTCGGCCGAGCACCGAGCCCAATGTAAGTCAATGAGTGACAGGCTCCGCCCACAGACTTCCGGTTATAAAACGAGTATTGCTGGGAAAGGGCGGGAGGGGGGGCTTTTTGAAATCGCTGCAACATACAACACCTTGCTGTGGGATCCTAACAATGAATCTGCTCCCTGTGAGGTGCCAGCTCACTGTGTGCACTGAAGGGAGCTGTGTACGTGTGTCAGATCGCTTATTATTACCGAGCAGTCCGAACATCTCGGCGGTACTCGGTGCTCGCCGAGCATCCCGAGTACCGGGATACTCGTGCGAGTACCGAGCAGCGCAGAGCATACCCGCTCATCACTAATTATCATCATACAGCTGACAAAAAAAGTGGAACAAAATAACAATCAAAAAGTCATGTTTAAATAAAAATAAGTGGTTTTATCACTTTTACAACACAGGGAACAACACAGGGTATGCAGTAAAAACCAACAAAAGAAATCAATTCCTGAATTGCTGTTTCATTTTAATTCTGCTCTAAAAGAGCGAAATGAAAAGCAATCAAAAAAATATATGTGCTTCAAAAAGATACTAATAAAAACTCCATCTTATTCCGCAAAAACAAGTCCTCACATGACTGTAAGCAGAAAAATAAAAGAAAACTATAACCTTAAAACTTCTGTAATGCAAAAAACTTTTATTTTGTAAAAAAAAAAAAAAACATTTTTAGTGTGATTTAGCCAAACAAAACACTATAAAAATCTGGCATCACTGTAGTCATACCGACCGGATAAATAATGCCACCTAATTGCCTACAGCACAAGGTGAAAAGTGTAAAAATAGTAACAAAGACAATTCTTTGACGATTCCAGATATGCTTATTCTGCCTTTCAAAGATCACATTCAGGCTTGGCTTATGGTCACCATGGGCTCTACACTGATCACTTATATCGGTAAATACATATAATTCTCTAAAGATGTGCTTCAAATAAAAATTCAAATGAAAACTTCAATGAAATGAGGCAGAGGGAGTCTCTTTGAACATCCAGTGAAGTCAACCACAGTTTTGTGCACCTTTGAAAAGAGGAAAACCACTGAACAAAGGGCAAACAGAGTCCAGGGTAATTCTGCTGACTCAGTAGTGAATGAATCTGTCAGGGGTTTCACCTGAATCATGTATTTCCGAGATATAGCTGGAAACCTGAATGTAAGTGCTCAGTATGGAGCCCAGGATAAATGTGGACTTAGGCTGTGGTCACAGTTGACATGCGTTTTTTAGTGCCTTTTAAAAACTCATGCGTTTTAACATGCGTTTTGTCATGTCAGCATGAGTTTTTTAAGGTGTGTGATGGCTCCCTGCGTTTTTGGCTGCGTTTTTGAATCTGCACCCAAAAATAGTGCATGTACTATTTTTTGGTGCGTTTTGAAAAACGCATGCGTTTTATAACATGGGCCTCTATGGAAAACGCATGCAAAAACGCATGGTACATTAGTACCTTTTAGTGCCATTCAAAAACGCATGCGTTTCCCATAGGAGCCCATGTTAAAAAAACGCATGCGTTTTCTAAAACGCATGCGTTTTTTTAACATGGGCTCCTATGGAAAACGCATGCGTTTTTGAATGGCACTAATTGTACATGCGTTTTTGCATGCGTTTCCCATAAGGCCCCTTATTAAAAAACGCATGGTACTGTCACACATGCTTTTTTGCTATTAGGGCATGCGTTTTTTAACATGGGGGCCTATGGGTGCGTTTTTAACATGCGTTTTTGAAAACGCAGGTCTCCAAAAACGCTTGTGAAAAATGCAACTGTGACCCCAGCCTTATCCAAAAATGTTCTGTACCCGAATTGCCACTAATAGCATTCCACTCAACCCACAAAAAAGTCCAGACTCAGGCCCATAATCTGTTGAGTGAAATATAGGGGGATTCCTTATTACGGCTGTGGTCACAGTTGACATGCGTTTTTTTAGTGCCTTTTAAAAACGCATGCTTTTTTACATGCGTTTTTCATGTCATCATGAGTTTTCTAAGGTGTCTGATGGCTCCCTGCGTTTTTGGCTGCGTTTTGAAATCTGCACCCAAAAATAGTGCATGTACTATTTTTTGGTGCGTTTTGAAAAAACATTTATAACATGGGCTCCTATGGGAAACGCATGCAAAAACGCATGTACAATTAGTACCTTTTAGTGCCATTCAAAAACGCATGCGTTTCCCATAGGAGCCCATGTTAAAAAAACGCATGCGTTTTCTAAAACGCATGCGTTTTTTTAACATGGGCTCCTATGGGAAACGCATGCGTTTTTGAATGGCACTAATTGTACATGCGTTTTTGCATGCGATTCCCATAAGGCCCCATATTAAAAAACGCATGCGTTTTTGGAAAAGCACCAAAAATGCATGGGACTGTCACACATGCTTTTTGGCTATTAGGGCATGCGTTTTTTAACATGGGGGCCTATGGGTGCGTTTTTTACATGCGTTTTTGAAAACGCAGGTCTCCAAAAATGCATGTGAAAAATGCTACTGTGACCCCAGCCTAATAGCAAAAAGACTCTGCCTCCTCACCCCCATAAAGAAAACCAGGAAAACCTGCACTCCCAAATCCACATGCCCCCTCCTTTCTGACCCCTTTCTAAACCACAGTTAAAGGGATCCTGTCACCTCCAAAATGCCTCATAAGCTAGCAAAACATGTCCCTGCAGCATCCCATCACTAATCTCACACTTCTTTTGTCTCCTAAAAGCATCCTGTGAAAGTGGAGAAAAACGTTTTAACACTTACTCATTAGTGATTATAATTAGCAGGGGCTATATTCTTTAGTCACCAGGGCATGTTGTTTTGCAGCCTCGAGGATCCACCCTCTCTCTGTCTGTGCTGCTGTGATGTGCAGCTGAAGGCAGGACTAATGATTTGCATTCTGTGAGTGATAGAGAGGGGGGAGGGTAAAGCCTGCACAAGCAGAACACACAGACAGAGAGAGGGTGGATCCTCGAGGCTGCAAAACAATCCGCTCTGATGACTAAAGAATATAGTCACTGCTAATTATAATCACTAATGAGTAAGTATTAAAACGTTTTTATGCACTTTCACAGGATGCTTTTAGGAGACAAAAGGAGTATGAGATTAGTGAAGGGATGCTGCAGAGACATGTTTTGCTAGCTTATGAGGCGTTTTGGAGGAGACAGGATCCCTTTAATGTCTAAATTCCTGGCATTGTTGTAGTGAGGAAGTCCACTTAATTTACAGAGTGTGTTTCTCCAGAGTCACGAGCTCAGCACAAAGTGCAAGCCTTGCAATGTACTGCGCACTGCAAGGGCTTATTTGCATCTTTTAATAATGCAACAATCACTGCGTTTTACTCCATGAGTGTTTAAGAGAAAATCATCACTATACCCATAGATGACCTCCTAGAGGGGTGTAATTTAAAAAAATGTTGTCACTTGAGGGAATTTCTTCTGTTCTGACACAAAGGGGCTCTGCAAATGGAGTCCACAAACTATTTTAGGAAAATCTGGCTCCCAAAATCAAATGATTCTCCTTCCCTCACAAGCCCTAAATAGTGGTTTTATACCACATATGGGGTATCAGCGTACTCAGGAGAAGTTGCACAACAAAATTTGTTCAATTTTTCCTGCTATCCTTTTAAAAATGAAAATATTTGGTGCTTAAACAACATTCTAGTGTGAAAAATCAATTTTTTTCATTTTCACATTTACATTACAATTTAGTGATACATCTGTGGGTTACACGTGCTCACCACACATCTAGATAAAGTCATTGTTGGGGTCTAATTTCCAGAATGGGATCATTTGTGGGGAAATTCTTTTGTTTAGGTACATCAAGGCTCTCCAAACGTGACATGAAACCTGCCGACCATTCCATCATAATCTGAACTTCAAATGTCAGCAATTCCATTCTGAGCCCTGCCATGCACCCAAATAGTGGTTATCCACAACATATGGGGTATCGGCCTAATCAGGAAAATTTGCAAAGCAAAGTTTAGGGTCCAATGTCTTCTGCTATCCTTGGAAAAATGAAAATATTTGGTGCTAAAACAATATTTTTGTGGGGAAAAAAAATCACATTTTTTATGAAAAGTAAGATTAAAAGTAGGATTTAACACCTTTGGTCAAGTTTACAATTTACAAGGCAGGTTGATCCTTTAAAAATGGTTATTAATGTTAAGTATACTGTATAGCATAATATAACATGTATAATAATTATAATTTCTTCATCACATATTTCAACGCACTATAATTTTAACTTTGAAAGCCTTGTGAGTCAGTGGCACAAGTACATTTAGCTTGGATAAATACTGTGTGCTACATTAGTAATACTTTTCTTTACTTCTTGTTACCTAAACATTCCTCTAACAAAGTGGAAGACAAGCATACAATATATTCCAGCAAGCAACATTTGTGTGAGATAGCCGAAGCTGATATTCTAGTGCTGTACTGACCTACAGCCACCTTACTAATATCACATAAATCTGAGGCCTGAATTCTCCCTGTGCAGCTGTTTATCTTTAACATAGACATGCATGCGGATATGAAGAACATGAGCTCCATTGACTTTAACCAAGCATTCAAAAAAATAAAAATCAGTTTATACATATGTGGCTATTATTAGAGAATGAACTTACTGAATTATATGAACCAAAAATGTAACTGTTACCATACTTCTTGGACTATAGCACACATCCGAAAATAAGACACACCTAGATTTTATAGGAGGAAAATATTTTTAAAATCATTAAGAAAATATAGTCATGATGCATTGTTATGGGAGAATCTGCTGCTGATATGATTATGGGAGTAATGTCCCCCAATTATATACTTAGGTCCCCCATCCTGGATCCTTTCCAAGTCCCCCATCCTGGAATATTTGTAACCTATCCTAGTATATATCATTCATCCTGGGGCCATCCTGGTATATATAATAACAATCCTGGACCTATGGTATATACTGTATGTCCCCCATCCTGGAATATATGTTCCTCATCCTCATGTATATACAGAGTAAGTGAAGATCTCCGCCGAATACAGGCATTGTAGATTAAAATCAGGTAGACTTTATTTCACTAAATAAAACATCATCAAGCTGGTAGTGGAAAACACCAGTAAGCAGGAAAAATCCCACGTGTTTTGATTCAAAATCTTATTAATTTTTACTACATCCTGGTGGATAGCTCCACATCTTGGGCCCATCCTGGTACATATCCCTTCCATTATGCCATCTTTTTTAAACACACCAAAAAATTAACAATTCCATGGATTTCTCTCCTCTCCCCCTGTGTGGGGCATCCCCTTCTGATGCCGCAACTGATTTCAGCATGAAAGCGATGGGCAGTGTATGATTTCATTGCCATGCACCCTAAGTATCACGCCAATGTCAGCTGCTAGCTAATCCGAAAAGAATATTTACTGCTTCCCATGTCCATAGTTATGGGAGGGATAATTAGCATGGGGGGCAGTGAATATTCATTCTCTTTAATAGCAGAATAACACCCTGCACCTGCCTCCTGTGAGCCGCTTCACTATCACTGTTGCTCCCCACACAGTGAGTCAGGTACATTCCGAACATAAGATGAACCCACCATTTTCCCACCAAATTTGAGGGGAAAAAGTTTACCTTATAGTCCAAAAAATACTGTAAGGCTCCATACACACTGTGCGTTTTAGGTCTGTTTTTGCTCTGTTTTTGCATATCAGTTTTTGTAGCCAAAACCAGGAGTGGGTGATAATACAGAAGTGGTGACATGTTTCTATTATACTTTACCTCTGATTGTTCCACTCCTGGTTTTGGCTACAAAACTTGATGAGTAAAACAAGACCAAAAAAGCACATTGTGAATTGAGACTGGGTGCTGTTAATGGTTGCCCTAATCTGTAGCCACAAATTTTCAGGTGGCCCTGTTTGGCCCTTCCTGTACTGATCAAATTAACAGTTTTGTACTTTGAAATAAAGAACAGTTCGCTTACCCATTGGCACTTTTCTTAATAATTAAAGAGGACCTGTCACCAAACCAGGCATGGTGATCTAATTACAGCACTGGATGCAGCATGTCTGTAGCATGCAGACAAGGGGTCCCCCAGCACTTGAGCAGCCCTGTACCCTGAGATAATACAGTTAGAAAACTTACATGCTACAGCCATTAAGGAGGTGGCTAGGGGCTGCAGCCATGGGCAGATTCACAATCCCTGCATGTTTAATCTGCCCACCGTTGCCAATCATTCTCTCCCTGTCTGCAGCATTTAAACTGAGTTTTTTTTTTCTCTCACAGAAAGTCCGTTAGCCCCGCCCACTTAGGGGCGGGGCTACACGGGAGAGAAAAACTCTGTTTGAATGCTGCAGACAGGGAGACAATGATTGGCAGCAGTGGGCAGATTAAACATGCAGGTAAGTTTTCTAACTGTATTATCTCGGGTTACAGGGCTGCTGAAATGCTGGGGGACCCCTTGTCTGCATGCTGCAGACATGCTGTATCCAGTGCTATAATTAGATCACCATGCCTGGTTTGGTGACAGGTCCTCTTTAAGGAAATAGTAAGAAATCTGGCACTGACAGATTTTCTGACTGCAAGTTGTAAAGGTACTGTTACATGGCACGACGTTGAAACGAACGGTCTTGTGGGCGCGTGGTCGTTTCCAAGATCGTTGGTGAGATGTGACACGTATAGATATCGTGGACAACTCAGCAACGATGTGAGCAGGGATCATTTGCAAATCCCGCAAACAATCCCTGCTCATTGCTGTGTATGGGCAAAATCATCCACGACATCATTATCGCAGTGTCACACAGAACGATGCAGCAGGTTGGTTGAGTTGAAATCGTCAGGTTTTTGAACATGTTCATAAACCTGTCAACTCCAACTTGACTAATTATCGTAATTGAATTGTTCGGTCACACGCAACGATGCACTAACGATGTCGTTTCAACATCGTTGAACACGTATCTTTTGAGCGATGTCGGGCACGATGTTGTGCCGTGTAACGGGGCCTTTAGACATACAGACACTTTAGCAAAAATTTTTATTGCTAAAAATTGTATTTTACAGTCCAAAAATATAGTATTTTAATTTGTGATAAACTGGAGTTTTACCAATATGGCTGTACTGAAATGTGTGTACTTCTTAATTTATCTAGGGTCTTTATTTTAGTTAGTAGAAGAGGGGGAATTACTTATATTTTTTAAATATTTTAATAAATATATTTTTTGATTTACTATTTTCTAATCTGCTTAGGGAGTCTGAACCTGTGATTTTCTGATCTCTTGTGTAATAAACCGCAACATACCAGTATTGGAATATAGAGCTGAATGATGATCTTCTATGAAGTTAGGCTTATAGCTACAGCTAGGCTTCACACTAGTACCAGCATGATAGCAATAAGATTATTCAGCAAGATCCCCATCTGCCATTGCATCTAATTGACCCCCATAATTGCATCACAGTGAGCTTGATGGGTGCCTAAAATGAATTGCTTCCTGGGACTGAATTCTAATGCTGATGTCAGAGAGTGAAAGCAGCATGTAAGGTGTTAACAGCAGCAATTGGAGCTTAGTTTTGATACTTGCATACTTGCTGTTAGAAGCAGATGCTGCCTGTATGATGTAGCCGAGATCTGCTGAATATGTTCAGCCACACCCATTTTATGCCGTAAATTGCAGGAAGGAGTTATGAGGTTAATTGTTCAACTTTTTTTGTTTGCCTATATTTGTATATAGTATATTTATTTTTAGTGAAATTATTTCTTTTAAGCAATTTAATATCTATGAATTTTTACAAAATGTTGTCAAAATATAGAAAGCTACAAAAGTAAAATACACCAGACTGTAAAAAAAATCCTAAAATTGTAGCTGAAAATCATAAAGTTGGTTTTAGATATAAAATAATTTTTTATCAGGGTTATAAAGCTACACCATGGTTAAATTATTAACAAGCGCTCAAACACAGTACTGATTCCATATGATGGACATATTGCTTTTGCACCACACTGTAGCTCTGTATGACTCAGGATTTGTATTTTTTGTATGCTATATTACAGAGGTATTTTCCCCTTAAGGGTATGTCCTCACAGTCCGGAGGAGCTGCGTGTTGGACGCAGCTCCTCCGGACCTGAGGGAAGCCTCGGGTGGCCGCAGGGAGACTGCAGCCTCCCTGTACTCACCATGTGCGGCTGGTGCGGGGCAGCTTCTCCCTGCAGTCACCCGATGAGAGCTGCTTCCGACTCCGCAGCATGAAATAAACATGCTGCGGAGGAGTGGACTCCCGGCAACCCGCACCGCAGCTCCAAAGACGCTGCGGGCGGGTTACGCATAGTGAGCATGGGACTTCTTGAAATCCCATCCACTATGCTACTACTATACTACGCAGCGTTTTGGACGCAGCGCAAAGACGCTGCGTCCAAAATGCTGCGTCTCCTGATCGTGAGGATGTACCCTAAGACACAAAAAATGGAACAATTTGTTTCTAAGTGCCAGAGATATGGACTAAGAGGGACTTTGCATCACATCAAGCTGTGTATATGTATAAAGCTAATCTGAGGGTTGAGGATCCAGCCAGGGCCTCGACTGAGGAGCAGCCCTGGTTTTGCAGCACACATTCCACAGGACAACAATTCAGTTCACAATTGCCCTCATTGTGGGCCAAGACAGACAATGAGACAATGATGTTTGAAGACATTCTTTTACTTAAACAGTCACGTGAAATATGGACACAAAGCTTGAACGATACATTCTTAGGGGTATTCACAATGAATGACTTTGCTGCAGCCATCTCCCACCATCCTGGTACCTCTAGGCTCTTGCTCACTCCATTCAGCATCACAATATCCCACTGCAAATTTATTTAGTATCTATTGGCTCTAACTCAACTCTCCCCATGGGAATCTACTGTGGTGGAATGGTTAGGGCTACCTTTTAAACTATGAATAAAAAGAGACACAAGAGGTGCAAATGGTGCCTTATCAAAAGGACACTTGGTTATAGGTCACAAAGGGGTCCACTCACCTTTTCAGGTTGTGTCACTCACAACCAGTTTGAGCGCTTTAGCAGCTGCTGCAGAACCTCCACCGTCTTGCCAAAACCGCGGGAAAAACTGAAGTTCAAACAGGAATGGTTTCCACGGTCCGCGCTGCTGCTTCAATAAATGGTTTATGGTGGAATAAAGAAAGAGATGGAGGAAACAATCCTTTTGGAGTACATTTATTGAAGCAGCAGCGCGGACCGTGGAAACCATTCCTGTTTGAACTTCAGGGCTACCTTTTAGACAGACTTTCCTTTTTCGCCAGCACTTGGTCAACCCATTCATCCAAGTCTATGCTAAAGTTCACGACATGCATACCAGAGGAATCCGTCATTTCCTGAGCAACTGACAAATGCGAGTGTGGTGCACTCAGTTCTCCAGGTGACCCAAAGGATTCGATCAATTCATGAGTAATGGGCCTGACATTACTGTGGTTCCTTTTCTCCTTTACTAGAGGACTCTCCAACAAACTCTATGCTGCAGGCCCTTTGAATAGACCGGGGGTCTCAAACTCCAGGCCTCGAGGGCCGCACACAGTCCAGGTTTTCAGGATTTCCATAGCATTTGACAGTTGGTAATCAAATGACCAACTGTCAAATTCCAAGGATATCCTAAAAAACCTGCACTGTGTACGGCCCTCGAGGCCTGGAGTTTGAGACCCCTGGATAGACTATGCTCAGCTCCTAAATAGTGTTAATAATTATTATTAACAACTTTCATAACTGAAGGGTACTATTGAGCAGTCTTTACATTAACCACTAGGTAACTACATATACTAGTGCATCTTAATGAATAAGATCATCGAAAAGTTAATTTATTTCAATAATTCAATACAAAAAGTGAAATTCATATATTATATAGAATCATTACAAACAGAGCGATCAATTTCAATTTTTTCTGTAAATGTTGATGATTGCAGCAAATGAAATCCCAAAGGTAATTTTTTCCAAAAAATAAAGTAGGGAGGATGAAGGGTTAAAAACAGCTCTTCCATATTCCATGACACTCTCAGAAACGCCCTGAAACATGGCAGTATCACATTGATTTTTTATGGTATTTTGATTTATTGAGATGCACTAGTATATAATTAAAATGCAGTACTTTGGACGAAGCATAGAGACAGTGTAGCCTCCGGGCAGGAGTGACGAATTTCTAGACCCCCTTTTACACAGGTACATAAGCTGTAACTCCAAGGAAAGAATTATAGTAGTAAATTCAAACCTGTATTTTTCTGCCTGTATTATTGTTCTATATTCACTTATATGTGTTTGGATAATTGTAACTGACAGTAAATAGTTTATATTTACATACCTTGCTGTGCAAATTAATTGGGACAAAGCATTTTTTTAAGTAAAATTGTAAGTTGGATAACAATCAGTGATTCGAACAAGTTTTAACTGCTTTGAACAGGTGTGAGTGTACAACCTTGAGTAACAAAATGTGGTTTGACTGGTTTTAGTCAGAAAATAACAGCTAGCTGCCCCCTCAGCTTCAGTTGAGAGCTTGTTTCTTTGAGGAGTGGTTTAGTGTACTTTTTCTCTCAGTGTGATTCGTGCCTGTAAAAATGGATGTTACTCCACGGCATAGGTCTAGAATTATTACTCTTAAAGAGGACCTGTCACCAAACCAGGCATAGTGATCTAATTACAGCACTGGATGCATCATGTCTGCTGCATCCAGACAAGGGGTCCCCCAGCCCTTGAGCCCCCCTGTACCCCGAGTAAATACACTTAGAAAACTTACATCCTGCAGCCAGAAAGGAGGTGGCTAGAGGCTGCAGCTGAAGGGCAGAATTCACACCCCCTGCATGTCTAATCTTCCCACCGCTGCCTCCCTGATGCCAATCATTATCTCTCTCGTCTGCAGCATAACACAGAGGTTTTTTTAGAAATGGCCGCTTAGCCCCGCCCCCTGCAGTGATATCACCGCTTATACCCGCCCTGCTCTATAGTTAACATAAACAACCTTGGTGTCAGTTGCCAGCTGGCATGCTTAAGCAATCATGGAGTAGGTCAAGTGAAGCAACTATGATGAGGAACAATCTTTTCGGTAAAATCTTGAGCTTTGTCTTTATTTAGCTAAATGGGGAAGGGCAATAGACTTCTGTTTCCTATGCAGAGGGTCACTTCAACAATGCATACCTTTTGGTACATGGATTTTACAATATGTTTCTATTGTGGAAGGATGCCTACACATCCAGCATGACTGTGGTCACTGTCTATTGTATACCTCCTGTGTATTTGCATCTAAAGATGGCCAAACAAGCAGTATGCTACTAGCCTTGAAAGGATAAAGTTTGACCTAAGTCAAACATGTAACATTGAATACAATCAATAAATGTATCATCAAAACAATGGCGTTACATTAAAGACATGGAACATTTTTTGTACCTGTGACTGTGGATGAGTGCATTAAAGGCCAATCCGTCAGACCAACTGCTGGTGAAATTGATAACGTTGACTTGTGGGTAATTGCGAGTTGATTGGCGGACCCAGCTTAGTAAGATCTTTTCAGTATTTGTCTGCTGCAAGTCAGCCATAATGCCTTTCATTACATCCTTCACCTGAATAAGATATACAACCATCAATGTTTGAAACTGTAAAGCAAGATAAACGGTTTATCTTAAAGCAGAGCACTAGGAAATATATAAGTGGCATTTTCCAACACCAAATTGTTTTCTGCTTCACCCATATTATCAGGATTCAAGGGAAAGTAATGAAAAATAAAATAGGTTGTCATATATTACAATGGTAAACTTAGAAAAACGCTTTAATCTGCTGTCACAATTTAAACTTAAAGGAAATTCTTATTAGAGAGTACTGGAGGGAGAAATCTTAAGTTTTGTTGTCATTTGTACAATGATTTGAGGAAAATATAGTTACTGTTAGAAAACATCTTTTTCTTGGGAAAATAAAAAACATATAGTAAAGAAGGGTACCTAAGGCTCCTTTTATTGGGAAGTGTAGCAATTGTATTACCTTAAAGTACCTTCCCAGGATGAGTATTTGGTGAGTTTTTGATTTTGCAGATCTTCTGAACCTTTTCTGCACCTTTTATGTAAATTAGGTTACTTGCACTTTTTTGCGTTTTTGAGCACATATTTTGCACGTGGGTTTTTTTTCTTCACATTTTTGACGCTGCAATTTTTTTTCCTTTTTGTACCATGCCTTAAGTAAAGTTTCTTTGTTTTTGAGACTGCCTGGTATGTAGCATCTTAGGCTGCCTTCACACTGCAACATTTCTGATCCGTGTCTATCCGTTTTAAAACTGATAACCATGGATCAGTTTTGGCCTCCCATGTACCTCTATGGGCACGGATTAGTCCTATATGGCCATCCATGTGTGACAGTTTTGTCACTGATCCATTTTTGTCTGTTTTTTAATGCACCCAGAATCAGGGACTGCTCCTATTTTAGGCTGCCTTGAAAATAACTGACACCAATGGACAGACACGGATCCATAGCTGTCCACATCAAATAACATTGAGCTCTATGGAGACGGATCCGTACGAATCTGTGGAAAACATGGATAGTTTTGCTGTACTGAGCATGCTCAGAAGCAAGGTATAGCTTCTCCCAACCCTATCGATGCTAACTCATGACGAATCCGTTAAAAAAAAAGTGGGCATGAGTTGCCATCCGTTTCAACAGATCCGTGCCTGTCCATGTGGTCCTTGAAATTTAAGAAACCACAAATGTGAAAATTATGCACTGTGAAGGCCGCCTTAGATACTCATGCGAAGAGTATATTTATTTTTATGTGTTTCAACATAAATGCACAAATAACACATATGCATTTATTATCTGCAGATTTCACACATCCATTGCAAAGCTATGAGGAGAATCTGCAACTAAAATGCCAAAGAGATTGACATGCTTCCAACACTAACTGCAGGTTTACGCTGAGTAAAAATAAAGCACAGTGGGCATGAGATTTCTGTAATTCCCATCCATTTTGCTAGAACTGTAAGACCCTGTGTTTTTTACTCAGTGAAAATATGCAGCATAAAAAAACTCACCAATATATATTGTGGGCACACAGCATTACATTTACAATTCAATCCAAAGCATGTAAATTAATAAATAACACAATCAGATGACATAGTAATGCAATTTTGCTAATATGTAATAAAGGGCAACAGTAATACTAACTGCCATATTCAATAGAAGATATTGTAAGAGGAATGGAAGGGATAGCAAAAAAATGGAATTCTATTCATGATGCGTTCCCCTGTGCGTGGTGCGAATCACACTCCCCGCAGTTTGCTGTGTAGCTGGTATCCATGGAACAAAGCGGGTTGCTAGGTGCCGCGTTTAGCGCTATGCAGCCTGCGTGAAGGCTGCAGAGGTAGAAAAATATTCTACGTTTCCTGTACGTTTCCTGCAAACCATGCAGGAAACTTAGAATATTGCAAGTGTGACCCTAGCCTAATTCTTAGTGCAAACCTAAAATAGACAGCAGAAGCACAGCTAAGTGTTCAGTTCAGTTCAGGGGGAGAGCAAAAGTTCTGAGTGGACCCTAAGTAGGTAATCAGGGTAACAATTACAGTGGTACTTCCGAAAAGTGGGTGTAGGCAAATCTTAGCAGAAGATTGGACTGTTACTGCATTAAATTTATATACAAAGACCAACACCAATATTACGCCTATATGGTGACTATATAATGGTAGATACTAGTCCTGCAGAATATTTAGGAGATTACAGTACAGTTATAAATGGTGACTTACAGGTGATGTTATTCTGATGGTGTTTTGCTTCTAGCCCAGACTAAGGCATTGTCCACACACCTGCGCTTCTTGCGCTAAATACTTTGATTCTGGCAGAGAAGCGCAGGTGCGTGGATGCGGCCGCTTCTAGCAGACGCTGTCCCTGGTTACCCGATCTGTATCGTGGTAACCAGTTCAGACAGCAGCCTGCATAGTCACCGCTTATCCCGGACGCAAGCAGCGTTTCCCTGTGCGCTCGGGGGGTTAGAGACATGGGGGACCCCTTCCCTGAATGCAGCAGACACTCTGCACTGAGTACTGCATTCAGTTAGAATAGCACCAGGGGATGACAGGTCCTCTTTAATAGAAATATCTGGGTATCAACATTACTCGTAGCACAAAGGCTTTGGAAAAGGCTCCTAGCCTAGGTAAATGTTACTTATTCTCCCTTGTGAAAATGTAAAATGCTGGGCTAAAGCTATGTTTCAGTGGTTAAAAGTTTCATTATTTTGTATTCACTGGCCAATGCTATAATACTTTGTGAAACATAAGTGAAGTCAATATGCTCACTGCACTGCTTAATGATTTTATTAAGTGTTTTCGTTGTAAAATAGTGTCAGTTAAGGAAATCCTGCTGTTTTGACACCTTAAAGTGGACTTGATCCCTAAAAATCAGCCCCCAGACCATTTATACCTGTCCCTGCACCTCCAGGAATGCATTGTAGGCATCCCTTTGTGTAAAAAAAGGGTATTTGTAAAGTATGTAAAAGTGGTTTTATTACTTTGATTTCTGCAGCTTCTCAGTGCTTGAGAAGTCACACAGGGCGTTCCCTGTGGCTTCTCAGCGCCGCATTCAGATCAATTATTCATGCCCAGATGGGCATGCTAATGTATTGTGAGCTCCTTCGCCCCCCTCCATGGGCAGTATAGGCTGTATGACGCAAATCGCGTCATATCCATATCAAAGGACTTCGCGCTGCACATGCGCGAGTTTGCTCTATGCAAGCTAATCTGGGATACATGTTTGGTATCTACAAACTTGTACCATCTCAAGGCATAACACTGTCATGTCTGTTTTACCATATAGTGAACATGGCAACTAAAAAACGCAAAAAACAAACTTTTAATTGCACTTTTCTTTTGCAATTCCACTGCACTTGGATATTTTTCCCCATTTTCCTGTACACTATATGGTAAAATAAGTGATTGCATCTGAATGTACAACTCATCCCGCAAAAAGCAATCCATCCTATGTCTATATTAACAGAAAAATAAAAAAGTAATGGCTCTTGAAAACAGGGGAGCAAAATGAAAATGAAAAACGAAAAATGGCCGAGTGGTGAAGGGGTTAAAAATGGGTCACTTGTGGGTAGTTTGCAATGTTTAGACACATCTGGTGCTCTGCAAATCTGACATGGCATTCACAAACTATTATAGTCAATTTTGCAATCCCAAAGTCAAAAGGTGCTCCTTCCCTTACAAGCCATTCTGTGCATCGTAACGGTAGTTTTCCTTTACATATCAATGAACTCAGGATTAATTGAACAAAAAATTTTATGATTCACTTTTTCCAGTTACACTTGTAAAAATAGAAAATTTGGGCCAAAGAACAACATTTTGATGGAAAAAGGTATTTTTCCACTTTCATGATTAAACATTAAAAATTCGGTATAGAACCTATGGATTCAAAGTGGTCCCAAAACCTTTAGATAAATTCCATAAGAGGTGTGTTTTCAAAATGGCATTGTCTGTGGGGGTTGTTACTGTTTAGGCATGCCCTGTGTTTTGCAAACACGACATGGCGTCCATTATCTATTCCAGACATTTTTGCATTACCAAAGTCAAATAATACTTAAACTGCAATGCCGGGCACACGAGGTAAGGAGCATAGCTAATCAGAAGAACTACACTACATTTGTAATTGGAAGGATTTGCTGGTATTATTATTATTACACTAGCTAAATATTGATATAGGATCTTAGAAATTAGACTACCCCTGTAAGCAGTGGCGTAACTACCGCGGTCGCAGCGGTCGCGGCTGAGACCGGGCCTGCCCCCTGGGGGGGCCCGTGCCCCGTGCTTCCAGCCGCCCGCCACGACCACGATAGCGCTGGACGAGGAGTGGAGGGAGGACGGGAAGTGAGAGAAGCCTCACTTCCCGCACTTGTGCCCGCCCCTCCTCTAGTCTGTGAAGAAGCCGGCAGGCGGCAGACAGGTACTCGCGCTAGAACCCCCCCATCCCACCCAAGGGGCCCCCGGAGGTGCAGGGCGCCAAACCCTGCGACTGCTGCGCCTGCTTTAAATGGATGTGCGTCCCTCAGGAAGCACATCCATGTCACTGCATGGCGGGTCCGCAGGCGGCCGATTACGGTCGCCAAAAGACTGGCAGGCGCGGCAGTTTTAAAATCCCCACGGCTGCTGCTGGTGCTGCACTGTGAGGAGGTCATGTGACCTCCTCACAGACACTGGACGCAGGCAGCTGCCGGCAAGAGCGGTGACGGTGAGTTCCTGAAGGAACTTTTCTCTTTGCTCCCCTGGGCTCTGGGTCGGATTACATGCTGTAGTTAACTCCTGAATGGCTGCACTGTACCTGCTGATCTGGTGGAGGGCTCTGTTACCAGCCTGTTACCTGGGGCAATGTGATCCATGGCAGGGCAGTGCTGGGCACAGTGCCCCATTCCTTATGGCTATCCCCCAGCTTGTGTCTGCAGGGCACTGGCCAGAGCTGGGGGATGGATGGCCACTGTGGACAGTGATCTACAGCTCTGTAGTGTTTGTGTGTGTGTGTGTGTGAGTGTGTGTGTGAGTGTGTGGTAGTGTGTGTGTGGTAGTGTGTGTGGTAGTGTGTGTGTGGTAGTGTGTGTGTGGTAGTGTGTGAGTGTGTGTGAGTGTGTGTGTGAGTGTGTGTGTGAGTGTGTGGGGAGTGTGTGTGGTAGTGTGTGTGTGGTAGTGTGTGTGTGGTAGTGTGTGAGTGTGTGTGTGTGAGTGTGTGTGTGGGAGTGTGTTGGAGTGTGTGTGGTAGTGTGTGTGTGGGAGTGTGTGAGTGTGTGTGTGGGAGTGTGTGAGTGTGTGTGTGTGGGAGTGGGAGTGTGTGTGGGAGTGTGTGTGGGAGTGTGTGTGGAGTGTGTGTGTGTGAGTGTGTGTGTGTGGGAGTGTGAGTGTGTGTGTGTGGGAGTGTGTGTGTGTGGGATGGTGTGTTGGAGTGTGTGACACAAACGTCTCTGAAAAAAAAAACATTTAAGGCCCCTTTCACATCAGCAATTTGCTGATGTCTGCGGCCAATCCGGCAGGTGGCGCCGCATCTGCTGGATCTGCCACCTAACTGCCGCACTTGCGTTTCGGATCTGGCAAGCCCCATGTATTCTCTATGAGGCTTGCGGTCTGGTGTGTAAAGTGCTGTTACGCCGGATCCGGCACTTGCGGCCACGAAAAAAAAAGCTGCAAGCAGCGTTTTTTTTTTTTGCAGCCGCAAGTGCCGGATCTGGGCTATGACGCTGCTTTATATTACGGTATATGGAGGGCTATGAGGCTGCATTATATTATATGAAGGGCTAGGAGACTGCATTATATTATTTGGAGGGCAATGAGGCTGCTTTATATTATATGGAGGGCTATGAGGCAGCATTATATTATATGGAGGGCTATGAGGCTGCATTATTCTATGTGGAAGGATATGAGGCTGCATTTTACTATATGGAGGGCTATGAGGCTGCGTTCTACTATAATGGAAGACCATATATACCAGGATAAGGGCATATTCCAGGAGGAGGACCATATATAGCAGGATGAGGGACATTAATACTTAATGAAGGGGAAAGGGGTCAATTCGTGAGTCTTTATAGGATTTAGAACGTTATATAGGGCCCATACATCTAACTAATGTGGGCGCGCGAGGAAAGGGGGCGGGGGGGGGGCCCGGTCCAAATTTCGCACCGGGGCCCTTCAGACTCTAGTTACGCCACTGCCTGCAAGTGTATGTAATGCCAGACTAATAGACTTACATCCACATATATATAAAGAAAAACAGCTAGTGGGCATCCCTGATATTTCTCTATCCGCAGAAAAGAAATAAAATGTTCACTGGACCATAACATGAAGTACTTTAAAAACCGCATCAAAATCAGCTATGATTATACAGTATAAGACAACATCTTACAAAAAGTGTACACATACAGTGCAAAAATAAAGTTACCGTATATAAGCCGAGTTTTTCAGCCCAAAATTTGGGCTGAAAAGTCCCCCCTCGGCTTATACGCGAGTATATACCGCCCGCCCGCCACACGCATCAGTATACAGGCCCTCCATCAAGATCCAGGGCCCCCCCCTCTTGCTCGGCAAACCTGTACAGTAAAATCCTTATACTTATCACTGTCCTCTTGCCGCTGTCCCGCCGCTGCAGACACCGCGATCCTCCATCTTCATTCAGCTTCTTCCGGCTTCCTGTGGTCGCAGGCAATGACGTCATTGTCAGCGCCGACCACAGGAAGCCGGACGACGCTGAATGAAGATGGAGGATCGCGGTGTCTGCAGCGGCGGGACGGCGGCGAGAGGACAGTGATAAGTATAAGGATTTTACTTTACAGGTTTGCCGAGCAAGGGGGGGGGCTGGATCTTGATGGGGGGGCCTGTATACCCCTGGAGCTGGTGCTGTATATACCCCTGGGGCTGCTGCTGTATATACCCCTGGGGCTGCTGCTGCATATACCCCTGGGGCTGCTGCTGTATATACCCCTGGGGCTGGTGCTGTATATACCCCTGAGGTTGCGGCTGTATATACCCCTGGGGCTGCTGCTGTATATACCCCTGGGGCTGGTGCTGTATATACCCCTGGGCTGCTGCTGTATATACCCCTTGGGCTGGTGCTGTATATACCTCTGGGGCTGCTGCTGTATATACCTCTGGGGCTGCTGCTATATATACCCCTGGGGCTGGTGCTGTATATACCCCTGGGGCTGCTGCTGTATATACCACTGGGGAGGCTGCTGTAACACTGCTGGGGCCTGTATGTACCATTGGGGAGGCTGCTGTATACCACACTGCTGGGGCTGTATACTACCACTGGAGAGGCCTGTATACCACTGGGGGGGCCTGTATACCACACTGCTGGGGGCTGTATACCTGTGCTGGGGTCCACCCTCGGCTTATACATGAGTCAATATGTTTTCCCAGATTTTGGGGGCAAAAGTAGGGGGTCGGCTTATACACGGGTCGGCTTATACACGAGTATATACGGTAACATTATTTATTTTCTTTTTCACTGTGAAATTTTAGAAAGTTTGAAAACTTGCCTAAAGCTGATTACCATATACTGACATTAAAAAGTTTTTATTCTTGCATTTGAATTGTGGGAAACATAATTTACTCCTACTCTCTTGAATCACATTAGATTAAGTGTAAAAAAATATAAGAGAATGTTTCCGAAGGAAACACATTTATTCGACAATTGGGGCAGTATTAAGAATACTATTATCTTTCTGATTGAATAGGTACACTGAGGGGTCAATCGTCAATTCATCAAAGCCTATTTGCTAGATTCCTGACAAAAAAGCTCTTGAAAGACTCAATTTTTGCTTGAGTGGATCAGGAATTTGATGGGGGAAGTGAAGTCAAATTTATGACAGCTGGGGGCATTTGCTTTTCCATAAATATTTCTCTAGCAATAACTCGTGTAGTTAAACTGTTGAGGTACAAATAGCGGCCTTGCCTGGTTGGTTAATAGGCATGTATCTGTTGAACAATCAGGACTGTCTACTCCAGAAAAACTCCCATCAAGACTGGTGAATCGCTGGTCATGATGAATTGCCTCCTGAGTTTTCCTTTATTTAAAGCGAACCTGTCACCCCCCCCGGGCATCAAAAGCTAAAAAAGCCACCTTCTGCAGCACTAAGGCTGCATTCATAGAAGGTGGCTATAGGCTTTTGATGCCCTTTCTACTATGAAATATGAAGTTAGGTAAATTCTCACACTTGTGAAGACCAAAGACCGGGAGGCGGGGTTTCACGCTCCTCCAGCCCGCCCCCTCTTGTCAGTCATGGTGCTCGCCTGCTGCTGCCTCCCCTCAGTGTGTACAATGAACGCGCGTCTCCGTTCTCCTGTATGGAGCCGCGCATGCGCTGTGCGCGCTGCCGATGACTTCCCGGACACTGGGCGCACAGTGCATGCGTGGCTCCATACAGGGGAACGGAGACGCGCGTTCATTGTACACACTGAGGGGAGGCAGCAGCAGGCGAGCACCATGACTGACAAGAGGGGGCGGGCTGGAGGAGCGTGCAACCCCGTCTCCCGGTCTTTGGTCTTCACAAGTGTGAGAATTTACCTAACTTCATATTTCATAGTAGAAAGGGCATCAAAAGCCTATAGCCACCTTCTCTGAATGCAGCCTTAGTGCTGCAGAAGGTGGCTATTATAGCTTTTGATGCCCGGGGGGGGGTGACAGGTTCGCTTTAAGTTTAAAGATGCATAGTTGATTTAATTTTTATTTCAGATTTCAATAGTGCAGGTGAAAATAAGAAACTTGTTAATAGACACTGCTCAAAAAAAATAAAGGGAACATTAAAATAACACAATGTAACTCCAAGTCAATTACACTGAAAACAACCTGTCCAGTTATGAAGCAACAATGATTGTGAATTAATTTCTCCCAGTGTTTTGCAAATGGAACAGACAAAAGGTAGAAATGATAGGCAGTTAGCAAGAAAACCTTTAAAAAGAAGTTGTTCTGCAGGTGGTGAACACAGACCATTTCTCTGTTCTCATCCTTTTTGGCTGTTGTTTTGGTCAATTTTGCATTTTGTCATTGCTCCCACCCCTAGAAGTAGCATGAAGTGGTGTCTACAAATCACAGAAGTTGCTCAGGTAGTACAGCTCATCCAGAATGGCACATCAATGCAAGTTATGGCAAAAAGGTTAGCTGTGTCCAGAGCATGGAGCATATACCAAGGAACAGGCCAGTATACCAGGATACGTGGAGGGGGCCGTAGGAGGGCAACAATTCAGTAGCAGGACTGCTACCTCCTCTTTTGTACAAGGAGGAACAGAAACAGGAGTGCCAGAGTCCTGTAAAATGTTTTTCAGCAGGCCACTAATATCCATGTGTCTGCTAAAACTTTTAAAAAGAGACTCCATGATGGTGGTATGAGGGCCCAAATGTTGCTGCTTGCAATATCTAACAGCATGATGGGTTTGGCAATGGGTCAGTAATGGTGGGGAGGAATTTCTTTGGAATGCTGCACAGCCAATTCATACCATCAGCAGCCAGATACAAAACCAACACAGCATTCAGTCAGACACCATTATGTAAAGCAAGCCCAGGTACTGGCTGATAAAATCACCTCTACTTACAAAGACATTGGGAGGTGACTTGCCATGCACATATTGGGCCTGCATAGGACGCCATTCACACTGATACATATGATGCAGAGTGTCTGATAGCTACTCATTGGTCCTGCCACCTGACCAAACGAGCCGCCCAGTACAATGTCTCTGCACCACTGGATGAATGGCGCCCTATGGGGCCCAACTGCACCCCGCAGATGACAAAAAAGTGCAAAATGTTTTTTAAGATGAACAAAAAACTCTGTATATTAGGCATTGGTTCATGTATTGGCCAAGACACTTAAGCTCATGATCCACGTCACGGATTCCCATGCTCATGAGTCCTAACAAAATATGTACAAAAACTACTCATAAGGCAGCATCAGAAAATTCATACCATCAGCAGCCAGATACAAAACCAACACAGCACTTGACAGGATACATATGATGCAGAGTGTCATCCAGTGGTGCAGAGACATCGTACTGGGTGGACCATTTGGTCAGGTGGCAGGTCAGGTGGCAGGACCAATGGGCAGCTATCAGACACTCTGCATCATATGTATTAGTGTGAATGGCGTCCTATGCAGGCCCAATTTGTGCATGGCAGGTCACCTCCCACATGTCTTTGTAGGTAGAGGTGATTTTATCAGCCTGTACGTGGGCTTGCTTTACATAATGGGGTCTGACTCTATCCTGTCAAGTGCTGTGTTGGTTTTGTATCTGGCTGCTGATTATATTAATTTTTTGATGCTGCCTAATGAGTAGTTTTTGTACAATGCTGCACAGCCCTCAATTTTCGTGCCAGAGGTAGGTGCAGTGGGTCCTGGGTTCTTTTTGGTGCATGACAATGCTAGGCTTCATCTGGTTAAAGTGTCTCAGCAGTTGCTGCATGATGAAGGCATTTATGCTATGGACTGGCCTGCCCATTCCTTAGACCTCAATCCAATCGAGCATATCTGAGACATTATGTCTTGTTTCATCCACCAGGGCCATGTTGTCCCACAGACTGTCCAAGAGTTGTCAAGTGCTTTTAATCAAAATCTTAGAGAAGAATTCTCAGGAGAACATTCACCACATTATCAGGAGCATACCCAGGCATTGTAGAGATGTCATGCAGGCATGTGGAGGGCACACACAGTACTGAGCCTCATTTCCATGTTTGAGGCATTTCCACTGAAGTTGGATGAGTTGTAATTTGATTTTTCACTTTGATTTTGAATATCATTCCAAATTCAGATCTCCGTGGGATTTTCATTTTGATACATATTAACAATTTTTATGTTTTATTGTTCTCAACCCATGCCGCTGTGTAATAAATAAAGATTTGCAACTGGAATATTTGATTCATTGAGAGATCTAGGATGCGGTATTTTAGTGTTCCCTTTATTATTTTGGTGCAGTGTACAGTATATCATACTATCATAAATTTCACAGTACTGATTAGACCTTGGCCATGTTACTCAGGCTGAGTCACATGGGTGGGTCCTACCGTACGAGCAGGTCTTGCCGATGCCTGGAAGGAACACAATACCGGGGCTCACCGTGGGATTGCGGGGAGGGTAAGTAGTGGAGTGTTGGTGGTGTGGAAAGTGCAGCAGAAAATTAGAGCAATAACTGACATGCCCATTATTTTCTGGATGTGCTTTCTGCATCACTAACACAACAGTCAAAAATGCTGACCTCTGAATAACAAATTGAAAATCCCATTCACTTTTCTGGTAGACGCAGCTACTAATCCAATTTTGGTGAAGTGGTGAAAAAATAAGTCGAGTGTTAACATGGCCTCACTCTTTAAATATTTATCTGTTGTAAGGTATGGGTTATTGAACATGATGAAATTCATATGCTATATTTAATGGACCCTGTCATCTACCTATACATTTTGTTGTTTTATTGTATTCCTAAAAACCTTAGTTACTACATGTCAAAAAATATCATTTCTATCTATAACAGGTTAGGTCAGCAGAGTTGGTGAACAAGTAATAATACATAAGAATTTAGACTTTAGATTGAGAGAAAGCTGAAGGTTTTTCTGTTTCACACACGCAATGCGTAAATACAAATGACTGCTGCCTTCATTGATTTTTTTTTCCTTATGTGACCATGACATTGTTGGTAATGGTGACATTTAACACTGTTAGAGTAAATAGAGCTTCTTTTACAGGGGAATACTGTAACAAATCATGAACTGCAGAAGTAATTTCATTTCATTTCTGTTTTATGATTTTTCCTTTATTTACAATGGAAGAACATATTCTAGATCACAGATCTCTAATTACAGGCCTCGAGGGCTGCAAATGACCCGGCCAGGGGTATCCGGGCGTTTCGTGTAAGGGGATGTCACTGGTGGCCTGCCCAGACCCGTAACCCTGGGGTCACTTATTAAAAGGGAAAAATGATAAAAAGAAAGTCTCATGATGCCATCTGCAGTTCCTGGTGATCTCACCAGCGCCGCTGTCAGACCGTTGGGGATGGTGTATTGCAGCCAGTTGACAACGCTACCTGCAGGCGGAGCAGGATCCCTGGGGCAGTGCTGCTGCTGAGTTGGTCGATTTGGCAGCAGCTATTTCTTAGCTTAACAGAATAACTTTACTGGCAACAGTTCTTAGCAGTTCAGGTACACAGTTACACAGACTTTGCGGGTATCTGGCTGGGTAGTCACCGGAGGATACAAATCTCTCTGAGGCTCTCAGTTCCTTCAACTTTACGTTATAAATACAAAAAAGGGGGGAGACAAGAGGCGCAATAGTGCCCTATCACTAGTGACACTGTTTGTGTGAGTATATCAATAGGTGTACACTCACCTGGTCCAGTTGTGTGACCCACAACTGGTTTACAAGCATTCAGTTTATAGCTGCTGCAGGACCTCAACCAACCCACTCGTACGTGGAAAAAAACGCTCCTATATAGGGAAGATGGTGTGTCACGGTCCACGGTCTTCATCAGGTGCCAGGATAGGTGCCGAAACGCGTTGGTGAATAAAGGAGATCATTACTTTGGAACCTTGACTTCCTTGTGGCTTCTTGGAGACATCCATCCCTTGTGATTCTATTGAGACAGCAGCGCGGACCGTGACACACCATCTTCCCTATATAAGAGCGTTTTTCAACTTTACGTTGACCGTCTTCTGTGTCTTTCTTGCGCCTCCTTACTATCCTTGCACTGCCCTGTACAACCTACTTCCTACCAGGCCTGTCGGGTGTGATGAGGTGACCCTAGTTCTCTAAGGGGCTCAACCCGGCTTGAGGATACCTGGTAGGGCTGCACATTGTAGACAAGGTCGGGGGCTGCTTGGCAGACCTGTGAACCATCGGTAATTGGTGGCTCAGGGTTAAACTCTCCTGCACAGCGACTTGGAGCCAGCACCCTGTTGTCGACCGGGATTCCCCCAGACGTTTACTCAGACAGTCTGGCACTGGGTCTTCCCTTTGTCTGGGTCACCACTCCTGTTCGGGCGCCCTCCCTGTGGTGTCCCTTCAGGACTTGTTCCTTGTGTAACCACTCGAGGTCTGCCGCAGAGGCTCCAACACCTCTGCTTGAATGGCGCTGCTCGTCTCCTCACTTCCGGGCTACTGCTTGAGCCATGAAACTCCATCTCCAAATCAGTATCTGCTGGATAACTGCAGGAGCATGCACCTCCCTCAGCCAATCAGCATGCTCTGTGTCTGCCAATCAGGACTGCCCTGCTGATTATAAGCTTCCTGTTCCTGCCAGTCTTTGCCAGGGCTATTTCTACCTAGTGAGTTGCTATTCCTGGTCTGGTCAGTTGTTCCTTATTTTGCTTGTTATCTGATTTCTGTGTGTTACTTCCTGCAGGATCTCTGCCTGCCTGCTCCTTGCTGACTCCCGTGTTCTGGCCTTCTACCTGGATCTCTTCCAAGCGAAATTGCTGATTCAGGTCCTGCTCCGGATTCTCCGTGTTTCCGTTCTCCGTGTCCTATCTTATACCCGGTTGCTGTGTTGTTTCCACGTTGCCTGGGTCAGTTTAACACCCGTGTCTGCTTCATTGGTCCTTCCGAGGTTGGTACCGCGGTATCCCTGTATAGGGATCAAGTGCTCCGGGGCTCCTTGGTGGTGTACCGGTGCTGTGCGTGTGGCCTCCCCTGGGCGTGGGTTCTTGTGTTGTTCAATAAACCTGTTGACTCTACTGTACTGGTCCGTCTCTCTATCATCCCGGTATCAGCATCCGCACTACGCGGTCAGTGGGTCCACGTGTGGGGTCCGTCAGTAGGACTGACAGATCTTGCCCTGGCCATGGACCCGCTGATACAGTTTGATGCCCAAAGAGAGCTGGCCGCACTCCGCAGAGTCACGACAGGTTGTGGCATTATCAGTCTCTAGAGGCAGCTTGGGGCGTCCTCTACACTTATTCCACTCTATCTTCCAGTGCTGAGTCTCCACCAGAATTGGACCATCTGAAGAGGACAGACTCGGATGTCATCCATGTGTCTCCTTGGATGACCGCTTACCAGCCTACTGAGCACAACAGAAGCCCAGGTTCGTCCGTGCTGCCAACTGGAGCTCCGCGGGAGCTGTGTCTTCTCCACGACTGTGCCAGCCACCAGGTACACGGGGATTCTAAAGCATGTCGGGGGTTTATTAACCAGTGCCAGCTCCATTTCCGGTATTACCTCACCATACCCGACGGATGAGGCGAAAGTGGTTTCTGGCTTCGCACCTCGAGGGAGAGGCACTGGCATGGTTTTAACCCGTTGTTGAGAGAGAGGATCCCATCATGTCCGACTGCGGGCGTTCCTGACACCTTTTGTAAGGCCTTTGATGAGCCAGGATGGTGGCCTCCGC
Source organism: Allobates femoralis (assembly GCA_033576535.1). Classification (NCBI taxonomy): domain Eukaryota; kingdom Metazoa; phylum Chordata; class Amphibia; order Anura; family Aromobatidae; genus Allobates; species Allobates femoralis. The sequence goes on along the minus strand of JARQOC010000002.1, from coordinate 471,881,012 downwards.
CACCGAGGCGCTCTTCAACCTGAAACAAATTTTGTCTTATTCTGTGCTGTGGGTTTGCAATTTAGTCTGTATATTTGTTTATCTGCTCTCAGATAGGAAGCTTTCTTCCTAGGAATTTTACCATTCACTATTATCTGTTATTTCCAGTTCTGCTGGCATTTGATGTATAGAAGTCTGCAGATATAGAGGGTGCCAAGTCTTAGTGACTCAGGGTAATTTTTGTTCTGTCTGCTGCTGGTGGTTTTTTGATAGTGTTTTATACTGACCGCAATAGTATTCGATCCTGTCTTTCCTATATAGCTAGTTTGGCCTCTTTTGCTAAACCTTTTACTCTGCTTGTGTTTGTTTTTTTTTCTCTTGTTTGTTTCCCAGTTAATATCTGTGGGGGCTTGCTATTCTTTTGGGGTTCTGCTTTGAGGCAAGATAGCTTTTACTACATCCATCTTTAGGAGCAGTTAGTTCTCCGGCTGTGCAGAGGTGTCTAGGTCTGGTTACTTACATCCCACGCTATTTCTAGTTGTGGTGTGTAGTCAGGAATTGCGGTCAGCACAGTTACCAATGACTTCTATGGAATCTGAATGTTACTCCTAAGTCATTGTTCATAGCAGGGCACCACATTCCCCCTTGGTGAAACACACTTTTCTTCAAGTGTTTCTACCCCTACGCAGTACAGAACTTTTTGTATTTTCTTGAACATAACGGGAACATTTTTATTTACATAACAATAAACGGTATTTTCTTCTCTTTATGGGAGGCACTTTTTCGTAAAATGTTGCAAACACTCTTAAACTGACATCGGGCTAACGGGGTCAGTACACACACATCTGTGGACCCAGCTGTAATTTGTCCTTGCACTCTGCACATTGTCCTTTCTCACCGCTGGGCCGCTTTAGACATACATAAAAAGATGGAAAAAGGTGGTCAGAGTTCTCACGAAGGTCTATGAGTCTCAGTGTTAAACAAAACGGTGAAATTTTTCATACTACTATGACTATATACAATGCTAGGTGTCCATAGTGTCTTTACACTTTAGATACACACAGGGCGTACCATTCTCATGGCCCCACGTGTCTCTCTTAGGTTACCCTATCGCTCTGGTACAAGCCCTAGTTCTGGTGGCCCCTTGAGAGGTGGGATTCTACATCTAATCTTCCCACAAATACCTCTTCAAAGATGAACCTATACCCGCTCTCCAGGTTAAAAGTTGACACAGTACTTTTACACCGTTCCTCTGGGGATACCGGTGGCTGAAGGTGGGCCTGGGCTTGGACCTGCCAGTTCTCCATTTTTCCAGCCCACTAGACCTCTTGACTAGGCTGCTGCTCTGCTCAGTTGGTTGGGCTTAGCTGAGGTTGGTAGGTCGGTGGCGGGAAAAGAGTTGCTGCTGAGCTGGTCGATTTGCCAGCAGCTACTTCTTAGCTTAACTGAATAAAACACAGGAGGCTTGCTGACTCTGTACAGGTACTTTACTGTACAAAGTCTCTCTGAGGCTCTCCAAGTGTTCCTTCACCTTTATGTTCACTGTCCTCTGTGTCTTTCTTGCACCTCCTTACTATCCTTGTGCTGCCCTGTACAACCCACTTCCTACCAGGCCTGTCGGGTGTGATGAGGTGACCATTCTTCTCTAAGGAGCTCAACCTGGTTTGAGGATATCTGGTGGGGCTGCACGTTGTGGCCGAGGTCAGAGGCTGCTTGGGAGACCTGCGACCCACCAGTATTGGCGTCTCAGGGCTGGACTCTACTGTACCGCGACTCAGAGCCGGTACCCCCGATGTGGACCGGGATTCCCCGAGAAAGTTTACTCGGACAGTCTGGCACTGGGTCTCCCCTTTCTGTCTAGGTTGCCACTCCATTTCGGGCGGCCTCCCTGTGGTGTCCCTCTAGGACTTGTTCCTTGCTTTGTTCCTCGGACTAGAATCTCTCCTTCTCTCTTTTCTCCTTCTTTTCCTCTTCTGTCTGTTTTCCCAGTCCTTCTACCCTAACACTCCTCCCACCGGGACCGGTTACCCTCGTAATGGGTTAGCTGATTGGTCCCCTAGTCTAGGTGTAGGGGTGCTGGGAAGAGAGTCTCAGTTCAACATTATTTCCTCCAATGACAGGAATACCGCACACTCTGTTTTGGGTCCACAAAAAACAGGTGAGGTTTTCAGGATTTCCTTAGTATTGCACTGGTGATAATTGAATCACATGCACTGGTGGTGATTCCAATACTAAGGGAATCCTGAAAATATGACGTGTTTGCGTCCCTCAAGGCCTGGAGTTGGAGATCTTGGTTCTAGACAATAAAAAGTAAGCTTACCTGCCAATGGAGGATGATACTCCAGATCAATCCTAGGGTCAGCTTGTGATTCCCATCCACTATGTCTGAGCTGCCAATATTTACCAAATCAACCTGGAACAATAAGCAAGACCCTCGTAAGTAGCAGAAATATTAGCACAATTATTGGTGTTATATTCTACAAACAGTTATTACATGCAAATGTATATAATGTTGTTCCTGATATTTGCATCTTTTCTAGTATTTTAAAGAATCTTATTCTCTTAAAAAGATTACTGAAAGTGTTGTAAAAGTATTATCCTAACTAGTAACAAGGCTATTGTCCTATGATCTGTACAGTAACCCTATATTCCAGTAGGAAATGAATAAATATTTCAAGGCAGGATCATTTAAATATAAGTAAAATTTAGATTTTCCTGGAATAAGTCATCAGATTGCGGATGTCAATATAACATTTTATTCAACGTTTTATGACCTGCATGCCCATATAGATAGCTAAGTAGGGTTGATCTTACAGACAGGTACACTTTAAGACTTTAGCAATACCAAATATGTTTAATTTTTTGTCTTTATTTATTTTTAAAAATTGAGCATTGTTGATTGAAATTTAAATTTCTTATATTTTAAAAGTTTGTTTTCTTTTCCTAAATGTCTTTTGTCTTCTTCCCTTATGGAAACAGAAGCTGCCATCATTTGATCTCTTGTGCCAAAGTATTGCAGTATTATTGAAAAAATCATGGCCTCCCATGGGGCTCAGCACTCAATATCAAGATCACAGTCTTGGACCCCTGGTGGCAATGCTATCCTCAGTGCAGCAACTCAGTTTAAATGCCACTGTCAGAGACTGGACAGCAATATCCAAATGTTTAATAGCAGACAATGAAACATGCTTGCACCTACCGTGCATGAAGTAAGTCAACCTTCTAAGCCCCCTCTACACTAGTAGACCCCTGAATTGGTAGTTTAGCATGTCCTAATGCAGGAAGGGCTAATGAACATCAGCTTCCTTTTCTTCTTTGTCCTTTTCCACATTATTTATTTGATGTATACACTGTGTGTTCTTATAGATATCCACTTCCTTTTACCTCCTCAATTCTCCTACTATGAAGCACAGACTTCCATTGACTTTGCCCTTCTTGGGAATATGCTCAGCTCTGGTAGTAGGGTCGATACCATTGCATATGTTCTGATACACTTCCCTCGTGTTTATTCACTTTTCATCTGACTGCCTTTAGGATATATATATCTGGTGGGGTCATGATACTGTTGTGTCATCACATGCAGCTGCAATGGGCATTGATAATCCTCAGCATATAAGGCCCTACCAGATGCAAAGCCACAATGCAAACAAGAGAAGAAACAGTTTTTTTCTGTTTCACAAAAAGTGATGAAATGTATTACAAAGTGCAACTCACAATAAAATAGGTGCAAAATGGCTGAATAGATACAGATTTAGCATAGCATAGTATCACAATAAGCACCAGATCATATTGCACATATTCCCAACATAGAAGGTACTCCCCACATGTAGCAGCATTTACATGTCAATTTCAAAATGGCCAGAAAATGCAGTATACACAGAAGGAAGGAAACATCAGTAGAACTCATGAGTAGTGCATTACCTAGTTGCCACTGTTTAGCATATGCTAGGACTGGGGGTTGTGAAACCCTCCAGTGAGGACCCCAGCTAGGTAATGCATGAGTTCTAATGACATTTTGTATTGACATGTAAATGCTGCTATATGTGGGGAGTAACTTCTATGTTGGGATTATGTGCAATATGATCTGGTGCTTATTGTGATACTATGCTATGCTAAATCTGTATCCACTGCATCTATTCAGCCATTTTGCACCTATTTCATTGTAGGTTGCACTTTGTAATACATTTCATCACTTTTTGTAAAGCAGAAAAAACTCTGCTACTCAGGAATGCCGACTCCACAAATCGGCTTTAGTAATATATACATTTTATCCATTACTCTACTTAGGGTATGTTCACATGGTGTGTTCTTGCTGCATTTTTGCCTCCTTTATTCTATGCATTTTTGGCATGAAAAATAAAGAATTTTACTGTCCCAGCAAAGTGATTGAAGGTTTGACATGTCATGTACATACTAAGTTATTCTTTATAAATGTAAATCAGTTTTAATTTGCAGAATTGAAATTATTTTAGTGTTTTTTTAAATTTTTTTAATCATTTTTATTAATAGAAATAAACACATTCAAAATATCATTAAAGAGGCACATGAAACTGAGACAATAATGCAGCATATTTTCTGCCAAAAGACACATTTTTGGTTCCCAAATATTTAACATGTGCACATAACGTTACCCTGTTTTCTTCATGTGTAATGGTTACTACTTCTGCTGATCTGTGACTATTATTAACATTTGCCTCTATTATTACTATTATTACTATGTTTATGTGTTTGGACAAATGGAAGGTTTTCCACTTTGCTGGAGGACACTCTAGTCCTCTTTGGTGATGTACAGCCACTGTCTAGGCTGAATCCCCTATTTGACAATACACTGGAGGCTTGAGATAAAAATACACCCATAGCAAAATTTTCCTCTTCTTTCAGCTCGTCCAATCTGCCAAACTAGAAGTAAATGGGATTAAAGTTCAGGGTCTCAGCTATAGCAGGGGTGGGGAACTCTAGGCCTCGAGGGCCGCCATCAGGTAAAGTTTTCAGTATTTCTATAGTATCGCACAGATGATAATATAATCACCTGCACCGATGAGGATTCCAACACCTGTGCAATGGAAATCCTGAAAACACGACCTGCTGGCAGCCCTCTAGGCCTAGAGTTCCCCAATCCTAAAATAGAGAAAGGATAAAGTGCAGGAATAACTAACCCTAATTGCTCCAACACTTTGACTCTGGTTCTCTATCAGATTTGTGCTCCAGCAGGTAAAATATTTAATTCATGTCATATATACTATAATTAGTGGTTCTGCCATAAGGGACTGTGGTCTCTGCAGGGAGTGGCTAATGCACTTCTGATCAGACATGCAGTTGACATCTGTTCATTGTGCAATGGCTTTACAGAGTAGGAGACACATGTAAACCTGATAATATGCCAATTCAGCTGTTTTAGAACATTTACAGGGAACTTGTCACCCCAAATAACCCTTATAACCTATTAATACCTGTCCCTGCAGCCTTACAATACATTCTAACACATCCCTGTCTCATCTTTTGTAGTAATCTACAAGTACAGTAATGTAGTTAGGAAACTTACAAAAATCTTGTCACAGGGGCGTTCCTCCAAGGCATTTTGACGGGTAGGCGGGTCTCCTGTGCCCCGCTACCCCTGCCTTGTTGCTCTGATATGCCCTAATGGGCGTCATTGTACAAATGCAGAGCGCGGGCACGATTTCAATATTGCGCCCGAAATGTCACTGCTGCGACGCGGTCATGTGACGCTGGGACGCGTCACTTCCGGTCGTGGGTCTCACAGGAAGACTTTGCGCATGCGCAGATTGCAATATGAAGTCTGCTTGTGTGTGACCGGAAGTGTCATGGCGATCCCAGCTCTCAAAATGTTGCAATGCAAACAAATTAATTTTTCTAAACTATAGTATTCAGTGTTGCAACATAGCAAAACATTGATCCTTTCATGACTCAAGACGTACCCAAACAACATGGTTTTAAGGGAGGTCCCAACCGATGACGTATAGGCTCCTGTGCCCTGTGCAATCACACTTCTTCTTATGTGAAAACCAAGTCTCTGCTCAAATAGCAAGGAGAAGTTCCTGCACTGCCCTGGACTGTTTAACCCCCTAAATACTGCAACCATTGCATTGCATTGCAACTGAATTTAGGAGACAGAGAGAGGAATGCACTCCCCTCTCAAGTGATTGGAACCCCTGCAACCTTAACATGAGGACCCAATCATTGCCATGGCAACCCATAGTCATCATCATTATGACCTCCGGATCACCCAGATATGAAATGCCTCTAACATCATGCCAGGAGCATGGTGTGAGAGGCAATCTTTCTGTTCTCTCAGTGCAGCAATGACAGTTATAATCCATTGCAATGCTGGTGCATTGCAATGGATTATTTTACTGATCAGGGCTATAAAGGGTAATGTATTAAAGTGGGGATAAACAAAACAGTTAAAAAAAATTAAAAATATTCTGAGACAATAAAAAGAAAAACTATGATACTAAGAAATACATATATTTGTGTTAAAAATAAATAAATAAAAACAATACATATATTTGGTATTGCCATGTTCAGAATGACTCCATATATAAAACTCTGAGGGAATAAGAATGCGCAAATAGGGTCTTATATCTTATACATTGGTGGCAATCAACACAATGTAAACTGCTCACCTGGTGAGGTTGTGTCACCCACAACCGATATGATCGCTCAGATAATGCAATTGCTGCAGAGACCGCACTTCCACAGCTCACTGTGGTGTAGATAAATTCACAGGACAAAGTGCCTTAATGTCCACACTGCTGCTCAAGAAATCATCAGAATCATCGGAATGCCATGATAACATAGATGCTGATTGGCTGGAAGTCGAAGGTCCTTGTCCGGTGATCGCACGTCTTCTGGGATGGTCCTGTTGCAGGCGTCGGACAAAACAGCTGGAAACATTGGAAATCCGAATAAGAATCATCTATTATATAATCGCGAATCGGAAAAGCGCCCCTCCGCGCGCACTTTCCGATGTCGTCATGTGGATACGAATTCAACATTGGGCGCGAAGCGCCCAATGCTGCGCGAGCAATGGCCGCGAGGCCATTGCGAGTCGCTGGCCCAGGGCGAGCAATGGCCGCGAAGCGGCCATTGCGAGCCGCTGGCCCAAAATCCATCCACATCCTCGGCTACAACCTTAGCGATTTACCGCTCAGGTACCGCGAGCAATGGCCGCGAGGCCATTGCGAGTCGCTGCCTGAGCCGCAAATCGCTACCCGCCTCCGCACAGCCCGCCCTATGTCCGCACAGCCCGGCCCCTATGTCCGCACAGCCCGGCCCCCTATGTCCGCACAGCCCGGCCCCCTATGTCCGCACAGCCCGGCCCCCTATGTCCGCACAGCCCGGCCCCCTATGTCCGCACAGCCCGGCCCCCTATGTCCGCACAGCCCGGCCCCCTATGTCCGCACAGCCCGGCCCCCTATGTCCGCACAGCCCGGCCCCCTATGTCCGCACAGCCCGGCCCCCTATGTCCGCACAGCCCGGCCCCCTATGTCCGCACAGCCCGGCCCCCTATGTCCGCACAGCCCGCCCCCTATGTCCGCACAGCCCGACCCCTATGTCCGCACAGCCCGACCCCTATGTCCGCACAGCCCGACCCCTATGTCCGCACAGCCCGACCCCTATGTCCGCACAGCCCGACCCCTATGTCCGCACAGCCCGACCCCTATGTCCGCACAGCCCGACCCCTATGTCCGCACAGCCCGACCCCTATGTCCGCACAGGCCACCGACCGCCCTATGTCCGCACAGCCCGACCCCATGTCCGCACAGCCCGACCCCATGTCCGCACAGCCCGACCCCATGTCCGCACAGCCCGACCCCATGTCCGCACAGCCCGACCCCATGTCCGCACAGCCCCCCCATGTCCGCACATACTTACATGTCTTCTTTGTCATCTGATCCTCCGTCCGGCCAGGCGTCCTCTTCCTCCGGCCCCGGGGGTCTTCTCTCTTCTTTTCGCTAACTTCCATCTTCGACATCCTCTTCCTTCTCATTAAGATACAATGGACGAAAAATCCGCCATTGTACCTTAATGAGATCTGAGGCCCTCTTCTGATTGGTCGCTGTATACTGCCCTCAGCCAATCAGAAGAGCCCCTCAAAACTGAGACGCAGTTCTCATTCAGGTCCGCCTTTTTCTCCCCATTGACATACATTACCGGTGTGTCGGCGATTTTATGGCCGCCCACCTGGTTCTATTTGTCGGCCCTAAAATCGCGGACACACCGCTAATGCATCTCTATGGGCAGTCAGCCCGATTTCGGATTGAACGCCGACCAATCAGAATTCGAGCTGACTGCCCATAGACATGCATTAGCGGTGTGTCCGCGATTTTAAGGCCGACAAATAGAACCAGGTGGCCGGCCATAAAATCGCTGACACACCGGTAATGTATGTCAATGGGAAAAAAAAAGGCGGACCGCAATGAGAACTGTGTCTCACTCTCGCAAGTAAAAAAATAAATAAATTTAATAATAAAAAAAATAATTTTAAAATAATTTAAAAATAATAAAAAAATAATTAAAAAATAATAAATAATTAAATAAAAATAATAATTAAAAAAAAAAAAAAAGGCGGACCTGAATGAGAACTGTGTCTCAGTCTGACTTAAAAAAAATAAATAAATTAAATAATAAAAAAAATAATTTTAAAATAATTTAAAAATAATAAAAAAATAATTAAAAAATAATAAATAATTAAATAAAAATAATAATTTAAAAAAAAAAAAAAGGCAAACCTGAATGAGAACTGTGTCTCACTCTCACTTAAAAAAATAAATAAATTAAATAATAAAAAACATAATTTAAAAATAATTAAAAAATAATAAAAAAATAAATAAAACATATTAAATAATTTAATAAAAATAATAATAAAAAAAAAAAAAAATTGCGGACCTGAATGAGAACTGTGTCTCACTCTCACTTAAAAAAATAAATAAATTAAATAATAAAAAAAATAATTAAAAAATAATTACAAAATAATAAAAAAATAAATTAAAAATAATAAATAATTCAATAAAAATAATAATAAAAAAATTAAATATATGCTAATTATATCAGCCCTTTAGCGGACCTGAAAGAGAACTGGGTCTCAGCCTAAATAATAAATTTAATCATAATAAAAATAATTAAAATATAATAAAAAAATTAATAAAAAATAATAAATAATTAAATAAAAAATAATAATTAAAAAAAAAAAATGCTAATAATAATGATATTACTGCTAATAATAATGCTATTAATGCTAATAATTATGCTATTAATGCTAATAATAATGTTATTAATGCTATTATTAATGCTATTAATGCTAATAATAATGCTATTAATGCTATTAATAATGTTATTAATGCTATTATTAATGCTAATAATGCTATTATTAATGCTATTAATGCTAATAATAATGCTATTAATGCTATTAATAATGCTATTAATGCTATTAATTATGCTATTAATGCTATTAATGCTAATGTTTATCCTATTCATGGTATTATTAATGCTATTAATGCTAATAATAATGCTATTAATGCTATTAATTCTAATAATAATGCTATTAATGCTAATAATAATGTTATTAATGCTATTATTAATGCTAATAATGCTATTATTAATGCTATTAATGCTAATAATAATGCGATTAATGCTATTAATAATGCTATTAATGCTATTAATTATGCTATTAATGCTATTAATGGTAATATTTATCCTATTAATGCTATTAATGCTAATAATAATGCTATTAATAATGCTATTAATGCTATTAATTATGCTATTAATGCTAATATTTATCCTATTAATGGCATTATTAATGCTATTAATGCTAATAATAATGCTATTAATGCTATTAATAATGTTATTAATGCTATTATTAATGCTAATAATGCTAATATTAATGCTATTAATGCTAATAATAATGTTATTAATGCTATTAATAATGCTATTAATGCTAATATTTCTCCTATTAATGCTATTAATGCTAATAATAATGCTATTAATGCTATTAATAATGTTATTAATGCTATTATTAATGCTAATAATGCTAATATTAATGCTATTAATGCTAATAATAATGTTATTAATGCTATTAATAATGCTATTAATGCTAATATTTCTCCTATTAATGCTATTAATGCTAATAATAATGCTATTAATGCTATTAATTATGCTATTAATGCTATTAATGCTAATATTTATCCTATTCATGGTATTATTAATGCTATTAATGCTAATAATAATGTTATTAATGCTATTAATGCTAATAATAATGCTATTAATGCTATTAATAATGTTAGTAATGCTATTATTAATGCTAATAATGCTATTATTAATGCTATTAATGCTAATAATAATGCGATTAATGCTATTAATAATGCTATTAATGCTATTAATTATGCTATTAATGCTATTAATGCTAATATTTATCCTATTAATGGCATTATTAATGCTATTAATGCTAATAAGAATGCTATTAATGCTATTAATAATGTTATTAATGCTATTATTAATGCTAATAATGCTATTATTAATGCTATTAATGCTAATAATAATGCTATTAATGCTATTAATAATGCTATTAATGCTATTAATTATGCTATTAATGCTAATATTTATCCTATTAATGCTATTAATACTATTAATAATGCTATTAATGCTAATATTTATCCTATTAATGCTATTAATGCTATTAATAATGCTATTAATGCTATTAATTATGCTATTATTGCTATTAATGCTAATATTTATTCCTAAATTTCATGTATTATTAATGCTATTAATGCTAATAATAATGCTATTAATGCTATTAATGCTAATATATAATGCTATTAATGCTATTAATAATGTTATTAATTTATTATTAATGCTAATAATTATTATTAATGCTATTAATGCTAATATAATGCTATTAATGCTATTAATAATGCTATTAATGCTATTAATTATGCTATTAATGCTATTAATGCTAATATTTATCCTATTAATGCATTATTAATGCTATTAATGCTAATAATAATGCTATTAATGTATAATAATGCTATTAATGCTATTAATAATGTTTTTTAATGCTATTATTAATGCTAATAATGCCATTATTAATGCTATTAATGCTAATAATAATGCTATTAATGCTATTAATAATGCTATTAATGCTATTAATTATGCTATTAATGCTATTAATGCTAATATGTATCTATTAATGCTATTAATAATGCTATATTAAATGCTAATAATAATGCTATTAATGCTATTAATAATGTTATTAATGCTATTATTAATGCTAATAATGCTATTATTAATGCTATTAATGCTAATAATGCTATTAATGCTATTCATAATGTTATTAATGCTATTATTAATGCTAATAATGCTATTATTAATCTATTAATGCTAATATAATGCTATTATGCTATTAATAATGTTATTAATGCTATTATTAATGCTAATAATGCTATTAATAATGCTATTATGCTAATAATAATGCTATTAATGCTATAATACTTTATTTATGCTCATATATGCTAATTGCTATTAATACTGCTATTACTGTAATAATAATGCTATGGCTTATATTATTGCTATTGATGATGACGATTATTTTTAAAAATCTTAAAAACAATAAACATATTTTAGATACCCGATGCATTTGCATCAGGCTAACAGCTATAAATACTATAATCAAATTAATGCACATTCTAGAATCCCGATGCATTTGCAATCGGGCTCACAGCTAGTATATTAATAAATGGTATAGGATATTCTATGTTATCATGGCATTCGGTGATTCTGTATTTCTGAGCAGCAGCGCCCGACGTTAAGCACTTTGTCCTGTGATTTATCCATATTAAAACTGCACACTATTTAACCTTTTAGTGAGCAGCATAAAATAAATAAAAACAACTCCCAATAACCATGCTTTTCACATAGCGCCCAAAAAAGTGAGTAAAATTGACCAAAAGTTCATTAAATAAATGTATAGCTGAAAACATCATCTTGTCCAAAGAATAAGTCACCACAAAGTCCATCAGCCAGAAATAAAAAGCAATAGCTCTCAAATAAAGCAATGCAAAAATGATTATTCTTCTATAAAATTGTTTTTATGGTGGAAAATCGGCAAAACAAAAAGACTGTGTAAATGTGGAATTGCTGTAATCATAGTGACCAGGGGCGGACCGTCACCCCCGGGGGCCCTGGTGCAGGAGAGGACCGGGGGGGCGGGCTACTGGTCGTCGGCGCGGCCCGGGGGAAGGGGTGCCGCTGGCCGTCGACGCGGCCCGGGAAGGGGGGAGGGTTGGGTGCTGCTGGGAGCCGCAGGCGCGATGCTCTCCTACCTGGGAGCCGCGCCGGATGTATGCTAGGGGCCGAAGGAGCCAAGGAGAAGAGGGGCGGGATCAGGCAGGGGAAGCAGGAAGCTCTCTGCTTCCCTTGCCTGACCCTCCTCTCCTTTGACGGCGGCTTGCGGGGGTCGGCTGGGGCCCCCCCTCCAGGCCTGAAGGGGCCCCCAGCCGGTCGGGGCCCTGGGGCAGCTGCACCAGCTGCACCAGTGTAGTTCCGCCCCTGATAGTGACCCTAAGAATAAAGCTGGCTTATCATTTTTAAGACACAATGTGCGGCTGTGAGGTTTGCATCAGTGTGCTTCAGAACACATCAGTTCAGGCACAGGGGTAGGAGGTGAATACACACTGCAGCACTGAGAGCGGTCATCTCCTCAGAGCTGCGAATTTGCTACAGTGTTTCAGAGAAGGAGATGAACGCTCAAAACAATGCAGTTCTATCAGTTTAGATAGGTAAATGGAGTCTGGAGACTAGGGGGGAAAGGCAGGCATGCTTGAGACTGGAGAGGGCTTGTTGCAGGGTGGGGAGGGCTTAAAGAAGTCTTGGGTTGCTGGGCATGCAGGGGACTGGGGGGTGGGCAGGCATGTTGAAGTCTGAGACATGCTTGTAGGAGAGTGGGCGTAAGTGACAAGTAGTGACATTTACACGCAAGCATCAAAACAATCACGCCTCCACAGATGCAGAAAGGTTATATCTAGGTAACCCTGCAAAATGCTGATAGGGGTTAAATTAAAAACTATCAGCATTTTGCAGCCAGATACACACAGAGATTTTATAAAAAGCCAGGACAAACTCTTTAAATTTATTTTTTGGGGGCAAATTTTGCCTCAGGAAAATGCGGTACGTTGTTTAATAATTATGCACACCCTCATAAAGGAGGTTGATATTCATAGGCCAGAACCTGCCTCATTATACAAGTATGATTAACCTGAAATGCTTCAAAGTACAATACAAAATAATATTGTGGTACCGTGTTAGCTGGAAAAATTGATGTAAATACTTAAGTCCCCCCAAAAAATTGAGAAAAGTATTCAATATTCAATATTGTCTGATGAAGCAGCCATGTGAGCATTGAAAGCTTACAAATATAATTTGTTGGGTTAGCCTATAAAGGTATCACTCCTAAAATACTTTTCTCAACTTTTTTTGGGACTTAATTATTCACTATAAAAAAAGAATAATTCCCGTGCCACCGATGCGGTTTATGTCCTTTATTCAATAAAAATAGTGATACAGGTGCCCCCGAAGGGGAAAAACACAAGACGTGTTTCAGAGTAAAAACTCCTTAATCGTTAGTTTAATTACTTAATTACTTACACCTGAAATGCTTAAAACCAATAAGCATTCAAGTATATGCAGCCTGGAGTTGGAAAATCTGCAAAAGTTTATAAGGTCAAAAAAATTACTTTACTTGCTAAATAACTGCACAAAGTGTATATCACAGATCAATGAAATCATAGTGTTTTAACTATATAGTTACACCACCTCCATATATTACTTTAATTTTTGGATTATTATTCACAGGCTGCCTTCTACTTCCATTTTCAGTGAATAGTGAATTTCAGGAAATTCAACTCAAAGTCAGTTGTGTGAATGAATTTTCTCCACATAATAGTTATCGACTCATGTTGAAGCCTAGCTTTTAAATAACCAATCTCTTCTGGTATTACCATTATCATATTTCTGATCTATTTATTGGTTTTACATTGCTGCATGCAAGTATATTTATTATCCTGGTCAATGGAGGCGTCTCACCTCCTTAGACCTTTACAGTGAACCTGTCTTTTGGCATATTTGACTTACTTGAGTACTATTGTTATGAATATTTAGCATGAACTTAATGTGATTGTGCTTCACCACAGCCTAATGGAGGCTATAAAACCAGAAATGATGCTATTTGTCACCTTATGTGAAACAAATCTTTTTCTGTGGATTTTAGGTGATATATATATATGGATAGAGAGAGAAAGGGAGAGATGAGAAGACCCATGGGAGTTTTGGTTACAGCCAACCTTTATATAAAGACCCAATCTTGACCCAAATTTCATTGGAAGTCACAGATTGCATAGATAGCTCTCTGCCCACTTAAAGCCAGCCATATACAAAGCACACTACTGTACATCCAATAACTCTAATTTTACCCCCAGTTAGAGCCATTTAAATACTGCAAGCAGATTGCACTAGGCAGAGCACTAAGTGTACCCGAACACAGTAATGCTCACTCCAGTGATTTACGTATAGAGAACACCCAAACTCCGAACCGGAACACTGAAATTATTTGACAAGTCTGTATTCGGTACAAACACAATTTTTTTTTTAAACAATACAATTTTTATTCAAATAAATCTTTTAACAACATCTATAACTTGTTAACACAATTATATCAATACAACAAATATAACAGTCATGTCCAAATAATTCACCACCTGTGTAAACCAATTCCAAACTGGATATTATAGGGGAGGGAAGGGAAAGAAAGGACCACACAGAAGGAAAGGATCAGCCAGGACTGGACACGAAAAGTAAATTCATGGATAATGGGGGGGGAGATATGAGCTTTAGGAGCTTTACTTTAAATATTTTTGTATACCAATGTAATTATGAGAAGACCAGAATCAACCAGGAAAAATATTAAAATCATCTTAAGTGTGAGAACACCAATCCAGAAGTCTCCCAAATCTCCCACTGGTGACTGACTCATTCTTTTTGCTTTATCGAGTGAACCAAACAATGTTCATGTAGATAATGAGAATTTATCCTACCAATGAGTTCCTCCTGTGTGGGGGTAGAAGCTTCCCTCCAGTGTCTTGCCAAGCTCTGATGGGCTGCTATCAAAACATGGGTTATCACTGTAACTAGGTTTGGGGGAAGATGGTCCAAACCAATATTTAAGACTGCTAAGGGCCCCTCTACAGTTGAATGGAAACCTGTCAAGGTTCTGATTAAGTCTGCCACTCGATTCCAGAATTCTCCCATCTTGGGGCAACACCACCACACATGACCCAGATCCCTTTTTTACCAGCATAATGGGGAATATGATTTGGTACAAACACCAATCTTAAAACTTTCGTTCACGGATACCTAGATATACATAAAACAAACTCAATTAAGCGCAGGAACTTACTTAGTATTCATTGGTGTGTAGTTCCTCCAGGTACATACAAATCACTTATTTATGATTTTACTAGAACGCTACATTCACTTTTACTAGCCAAAATCAAAATAAACATATGTGTGTCAAAATACTGAGGGGAAATTTGTACAATTTTTAAAAATTATGTAAAATAACTTGACACGACCCTTACTGTTTCCTAATGTAATCTGATATTACAATCTAAAATAATAATCTAAACAAGTAGGCCCGCATTAATGAATATTTCTAAGTAAATCATATGCAACAAACCTCTCTTCATAGTTTATCACAGAGTTGCATATATAATTCTACTAAATTTCATGCACAGTAAGTTCAATTATATGTGTAACTGAAAATTTCTTAAATTATAATGCTCTTTTATGAAGCAGGTGTAATTATAGCTAATTATACCATGTTTTTTAACTTTATATTCATGTAATCAGATATTATTATGCATAAAAAGTAAAACTGTAAATATGCCTTATGTCTGCTATTTCTTAGAGCAGGTGATAGTTTAGTTGGCAAACCAGCAGATGACTGGGTTTGTACATTTGTTTCATCAACACACATTAAGGATAGAAATTTGCAACAAAGATTGAAGATATATCATTGAGGTATAACAATGATCATAGTGGTGGTAATAATACAGACCTTTCACTAATTCAGTGTGTGTCTTGGCTGATAGTGAACATGGAAAGAAGAGGGAGGAAGAGAACTTGAGGTTTATTTTGATTTCTGGCTGACTGGACTTAACCAAATGAGCAGATGATGTCGATGTTGTAGAGCAGCGGTTCCTATTCTATATGAACCACAATTTTCAAGGTTTATTTCCCTCTTGCATATCCTGCAGGCTATTAAATAATTTTTTGGTGGTAGTCCACAAAACAACTTTGTGACATAAAAGATGCCTTCACATACAACTTACCACCACAGCGATCAGGTCTTTAAGGTGCTTATGAGTCTTCTAAACCATCATCACATGTGGTGGCATCACCTGCTCCATAGATGACCACAGAAAATTCAGACTTTTCCACAGAAGATCTTTACGCACCAACTCTCCTGTGCTATATATTGCTGAGATTACACTCTCCTCTGAAAACTTTATCTCCTCAGCACCCATATTTTGTTCCGGAAACAATATCATCATCATTATCATCCTTGATTGGGCTGACTGTTGTCTCTATATAGGAATTTGAAAGAGCACCTTGTCCCTCTTCCCATCTGATTCCTACTTTTGAAATTTGAAAATTACACTGAGGAATATTCCCACACTTAGTGTTCCTACCACTTTACTCACAGTGCCAGCAACCCAGCTTATGTTATCCTTCTCTTCAGGCTCCATGTCATCCAAATAATTAGGTTTACTGTTCATCTAATATATAAAGCTGAATGTGTGTATGTGTGTGTGTATGTGTGTATATCCGGGATTGGCACTCATACACCGTCGCAACAAACAGCTACAAAAATTTGCACAGTCACACGTCTGGACCCCGGGAGCATCATAGGCTATGTTGTGAGGCAAAATTTTAAAACCGCGCGTTCCAGTACACCAAACAATTTTGCCCCTATCTACATAATGGGAAAAAGTGAATGGAAAGTGTTGGAGAAAATCGACAGCTGTCAGCTATAGAGACAAAATTTTGCACAGTCACACTCTGGACCCCAGGAGCGTCATAGCTATATTGTGAGCTGAAATTTTAACCCGCGCATTCCAATTCACCAAACAATTTTCCCCTATCTATTATAATGGGGAAAAGGTGACAGTTTACCAGATGACAGTTGTAATAAGAGGGCTTAATGACAGCACCAAAAACTAACAGCACATACCAGCATATAGTCACTAAGATGGGCCCCACATGAGATATTCACCACACATGGGACATGTATACACACCACATGCACACAAAGAGTAACAGCAAGTGTATAGTCGCTAAAGTGCAGCACCAACATTGGATACTCACCACGCACCCGAACAAACACACAACACCACAAAGAGACACACACAACACAGAGACACACAACTCCCCCAAGGGGACACACACACACTCTATAGCGACACATGCACTCACCCACAGGGATGCACACACCACCAAAGAGACACACATAACACAGACACACACACCACACAGACCCCCCCCACAGGGACACACACAACAATAGCCACCCTATAGGGAACAATGCACTCACCCCACAGGGACACACACACACCACAAAGAGGAGACACACAACACAGATACACACACACCACACGAGACCCCCCCACAGGGACACACACTACATACACTCCCTATAGGGACACATGCATCACCCCACAAGGACACACACACACACCACAAAGAGACACACACAACAGAGACACACACCACACAGACCCCCCCACAGGGACACACACATACACACCCTATAGGGGCACATGCACACACCCACAGGGACACACACACCACAAAGAGACACATACAACGGAGACACACACCACACAGACCCCCCCCACAGGGACACACACATACACACCCCAGGGACACACACACCACACAGACAAACACAGATGTGCACAAATCACCTCACACAACTCGCCTCATACGTGTGCTATCTTTATTTTCCAAAAATTAACATCTGATTAAAAACAGCCAATGTGCAACACATGTGCCATATAGGGAATTAAGGCAGATGTCAGTCACATGAGCCGGCTATTATGTGTATGTGTGAGGTAACATATACTGCCCGGCCAGGGGGAGGGATTACTGTTGGCTGGAGATTTATTAGGCTGCCTATAGCAATCAATCACAGCTCAGCTTCTATTTTCCTACAGGTCATTAATATGACATATTCAAACTCAATGTTGTTATAGCTAACAGCAGTTATGTATTAACCCAGGCGTAGCCGGGTACTACAGCTAGTTTCTTAATAAAACAGGAAGAAATTGTTCTGGTGCAGAGTGTTCCTTAAACTCTGGGGTACTGTGGTACTCAGTACTCAGGCCTGTAAAAATGCAGAAGAACAAAACAGGCATTGCCTGTCAGCTTTGGCAGCTAGCACTTTTCATGTTCTCCTCCAGTGCCTGGTACTCCTGAACCCTATTCCAGGCAAATTTTGCCGGGGCAAACTCTAAAGCCACAATATCCTATAAAAAATGAGTTTGTGGCCCATTTATTGGTACAAAGTTAATTCACTTCAATGGTATACAAATTTAAAACAATTACACGTCACATAATTTATTACAAAGGACCATAATACACCATGAATTTATGCATCTGGATGGAACCGGGATCCACTGAGTTGAGAAAAGAACCAAGTTTAAGTCCAAATGATTACAAAAATTCAAAATTGAAATGTTTCTCCACAGAATACCTTCTGGAAAATGGAATGTGACTGGTTGTTCACATATGTCAATACAGGGTCTGTGAAAGACCCCCGTATTGGATAAGTGGAAAAGATTGTAATCACTCACTAAGAGAGTGCTGTGATGATGATAAAATACATTGAGGTAAAATTAATAATGATGTCAGCAGATGCACTCTTATTCCCTAACGAAGTGGGGGAGGGGGAAAAACCTTTATCACATAAGAACTAGTGTGATGAAATGCACACCTAAAAGGGTGACAAAAAAATATTATAGGTGCGTGCATTGAGGTGGCTAGTTAAAGTAGCTAGCAACCTATTTGCATGAGTATACAAAATTCAAAACATATCAGTGACTGCTCATGTAGATAGATCCACAACCAAGTAAAAATGATGTGAATAATGTGATTATAAGTGCATGCGAACAAAATTACTTTTAGCCAATAAAAAGGGGAGATCTGAAAAGTGACAAAACCTGGACTAATGTGCTGACTATTAATTAATGAAATGATATCAGGCTAAAAGCGCAAATCAGTGCACAAAATTAATTGCTGAAAACAGTGATACTAAATGGTGTGTAACAAAACATAAATCAAAGAACACAGTTACTGATATACAAAAATATCAAACAGTGCTGTTTACCTGAGAGCCAAGGTTAGATTATACTCAGAGTGGACTAGAAATGAACCTTACTATCACCAGATTATATCCACCTCTCCACTGTATCAGTGTCAGAACATAACCAGAATCAAATCAACATATAAAACATTAGGGGCTATATAAAACCAAGTGCTTATCCAGGCAAATCACATATGTGAGGCAAGTGCCTTACTGCAAAGACCGATTAATCAGAGGTATATTTACCGGCCCTGTGGGGATGCGGGGCTCCTGCAGCCCCCAAGTTCTTTTCTCCTGACACACCTCCTGCTCTCTGCTGCATGAAACTGTCAAGCTGAAATGTTATGTCCCCTGAGGGTGGTCAGATCTGAGGAGCAGGTATGATTTTATTGAATTATAAGCAATCTATAGATCCTAGAAGTGCAGTGTACAGCTCTGCTTGATCATGTAGCAGGGCAGGAACTGTACTTAAACGTTTTCTCTCCCTGGAGTTCCCCTTTAAGACTGACAATGCCATCATCATCATCACTATTCCAGTCATCTACATGGTGGAGAAAACTTTGAAAAGTCTGTGGGATGAGGTGGTGGTCCCAGAGGAAGAGAAGGAGAAAGAAGAGAAGCTTGCAGAAAGGATAGCAGTATCTCTGGGATCCGGACTTGAAGCTTAAAATGTAGATGGCATAAAATTGGAATTCTCAGCATATTGCACATGTTGTAGTCCCAAAAAATATCACTTATCATTCAAATCTATCATGGTTAAAGCTAGTCCTGTAGATAATTGTGTGCTCTACACTATAAATGTGACAACTGCAATCAAATTCTGGTTTTAACCCCTTCACCCTATGGAGATTTTCTGTTTTTTATTTTCCCTCCCCTTCTTCCAAGAGCCATACATTGTTTTTTGTGGGACGAGTTATACTTTTGAATGAAAGAATTTATTTTCCCATATAGTGTATTTGAAAATTGAAATAAAATGCCAAGTGTGGTGAAATTGCAAAAAAAATGTGCATTTACATAATTGTTTTTTTATTCATCTTGTTCACTATATGGTAAAACTGACAAATTAGTATGATGCCTCAGGTTGGCAAAAAAAACATGATTTTGCCATATAGACTTTTTTTTCCGGTACACAGTTTACCGATTTAATTGATTTAAAATTGTGATAGCTCAGGAAATTCTGAATGTAGCGATACCAAATGTGTGTAGGTTTTTTAATGATTATATTTTCAGTGGGGCAAATGGGGGAGGTGATTTAAACTTTGATTTTTTTTTCATATTTTTAAAAACTTTTTCTTTCATTATTTTACACTGCCCCTAGGGGGTCTCAGCACTGCACACTCCGATTGCTTCTCCTGTGGAGGCAGGGGCGGACCTACCGTGGTGCAGCTGGTTCAGTTGCTCCAGGGCCCTTACCGGGTAGGGGGCCCCTCAAGCACCTGTAGGGGGCCCTGCACAGCTGCCCCTTGTGACCCTGTGTCAGAGGAGAGGAGGTTAACTGAGGGAAGCTTACTGCTTACCTTGGCTGTTCCCACCCCTCCTCTTCTCTGCCTCCCCGGCTCCTAGACCTGCAATGTGCGGCCCGCGCAGGTAGGAGCCGCTCTCCAACCCCTCTCCCCTCCTGCTCCTCACCTACAGCTGCTAGCACCCCCCCCAGATCCTCACCTACAGATGCCAGCACCCCACCGCCCCCGCTCCTCACCAACAGCTGCACCTGGGCACACCAGGCTCAAGTTCCACCACTGTGTGGAGGAGAAATGACCACTTTCTGTGCACTCGCAAGGTATCCACAGTAAGAGATTCATAATAGCATCCGGGGTCATCACAGGACCGCAGGCTGTCAAGGTATTACACTGCGGTCCCATGATCACATCATGGAAACTCTGATGCTGGTGGGGAAAAGTGTTATCCCCCGCCACGGCACCATACCCTTGGTCATGTCCCTCCCTCTGAGCTTGCATCATCCCCCATGAATTTCAGCTGATCTAATTAGCTGACATGTGAATCTAACAGCACCGATCGGATCAGCAATCCGATCGGTGCTGTTAACACTTTGGATCGCCATGTCAATCACTGACAGTACGATCCAAAGGGTTAACAGCAGTGATCGGATTGCTGAGCTGATCAGTGCTGTTAGATTCACATGTCAGCTAATTAGATCAGTTGAAATTCATGGGGGATGATGCAAGCTCAGAGGAAGGGACACGATCAAGGGCATGCTATTACGCCCTTCGTAGTGAAGGGGTTAATAGTAACATGTCTTTTCACTACTGTGGCAAGTGTTGGTTGCAGCTGATCACATGAATTACAGAATTGTATGTTATGGTTATGTATTATGCTTGCTAATGGACCTTTAGAAAAACGTAGAAAACCTTTTTCATAATATTTACAATAAATATTACATCTTCCAATGTACTCTGCATATTGCATTAAAATTTATTCCATAAAAATAACTGAGGCACTCCAAATAGTCCAGCTGTAACTGTTCATTCCCCTGAAACATGTTCAATGCTTCAATCACTTTATGTCTTGATCAAAGATCTGTTTAGGTTGAAAATATGTTATTAAATAACCCAGACATTTTGGCCTTCACATGTAACTAGTGAGCAATTTTTTGTCTAGATCTAGATTTTTGACAAGGTAATATAGGTCAGTTTAACATTTCCATAAGGTTGCAAGGATTTATTAACACAATTCATGCCATGCAAGCTGAAAATAAATTCCATTGAAACTGATAAATCAATATACAATATTACTTTGACACATCTAAGAAATGCCCCAGTAAAGTAGTGAAATATATTAAAAGACTCAACATTTATCTTTCATGTGTAATCCTAGGAAACAGCAACTTTCTTAGAAAATAATCTCATTCATTTGAATTTATCCTTGAGGAAAAAGTTGATTTAATAAGAAAACTTATTAAATGTTCTACAAGGTTATTTACTATTTCACTATAAGTAAAGTTTACAGTACAATAAAACTCATGACTTATTTACACAATTGACTTCATCTGTCTCCTTCAACACAAAATGAATGGAAAAGTATGCAAATGGAATGTGCTTTTTAACCTGCATCTCAATGTTAATAATGCAAAGTCAGACAAGATATTTTACGCTTTCTCTCTAAATTCACTGTTGCAATATTTTGTAGAAAACGTTGAAGAATTACATAATTGAATCGGTTGAAATTTGGTTCTGCACGTCTGATCAAATTTGTTAGAAATACAATTCACATTAAATTTATTCAATGCAAACTGAATGTGCCTTCTAGGTTCAGAGGTCTCTCCAAAAAACAAATAATAATATATTCACATTCCTTTAGCCCTAATTCTCTGGTTCGGTCTGCCACATCCTGGCATTTTTGCCTATATGCACTTAACTAGACCTCAACACTTCATGATGTTGGAGTGACTTGTCACTGAGTAGGCTTCACGCAATAACATCATTAAGTGTAGGTCTGTTCGCACATATTTTGCCACGTATTTGGTGCATATCTGCTGCGTATAAGCCACTGATCTGCACCAAATATGCAGCAGCATGTTTACCCAGCAAAGTCTATGGGTTTTGCTAATGCTACATATTTTAGTGTAGAAAAATCTGCAGCATGTCAATTCCTGCTGTAGGTTTTTCTGCACTAAATACATATGTGGCACTCCTGCAGGGGATTGCCACAGGATCCGCCGTGCAATGAGGGAATTACACCTTGGGTCACACAGCACACAACACCTTCCACCCCAGACCTGAAGGGGGAGCTCTACTGGCTGCCTAAGCCAGTTCCTCTTTAAAAGATCCAGGCCTGAGGGGAGGAGTTAGTTAGTCCCAGGAGTTAGTGCCAGAGAGTCTGACGAGAAAGCTGGAGCAAGGAGCTGGTCGCTGGGAAGAATCCAGGACCAGGGACCACTGACCGCTGTATTGCACCCTAGGGAGAGGGTCGGAGGCCAGTGGAGGAAGCAGGGAATTTAAGAAAGGAACCAGTTGAGGTTTCCTTATAATACACCCGGACACCGGAGTCCGACACTGCCAGCATCCACTGCAGCAGTAAAACCCGGGAGAACCAGGAGAAGTTAACCCCTGAAGCAAGTCAAGTAAGAGACACTCAAACTGACCAAGTATAGGACCAGGGGCCATAGGAGAAGCAGGGACCCGCAGAGGGACCTCATAGTCAGTTTAGAGCAGAGCCCTGAGAGGGAGAAGGAGCAGCAAATCCAGTCATAGCCAGGACTTATCCCAAACCACAGAGCACAGAGACAGAGGAGGCCTCACAACTCTCTACGGTTTTTGTGTTACCGGGATTCCTCCGCGCTGACCTCAGGAGACAATTTTGTTTTATTCTTTATTAGTCCACACACCAAATAAAAGGACACAAAAACCTTCCTTTCTTTTCCTGGACGGGATCTGCAGCGACCCTTTACGTTACAAGGTTGTTTGTGAACCCTTCACAACCTGAGTAGGTGAGTGATTACTGCTATATTAACCCCTTGTATAACATTTATTGCTTTATTGTGCGCTCCCCCTCCCCTTATAAACTTTCTACTGGTGGAAGTCCCAAGTTGCACCGGGGACCTGGTTATTTCTCTGGACTGTACCTGTTACCCTGTCACCAGTAAAAGGTACCGAAACAATGATCACTGCATGTGTGTGTGTGCCTGCCTAACCACCATTAGTCACTGCATTGTCTGCAGAGACGTGACTACTACTCCCCTCACCATCCCCGCTGCCCGAGGTAAAGCTCCACCTGTGGGGAGCTGTAACACACTTTGCTGCATCCACCATCACTCAGCGACCGTCTGCAGCGCTGTTATACCTGTTACTAGGAACTACAGGTGGCGTCACGTTACCAATCCCCTTATACCCCACCATTTTCCGCCATTGAGGGTCCAGGGCATGGGACAGGGGACTGACCAGCCGTGATCCCCCATCAAAGTCACCATCAGCCCCGGTACCCAAGTACCCCCTACCCTGTCGACCGTCTCACATCAATTATCCATCTCTATCTCACCCCCTACCTCAGAAACAGGGCTTGTGCCCTGTGTTAATGTGTATAAATGTAATTACAATTTATTGGGAGAATGTCTAATTTGTGGGACCTGGTGAGACTGCATGATTGTATAAAATTATTACTTTATTAAAACTCTTTTTGAAGTCCTGTTGGCTTCTACAGCCAGAATGGGGACTTCTCTGCCTCTTCTATGCAATTTCCATAGGAGGAGCGCAAGCTATGATTATTCAAAAGTTCTGTAAGCACTGAACTATCAAAAGTGGCATAGATTGCACAATCTGTCTGTGACTGTCTGTGAGAGCATATTTGATTGGCTGTTGCACTCAGACTGCTATCCCACAATCTGTACCGCTGTCTGCGGTGAGTTGAATGTGTATGGCAACCAACCTGACATCATATTGTTTTAAATAAATAAAAAACACATAGGGTTTTGCTGAATTTTTCAGTCTATCCCAGATAAAGCAGAAGGCTGCAAACCACCTCGGCTGCCTAATTTTAGCTTGGCTGGCAAAAAAAAATATTCTTAGGGCTCCACCTTATTTTTAATTGCCAGTCAAAGAAAAAATTAGGCAGCTAGAGGCTGGTATTCTCAGTGGGGTGATGGGCCATTGTTTTAGAGCCACCACATACTACAGAATAGCAGCCTGCAGCTACCCCTGAAAATGGTGCATTCATTATAGTCCCATTTCCAGGCACTTACCAGGCTGTTTTAGCTACCCAAATGGTGGCGGCACCTGGATAATAAGAGGTTAATGCCAGCTTTGTTTTGTCAGCTGGCATTAAGCCCGAGATTCTTAAAATAGGGTCAAAATTAGAACCCGTTCATTGGAATCTCAAATAAATAGTAAAACAACACAACACAGAGACAATTCATTTTATTGGGAATAAAAACACAGAGACAGTTAAAGCGACTTTATCTTTATTAAAACCTGGACCCTCATACCTTCCAGGATTCTCATCTTCTCTCTGTTGAACAACGCAGCTCCACTACACCTGAGACCGCAGAGATGAACAAAGCGCGTTCTGTCTACGTTGTCTCTGAACACTGAATGACTGAGTCGCAGTGTTAGCGGGGAGGCCACTCGGGGATACCATTGCCATAGTAAGTGGTGTCCTCAGATGACCTCCTTGCTTACGACCACAGTCTCAAAACTGCCACTTTAGTGTTTGTATAAAGCAGCACACTAAACAGGGTGGGGTCTTGAGCCTGCGGTTCACATAAGTGCCATAATGCTGGCACACTGTCCCACTTAAAAAATAAACGATCATTCTCACCCCTCTCCTCCTTCCCTGCTGTCCGCACCATCTCCGCTCTCTGTGCTTTGTCTGACATCCGGGTCCTGGCATTCGGGACCGAATGACGGCAAAGACAGTGGGGATGGCACGACAGCAGGGAGCGAGGAGAGGGGTGAGTATGAGTGTGCTCACATGGATAGTCAGTGCTTTCCACACTTTCATTGCGTGGAAAGCACTGACTGCCCACACAGGACGCAGCCTCTGAGCTGCGGACCGGCTACTGTAATAATGGGCTGCTCCCACTGGTGATTGACAGCAGGACGCAGTGCATATTACAAGAGATAATGAGCGCCCCATGTGACTACCTCCAGCCTACCAACAGCCCCCGGACACCGCTCCTGAGCTGTCCCCCCCCCCCCTCCCTTGCCTACAGTACAACAAATTGTACTTTTGCTTTATAAGATGCACCCCACTTTCCCCCAAATGTTGGGGGACTAAAAGTGCTTCTTATAAAGTGAAAAATCTGGTAAATTGTATAGATGTAAGGTGACATTAAAGGAGGAAAAGGTTCTGAAATTAATTTTTTACATGAAGAAACTTTAAATTTAACACTGAAGAACTTGCTCAAGTCTCTTACTATTATTAAAAATTTCAAAAGTTTAATTACCCTTCAATATCCCAAGTTTAAAAATAAACTAAAATCATTCTTGGGATTGGTGCATCTGTAGAAATCTGTGACTTAAAGTGAATCTGTCAGCGGATTTTTGCTATGTAAGCTGAGAACAGCATGCTACAAGGGATAAAAACAAAACGCAGCTGTGCTTCTCTTTTCAAGCTCTGTGGAATTGTTTACATACCCTAAAGGCTTTATTACCCTGTGATTATCACTACAGGACTAAAAACTCACATGAAGGGCAGTCCAACACCCCAATCCCTGCTGTGATTGACATGTAACAGTGAATGCACAATCTCTAGAGCCTGGTGTGGGTGAGGTCAGCTATCTCAGCTCTTCTGTGTTCCTGAAACTAAATTCATTGATTGTGTGAGATTTGCTCCAGCCTGTAATCTATGCAATACAGCGTTGGAATCAGGGTTCCTTTGCCTGTATTATGTTGCTGTCAAATGATGTAGCAAAAGGCTGCCTACAGTTTCCTTTTAAATACATTTTTGTCCAATATTTAAAATTTTTATTCGCATGAATATACAAAGTTATTCAGTTTTTGTATTACAGTAATTACATCGCTGAAAAAAATCAAGTTGCTACTTATGCTATGTTATGAGCCCATGCTATGCCCCACCGCCTCTGGAGCTGCTGCCCCACCGCCACCGGAGCTGCCGCCTCTCCACCACCAGATCTTCTGCACCCCTGACCTACTGTTTCCTCCCCATTGCCCCGTAGAATGTAAGCCCACAAGGGCAGGGTCCTCTCCCCTCTGTACCAGTCTGTAATTGTTAATTTGTTTACTGTAAACTATACCTATAATTTTGTATGCGGCTCCTTCTCATGTACAGCACCATGGAATTAATGGTGTTATATAAATAAACAATAATAATAATGAACCCTGTAACAACAAAACCGAAAAGAATAAAACACTGGAAGAATTGAAATTTTTTACCATTTCACAACAGTTGGATTTTTTTTCCTGTTTTCAACTAAATTGTATGGAACAATAAACGGTTTAATTCTATGCTAGAACTCAACCTGCATAAAAAAAAACACTCTCGTATGGCTTCGAAATACATGTTTAAAAGTTATGTGTCTTTGAGAAGGGGAGGAAAAGAGAAAAGCATAAAGAAAAAAAGCAGTAAGTGTTGCAGTAATGGGTGAAATATATTTAGTATTCCTATATTTGAATATTAAAACTTTTATTTTATATGTAATTTTATTTTATTTTGAAATACCAAAAAAAAGCATTTATTGAAAATACAAGCAATCCTAAAAACAAAATTTGTAGTACTATAAAGCACTTTAATGGAGCTGAAATTGACTTCTATCTATTCTCAAATGCTTTCAGTACAGCTGCCAAAGTTTCTTAGCTCAATTCAAAACCTGTTTCCGTTGCTTCATTTACATTTCATCTAACACATATAATACTGGTTTCTTATGTGGCAGAAATGTCTTTAGGCCCACTTAGGCGGAAGGGTCTAGTTGTGTTTTGGTCAGAATACTCCTTTTTCCTATTCTAAGGCTATTTGCCCGCTATGCGTTTTTGGTGCATCTTTTTGCTGTATTTCTGAACCAAAAATGTAGCACCTATATCTTGAGCATGAAAGTCTACATGTTTTCCCAAAAGCTGCGCCCACACGTGTGTTTTTGTTACAGAGATCACCTGCATTATTTTTAATGTCCCTGTAATTTGCCCATTTTTGGCCTATGTTTCCATAGGTTCCATTAAAACCACCCCAAAAAAGCACCACAAACGGATGGGTATTCCCCAGTCTGTGTTGCTTCTTTCATGTGATTTTTAAAACAAAAATGCTCCAATACTCACTCTCCCCGGTGATCCCACATCAATTCCTTGTGATCCCTGGTGATTCTTCCTCAATGAACACCAGCAGTAGGACCTGTTTGTATCATCCTATCAGAGTCAGAGCCTGCGAACCATGTGACAGGCTGAGTCACATAGCACAAGATCCTGACAGGCAGATAAAAACATCACCCACTGCTGCACATAAGATTAATCACCAGGGATCAACACGGGATTGCTGGGGAGGTTGAGAAATTGTTTTTGTGTCTGTCTGTGTGTGTGTTTGTATTTGTATGTCCCCTTAATTGTGCTGTGTTTTCTGCTGAATTTGCATGTGCACAAATGCAATAGGTTTTTGTGGCTTCTGCTGTGTTTGTGCACATACAAACACAGCACAAAAAATAAGCACAGTGGGCACTTAGCCTTAGATCACAATAAATTCTAAGATTCATAGGCTCCATTTTTTTTTGTTTTGTAGTAGTTGCCGATGATTATCAAAATGGAGCGCAGTTCATGTCATAAAGTAAACTTATTATTGCAAATAAGGAATCGGACAAACACATGTGAAATCAGTAATTTCAACTCAAGAATTGGAAATCAAAACAAGAAATAAAAACAGGTGCACACATTTGAAATAGATGTTAAAAGACACAAATTAATTGAGTACATATAAATAAAAAGATGCACATACTCAAAACTAGAAAACAAAACAGGTGCAAAGGGAATGATGAACCATGGTTTAGTGTTCTTAGTTAGGGTTAGAAGGCTCTCTGTGCCCTCCTGTGCAATCTCTGTGCCTTTTGTGCACTATTTGTGCCCTTATGCAGTCTCCCTGCCCCCTGTGTGCTCTCTGTGCCCTTTGTGCTCTCTGTGCCCTGTGCACTCTTTGTGCCCCCTATGTAGTCTCTGTGTACTCCTGAATGTTCTTTTTGCTCTCCTGTATGCTTTCTGTGCCCCCTGTGTGCACTTTATAACCTCTGTGCTCTCTGTGCTCCCCTGTGCACTCTTTGTGCTCCCTGTATACTCTCTTGTCCCCTGTGCGGCCTCTGTGCTCCTCCTGTGTGCTCTATGTGCCCCCTGTTTGCTCTCTGTGCCCCCTCTGTGTGCATTCTTCAGGCCCTTGTGTGCTGTCTGTGCCTTACCTGTGCGCTCTCTGGGATTTACGTGTTCATCCTCTGCGTGCTTTCTGTGCACTATCTGTGCTCCCCTGTAGCTCCATGTGCACTCTCTGTGCTTTGTGCACTCTGTGTGCATTTTCTGTGCCCCCCTGCCTTTCTGTGCTCCCTCTGTGCTGCCAGTCTACTCCCCCATGCCAAACGATGCCACCACTATTATCTTTGAACACCCACCAAGCGGCATGACTAACTGGGCATGTGCATACCCGTCATACATGCACAACTTGTATCCAAAGATGGTGGCAGTCTCACTAATTGTGCCTGCACCTTAGTTGGCACAGGCACAGTTAGTCATTCGGCAGTGATGTCGAGCAAAAGTTTGTGGGTGGCGTGAGTGGCACATTTTGCAGTGACATGTTTCTGACTTCGGTTTCAGGTGGCGTCGGGTCCGGTTGTCGTGGCACCGCTGGTGTTATTGTGTGAGAGGCCACTATCACCAGCGGGCACCCTGTTTGCACACCCATCAGTTAGGGCAACAAATTTGGCTGCCATGGCTTGATATTGGGACAGGATGAAGCCTTAACTGAATGATAGTGTAGCACCCCGCTAGTCAGCGCATTACAAAAGGATACTGCACCCCTAACAGAAGGTGCAGTATGCTTTGTCCTGCTAGGGGGTAGTAGAAGCCTGAAGATCCATCACCACACGCACACATCTTGTGATAGGGGACCAATCAGATGCCCGTTAATAGGGTAACCGGTCCAGGTGGGGGGAGAGCTAGGTTATATAGTGAGTGGGGAAAGTAGAACAGAGCAGAACTGAACAGAGAGCGTGAGAACCTGAGAGCGGAGTTGAGAAGAGTAGAATTGAGAAGGAGAGTGTAAAAGAGGAGAAGTAACAAGGAGGGCACCTAAACCTGGTGACCCAGACAGAGAGGGGCAAAGAAGAGGGCGACCAAACACTCTGGCCCAGTCTGAAGTGGGGTACCAGCTCCGACGTGGATCAGAGGTCCATCCCTGAACCGCAAATTACCGGCGTGATCAATGTCTTCATAGGAGCACCATCCAACAGCCCAAATCAAGCACGGTCTCCACCAGTAGCGCTAGACTGGATTGGGTTCCCTTTGGAGAGAAAGAGGGTTCCCATATTCCTTGATGGGCCTGGTTCAACAAGCAAGATATGTGCAGGACAGCACAAAGAGAAGGAGTGCACAGAGGTAGGACAGAGCAAATATAGAGAAGGAACATCACCAAAGCTTCAGAGGAACACTGCCTACTGCCAGTACCACCCGGTCCACTTCCCTAGCTGAAACAACTGCATACCCTGTAAGACTGCAGATTACCGGTGTAAAGTACCCGTGCAGAGTGAGCACTGTGTCTGTGTTCCTTACTGATGAACTTTGATTTGCCTACACTGCACCACAGAGACCGCGCAGCCGCATTCCAGCTGTACTGCCCTATTTCATCATTGTTATCCTACATCCCCAGGGACCCGCTCTTCCTGTAGAAAGCTGCAACACCTTGCTGCCGCCCATCACCCTGGAGGTGCCAGCAGTGCCGGCGCCATCACCGGACTTACAGGTGGCATCACGAACTTCATAAACTTTATTATTTATCTTTTTCCTTCTTTTTATTGTCACTGCAAGGGCACGGGCTCGAGTACTGCCCACCCGTGATATCCTGTACCCAAACGCCCGAGACCTGGGTACCTCAGTTCTTTGTGGGCTCAACAATAGACAGGACAGCACTATTATGTAAGCAGGTAACATGTGTTCTACTTCTTTATTTTCTCTATAAATCTGGACAGCATATTTTAATCCAAAATTAATTCTAAAATTATTTCATTATTATTATTTTTTTCCCATAAACAGCACGTTTTGTCCACAGCATTTCTAAAATCAACAAACACAGTAAAGCACAAAACACATATTTCAAAATCATTTTTTTAAGAAGTATAGTAGCATTTGTCAACTTTAGGTAAACTCGTTATGACTTCATAATTACTTACTTTGTGTTTTTGCAAAATTTGAAGTGCTTTGTTGACATTGTTTAAAGCATGAACCCTTGTGGAGCCTTTTTCTTTTACCTGTAAGGAAGCACAAAATCCTTTATATATAATTTGCATTAAAATACTATACACAAATGTGTTTATATCTTTAAAGTTTAATTAATAATTTAGATTCTATAAAACTCATGAACAATCTCATTCAGCTTTTAAAATCTTTACTTAATTGAGGCCTTAAGGGGAAAATTGTGTAGAGATTCACCCACTCTATGTAGTTGAGTATTTACAAGAGCAGTAGTTTAGCTGCTTTGTTTGCCATAGAAGAAGAAGGTGAGCCTATAAAGTGATCACTTGCGAAACGTGAGAGGGAAGTTTTATCAGTTAACATGTGAAAAATTAGGATTTGCAAAGTTATGTGTAGGCTGACGCTTAAAGATGTATAGATTGAGTACACATATTGCTATGTGTAGATACTAGGTTAGCCTGGAGGAAGGCAGAGCAAGGTGAGCATTGCTGAGCTCAATCTTGGAGGAAAATGGATCCAGGTTCCATTAGGTCCCTGAAACGTGCTGGTTTTGGGATAACATGGAGGCAGGAAGTTTGCTCTGGGTAGTTAGGTTGTGTGGTGTACCAAACTGATTGTGCTCATTATGAAAAAAGGATCCAAATAAGTGGTGTCTGTATAAAGAGGAATAGGCTCTTGAGAAGCATTGTTTGGTATGGAGAAATAGGGCTTCTGGAAACAGGGATGCTGAAAGAATAGGCAGAAATGTTTAGAAAAGTCCCTGCTTATAAAGAATGTGTTATAAAGAATGTGGTCCAAGCTAGGAGAACTTTCCACCTGTTTTTCAGAGGTAGGTGGATTGTCCAATTGGGGTGTTACTAATATCAAGTGAAGAAGGATCCGTTGTAGATTTAGTTTAAACAATATTACAGTGTAACATATTTAGTTAAGTTCTGAGATGTACTAAGGTTTGTCAGAATGTAACCTTTTATCCCCGATTCCCCAAGCTTGAGGTAACCAGAAAATAGTACTTTTATCCTAAGTAAATTTAGTGCAATAGGATATGCAGTACGTATGCTCATCCACTACTTGATTCTTTCTCAGTGGGACAGCTGAAGACCTATGTTCAGCAGTCTCCTGCAGACAGAAAGGAGTGGTGATTGAGGATGCACCCTGCTGCTGCCTTCTTAGAGGGACCAATGTGCCTTGTTCTGGTGACGGGTGGGTTTCCTAAAGTTTGAACCCCCACTGATACCTCATCTTATAGCACTGTATATGTATCCAGAACAACTGAGCCTTTATGCCTAATCTAAGGCTTGTCAGATGCATACCTTTCCCTGTATAAATATCTATTTTTGACTTCTAACCTCTTCTGTAATTTTCTTTTTAAGATTTTTTTTTTTCTGTGATTCCTAAATCTATTATTTTTTTTAATTATACTTTTAGAGACATCTTGTTTGAGGAGTTACACACATTACATGTATACAGGAAAACCAATGTTCTGTTAAACAGAAATCTTTAACAGCTAGCATAGATTGCAGTGATGTTACCCAGCAGCCTGCAAAAACCTGATAGATTCAGTGTAACTTCAATCAGAGTGGAAGGACAGAATACCAGCTTGGATAGGCATGGTTATTTTATTAACACTTAAGGAATGTTACTCTCTGACTGCTCAGGAGTCATGACAATTACTTTTACAACTGCCTGCAAGGTGCTTATAGCAAGAGAACTACATAGGGCACATTAACAATGTTTACATATTCTGAAAGGTCTACTCGAACACTATTCAAGGGTACTATTAGTATTATAATAAAAATTTACCTGACAGAGCACATTTAAAAAAAATGTAAAGCGATTAGCTGTATAGGGATGACAGTGGGGAATTTTCAAATAATGTTAATTAAAAAATCTGGTTATGGTATACAATAGATATTTACATAGATCAAGTTTTGCTTTGGATAGCTCCTAAATTCACTGTGAGCATGAGGCTTTCTACGTCATTGTATATGGAGAAAAAAAATGAAAAAATAAAATGAGTTTGGTCTGTGATATTATTGTATACAGAGGAATAATTGGAAAAAAACACTCATGAAGCATTCTTAGTCACAAGTTTATTTGTTCTAAATATTAACTTGTTTTTTTCTTATATGCAGATATAAACAATTTTATTTAGTTCCATCTTAGCCAGCATATTGTAAGAACAGATATACATCAGCCAATTCATACTTTTCTCTTCTGCTCATTCAACAAATGTAGTTTGGTTGCCATGACAGCCCGTCAGACAAGCACACCGACATATGTCGATTTATCTTTCATATTTCCCATTGCTAACATTTTTCACTTTCAGAATACTTTCTATATAAATGAAGAACTCAAGGCCAATTTTATTCTTTACTAAAGTGGAATTTTTCCTATAGCGAAGGATATGGCTAACATACTAAGTATTTTTCTGAATCTTAATTGACATTATTAACATCATCATTATCTAACCATTTTAATTTATCATTCACAATGGCAAGTTATGAAAGTATCTAGGGGTATATATGTACTGTATGGGTTTCACTCTCTCTGGCAGCAGTTGAAGAATACACACAAGCACAAAGTATCTTCATTACACAGGAAGGTTTATTAAATTGTCCATAACACTTCCAACATCAAAGAATATAAAGACTATTTCTGGTAGACAAGTCCCACCAAGTTATTCTGGTAATTTTTAAACCTAGACCCAAAATTCCAGACCCATTTAAAAACCCTTTCAGCAACTTCAGCAATATCTGCAGATCCTCTTTTTTTTATAGAGGTTTTTTTTTTATAGAGGTTGTCTTTCTAATTGCCTATCATTTCTACCTGCTGTCTTTTCCATTTCACAACAGCAGAACAAGTTGATTCACAATCAGTGTTGTTTCATAATTGGACAGGTTAATTTTACAGACGTGTGACTCTGGGTGCTGATTTGTCATGGGTCACACGTGCTCCATAACTGAAGGTCCTCTTAAGCAAGATTGAGGAATGCATCTTTCTGAGTCCTGCTATCTCCTGATCATCTTTATGGCTAAGCACTAACTAGTACAGTGTAGCGAGGATATATCAGAGTACAGTGTGGTGAGTTGGAAGATATATCAAGATGCAGTGTTGTGGACTGGAGAATATATCAGGGTACAGGGTACAGTGTGCTGAGCTGGAGAATATATCAGGGTACAGTGTGGTGTGTTGGAGGATATATCAGGGTGCTGTGTGGTTAGCTGGAGAATATATCAGGATGCAGTGTGGTGAGCAGGAGTATATAGTAAAGTACAGGATAAAATATGGTGAGCTGGAGGATGTATCAGGGTACAGTGTGGTGTGCTGGAGAATATACTGTATCAGGGTGCAGTATTATGAGCTGGAGGATATATCAAAGTGCAGTGTGGTGAGCAGGACAATATATCAGGGTGCAGTGTGGAGAGTAGGAAGATATATCAGAGTGCAGGGTACAGTGTGGTATGCTGGAGGATATATCAGGGTGCAGTGTGCTGAGCTAAAGGATATATCATGATGCAGTGTAGTGAGATGGAGTATATATCAGGGTACAGCGTGGTGTGCTGGAGGCTATATAAGGGTGCAGTGTGGTGAGCTGGAAGATATATCAGGGTGCAGTCTGGTGAGTAACACAGTAACATAGTATTTAAGGTTGAAGGAAGACCTTAAGTCCATCTAGTTCAACCCATAGCCTAACATGTTGATCCAGAGGAAAGCAAAAAAAAACCCGTGTGGCAACACTAAGCTCCACATTGGGGAAAAGAATTCCTTCCTGACTCCACATACAGCAATCAGACTAGATCCCTGGATCAACGTCCTATCAAAGAATCTAGTATATATAACCGGTAATATTATATTTTTAAATTTTTCAAGAAAGGCATCCAGACAACTCTTAAATTTTAGTAGTGAGTCATTCATTACAACATCATGTGGCAGAGAGTTCCATAGCCTCACTGCTCTTACAGTAAAGAATCCACATCTTTCCTCCAGACGTAGAGGATGCCCCCTTGTCCCCGTCTCAGGCCTAAGAGTAAAAAGATCATTAAAAAGGTCTCTGAACTGTCCCTTCATATATTTATACATTATTATAAGATCACTCCTAAGCCTTCGTTTTTCCAAACTAAAAAACCAAGTTTAATAACCTGTCTTGGTATTGCATACCCCTCAGTCCTCTAATAGCCTTGGTCGCTCTTCTCTGCACCCAACCTAATTCATCTATGTCTTGCTTACACACCGGAGACCAGAATTGTACACAGTATTCTAAGTGGGGTCGCACTAGTGAACAGAATAGAGGTAAAATTATGTTCTCCTCATGAACATCTATGCCTCTTTTAATGCATCCCATTATTTTATTTGCCTTTGCAGCAGCTGCCTGACACTGGGCACTAAATGTGAGTTATCATCTACCCATACACCTAGGTCTTTTTCAGTGGTAGTTTTTCCCAGTGTTTTACAATTAAGAACATAATTAAACATTTTATTTCCTCTGCCCAAGTGCATGACCTTACATTTATCCTCATTAAAGCTCATTTGCCATTTATAACCCAAGCTTATAGTTTACATAAATCCTCCTGTAATATAAAATTGTTCTCCTCTGTATCGATAACCCTGCAGAGTTTAGTATCATCTGTAAATTTTGAGATTCTACTCTGTATGCCCCCTACAAGGTCATTAATAAATATGTTAAAAAGAAGCGGGCCCAATACTGACCCCTGTGGTACCCCACTGTTAACTGTGACCCATTCTGAGTGTGCTTCATTAATAACCACCCTTTGTTTCCTATCGCTGAACCAGTTCTTAACCCACTTACAAATATTTTCCCCCATCTCCATTACTCTCATTTTATGTATCAGCCTTTTGTGTGGCACTGTATCAAAAGCTTTTGAAAAGTCCATATACACCAAGTCCACTGCATTTCTTTGGTCCAGTCCAGAACTTACCTCTTCATAGAAGCTTATTAGATTAGTTTGACAGGAATGGTCACTCGTAAACCCATGTTGATATTGGGTCATGAGGTTATTTTCATTCAGATACTCCAGTATAGCATCTCTTAGAAAACCCTCTAGGATTTTACCCACAGTAGAGGTTAAGCTTACTGACCTATAATTTCCAAGTTCAGTTTTTGTCCCCTTTTTGAATATTGGCACCACATTTGCTATACGCCAGTACTGTGGTACAGACACTGTCATTATGGAATCTTTAAAGATTAAAAATAAGGGTTTATCTATGACAGTACTTTATTCCTGCAGTACTCTGGGGTGCATCCCATCCGAGCCTGGGGATTTGTCAACTTTAGTGATTTTTAGACGGTGCCATACGTCGTGATGAGTTAAGCAGGTTACATTTAATGGAGAGTTTTTGTCATTACTGATCATGTTTCCTGTCATGGGATATTCTTGTGTAAATACTGTTGTAAAAAATTCATTTAGCATATTGGCTTTTTCCTCATCCACCATTTCACCCAGACTATTTTTAAGGGGGCCAACAGAATAATTTTTTAGTTTCTTACTATTTATGTAAAGAAATTTTTAGATTTTTTTTTACTTTCTCTGGCAATGAGTCTCTCTGTCTCAATCTTTGCTTCAGTCTTTGATTAGGAGGATGAATCAGAGTACAGGGTACAGTGTGGCGTGCTGGAGGATATATCAGGGAGCAGTGTCGTGAGCATGAGAATATATCAGGGTACAGGGTACAATGTGGTGAGCTGGAGGATATATCAGGATGCAGTGTGCTGAGCTGGAGGATATGTCATGATGCAGTGTGGTGAGTTGGAGGATATATCAGTGTGCAGTGTGGTGAGTTGGAGGATATTTCAGGGTAGATGGTATAGTGAATTTGAGGTTTTGGAGAGTTAAGCTGATTTTCCGAATGTGATGACATTAGTATACTGTATCGGAATAAATTTAGATTTTTTTTGTTCAAGCATAAATTTGTGTTTGCTTATTTGTGGCAATGTATAAATCTTACTCAAAAAGAAAGCCCTAGCCCTATTTTTAGGCAGGAAAAAAAATAAGACTTCCCTCTATCTATCTATCTATCTATCTATCTATCTATCTATCTATCTATCTATACTATCTATCTATCTCTAACCTAACTATCAACATATGTATATATATATATATATATATATATATATATATATATATACAGGTATATGTGAGACAGAATGCAGTTTTAGTTTACTTTCAGAAATTACTATTTTTTTAGGACATACTTTACTACAAATTGCTCCCACAAATATGGGTCACTGATTGCGGCTAAAATATTCAATATGGTCTTGTTGATCAAATGAGTATATTCTTATGAATCTCTGAGGAGCTAAGCTAAACTTTATGGATTACAAGGTTCTAATTAACAAGAATTTTACCACAGGTAAGTCTGATAAATGCATTTAAACATATAATCAGCAAACAGTTGACTATAAACAATAAACCCCATCCCATTTCATTTTGTCAGCAATATCATCACATCAAAAATAACTGACAAAAGACCTACAAAAGAACATAGTTTCTTTACAAAAGAAAGTTGAAGGCTATAAGAAGATCAACAAAGCTTTACTTATCAGTCAGAACACTGTAGCAAAATTAATACAAATAATTACCGTAGATGGAACTGCAATCATCTCACAGAGCTTTCCAGACTAAAAAGTATTTAACATTTACACAGGATTGTCTTCTAATAATAAAAGTGAAGAAAACTGAAGCACAGGTTCATTCCATAAAGAAGTAGAAAGCATTCCAGGTGAATTTTTATGCGCACAATATGGCATACACTGTAGAGGGATGGGTGTCATTCCTAACGAAAGTTGCTCATAAGGGACTATCCTGCTTTGCATTATTTCATAAATTTTCTTCTGCCTTCCACATCCAGGGAGATTAGATACAGTCCAGTTGGTTATAAACACCTTGATTATGTTGTTCACATTGTCTGATTTGGAAAGAAATTTTTTTCACATTTTGGTGGAAAATAAGTATTTGGTCAATAACAAAACTTCATCTCAATACTTTGTTATATATCCTTTGTTGGCAATGACAGAGGTCAAACGTTTTCTATAAGTCTTCATAAGGTTGACACATACTGTTGATGGTATGTTGGCCCATTCCTCCATGCAGATCTCCTATGGAGCAGTGATGTTTTGGGGCTGTTGCTGGGCAACATGGCCTTTCAACTTCCTCAAAAGGTCTTCTATAGCATTGAGATCTGGAGAGTGGCTAGGTCATGAAGCCACTCCTTCATTGCCCTGCTGGCGTGCTTGGGATCATTATCATGCTGAAAGACCCAGCCTGGTGGAAGGAGGTTTGCCCTCAAAATCACACGATATGTGGCCCCATTCATTCTTTCATGTACATGGATCAGTCATCCTGGTCCCTTGGCAGAGAAACAGCCCCAAAGCATGATGTTGCCACCCTCATTCTTCACAGTAGGTATGGTGTTCTTTGGATGCAACACAGCATTCATTCTCTTGCAAACATGACGAGCTGTGTTTCTACCAAATGGTTCTACTTTGGTTTCATATGACCATAGACATTCATCCAATACTTTTCTGGATCATCTAACTGCTCATTAGCAAACTTCACATGGGCCAAGACATTTAATGGCTTAAGCTGGGGGACACGTATGGCACTGCAGCCTGGTAGCTGTGTAACTTTGGTCCCAGTTCTCTGCAGGTCATTCACTTGGCCCCCTGTGTGGTTCTGGGATTTTTTTTGCTCACTGTTCTTGAGATCATTTTGACCCCAAATCTTGCATGGAGCCGCAGATTGGGGGAGATCAGGGTCGGACTGGCCCATCGGAGCACCAGGA
Source organism: Allobates femoralis (assembly GCA_033576535.1). Lineage (NCBI taxonomy): Eukaryota > Metazoa > Chordata > Amphibia > Anura > Aromobatidae > Allobates > Allobates femoralis. Next base: position 471,841,958 of record JARQOC010000002.1, on the reverse strand, counting down.
GAATCCCCGGTGGGTCCCGAGACATTGTGCCATGCCCCCAAGCCCTGCCCCCGTACACCCCTGGGCCCCCCCGGTCGAGTAGTATCGCTAAACGATATGATTAGCGATGCCTGTGCCCCTCTGCAGCTGCAAAGCAGGGAGAGCGATCTCCCTGCTGCCGCCGCTGAGCCGCTCTGACTCCTGCCGCGTGTGCGCAGGACATCAGTCTCAGGGTGATGACGTCATCGCCCTGAAACTGCTTCCTGTGTGCACAGTGGGAGCCGGCGCTCTGGGCGCAGTAGAGGGGAGACTGCCCTAAGCAGCGGCTGCCTGCATCGTGGCGAGTATGGAGGGCCCCCCCCGTGTGCTGCAGGGCCCCCCTGTGTGCTGCTGGGCCCCCTCTGTGTGCTACTGGGCCCCCCCCCCTGTGCTGCTGGGCTCCCCTCTGTGTGCTGCTGGGCCCCCCTCTGTGCGCTGCTGGACCCCCCACTGTGTGCTGCTGGGCTCCCATCTGTGTGCTGCTGGGCCCCCCTCTGTGTGCTGCTGGGCCCCCCTCTGTGTGCTGCTGGGCCCCCCTCTGTGTGCTGCTGAGCCCCCCTCTGTGTGCTGCTGGGCCCCCCCCTGCGTGCTGCTGGGCCCCCCCTGTGTACTGCTGGGCCCCCCTCTGTGTGTTGCTGGGCCCCCCTCTGTGTGCTACTGGGCTGCAGCCCCCCCCCCTGTGTGCTGCTGGGTCCACCCTGTGTGCTGCTGGGCCCCCCCGTGTGGTGCTGGGCTCCCCCCTGTGTGCTGCTGGGCTCCCCCTGTGTGCTGATGGGCTCTTCCCTGTGTGCTGCTGGGCTCCCCCTGTGTGCTGCTGGGCTCTTCCCTGTGGGCTGCTGGGCCCCCCTGTGTGCTGCTGGGCTCCCCCTGTGTGCTGCTGGGCTCCCCCCTGTGTGCTGCTGGGCCCCCCTGTGTGCTGCTAGGCCCCCCCTCTGTGTGCAGCTGGGCCCCCCTCTGTGTACTGCTGGGCCCCCCTCTGTGTGCTCCTGGGTACCCCTCTGTGTGCTGCTGGAACCCCCCTGTGTGCTGCTGGGCCCCCCCCTGTGTGTTGCTAGGCCCCCCTCTGTGTGCTGCTGGGCCCCCCTCTGTGTGCTGCTAGGCCCCCTCTGTGTGCTGCTGGGCCCCCTCTGTGTGCTGCTGGGCCCCCCCCTGTGTGCTGCTGGGCCCCCCTCTGTGTGTTGCTGGGCCCCCCTCTGTGTGCTGCTGGGCTGCAGGGCCCCCCCCTGTGTGCTGCTGGGCCCACCCCTTGTGCTGCTGGGCCCCCCCCGTGTGGTGCTGGGCTCCCCCTGTGTGCTGCTGGGCTCTTCCCTGTGTGCTGCTGGGCCCCCCTGTGTGCTGCTGGGCTCTTCCCTGTGTGCTGCTGGGCCCCCCTGTGTGCTGCTGGGCTCCCCCTGGTGTGCTGCTGGGCTCCCCCCTGGTGTGCTGCTGGGCCCCCCCCTGTGTGCTGCTAGGCTCCCCCTCTGTGTGCTGATGGGCCCCCCTCTGTGTGCTGCTGGGCCCCCCTCTGTGTGCTCCTTGGTACCCCTCTGTGTGCTGCTGGACCCCCCCCCGTGTGCTGCTGGGCCCCCCCCTGTGTGTTGCTAGGCCCCCCTCTGTGTGCTGCTGGGCCCCCCTCTGTGTGCTGCTGGGCCCCCCTCTGTGTGCTGCTGGGCCCCTCTCTGTGTGCTGCTGGGCTGCTGGCCCCCCCCTGTTTGCTGCTGGGACCCCCCCTGTGTGCTACTGGGACCCCCCCTGTGTGCTGCTGGGCCCCCCCCTGTGTGCTGCTGAGCTCCCCCCTGTGTGCTGCTGGGCTCCCCCCTGTGTGCTGCTGGGCTCCCCCCGTGTGCTGCTGGGCCCCCCTGTGTGCTGCTGGGCTCCCCCTGTGTGCTGATGGGCCCCCCTGTGTGCTGCTGGGCTCCCCCCTGTGTGCTGCTGGGCCCCCTCTGTGTGCTTCTGGGCCCCCCATGTGTGCTCGGCTCCCCTGGTGGTGCTGGGCTCTCCTGTTGGTGCTGGGCTCCCCTGGTGGTGCTGGGCCCCCTGGTGCTGTCGGGCCCCCAGGGTGCCTGGTGGTGCCGGGCCCCAAAGGTGGCTGGTGCTGCCGGGCCCCCAAGGTGCCTGGGGGTGCATGGTGCTGCCTGGCCCATGGTTGTGCCTGGTGCTGCCTGGCCCATGGTGGTGCCTGGTGCTGCCTGGCCCCTGGTGTTGTCTGGTGCTGCTGGGCCCCGAGGGTGCCTGATGGTGCTGGGCCCCTAGTGCTGCCGGGTCCCAGGGTGCCTGATGGTGCTGCGCCCCTGGTGCTGCCTGGCTCATGGTGGTGCCTGGTGCTGCCGGGCCCCCTGGATGCTTGGTGGTGCCTGGTGCTGCCTGGTCACTGGTGGTGTCTGGTGGTGCCGGGCCCCCCTGGTGGTGCTGGGCCCCCTGGCGGTGCTGGGCCCCCTGTTGGTGCCTGGTGCTGCTGGGCCCCCTGGGTGCCTGGTGCTGCCGGGCCCCCTGGTTGCCTGGTGCTGCCAGGCCCCCTGGTTGCCTGGTGCTGCCGGGCCCCCTGGTTGCCTGGTGCTGCCGGGCCTACTGGTTGCCTGGTGCTGCCGGGCCCCCTGGGTCCAGATGGTGCCGGGCCCCTGGTGCTGCCAGGCCCCCATGGTGCCGGACCCCGTGGGCCCCTGGTTGTGCCTGGTGCTGCCGGGTGCCTGGTTCTGCCGGGTGCCGGAGAGTGGGAGCTTCAGAGGACTAAGCTACCGGTTACCTGGTGCCAATGACCGGCAGCCGCAGAGGAAGAAGCTGCCGGGTGCCTGGTGCCGGAGACTGGCAGCCACAGAGGATGAAGCTGCCTGGTGCTGGTGAGCGGGAGACTGGGAGCCACAGAGGAAGAAGCTGCCTGTTGCCGGCAAGAGGGAGACCGGGAGCTGCAGAGGAAGAAGCCGCCAGGATCAGGAGTCTGGAGTCAGGTAAGGCGCTGTTACAGCCGAAGATAGCAGCCGGGGGGACAGAGTGGAATGGATGATTGGATGGATGGGGCGGCCGGGAACAGGGGCAGAATGAGATGGATGGATGGATGGATGGATGGGGGAAAAGGTAAATGGATGGAGGGGGGAATAGAGGGAGAAGGAACATGGATGGATAGGGAGGAGAAGCTACATTGAACGTGGGGGGTGAAGCTACATGTATTACCTATACACACTGATCCTGACTTACCTCTTGTATTGTACTCCAGAGCTGCACTCACTATTATGCTCAGCTGTTGGTTGAGGGGTTGATTTGAGGCTTTGGTGTGACTCACCTGGAATCCCCTCCCCCTGGCTTTAAATAGCTTTCCCCCTCCTCTGTCATACGCCACTGATAGAGTTATTTACTCTTGGTCTTTGTGGTGTGCTAATGCTTTGTTGATGTGCTGATGTCCTTGCTTTGGGAGTAGCTGCGATTCTGGATCCGTCGGTGCAGGTCGGCGCACTCAGCCTAGGGCTAATCAGGAGCTCAAGAACACAGGGTGGAGACTCGGACCTCCTCACCATCAGAGGTACCTCCGAGAGCAGGGCGAGCCAGAGACCCCCAGTGTAAGGGTCAGATTAGCTTCCCCTGAATTCCCCTTGCCTCTCTCACCATTCAGTTACCTGATTCCCTCACCTCCTAAGCATGACAGTCATAGGAGCAGGTGAAGAGCTAATACAGTGAACAATGGTGAAATGGGAACTAGAAGGCTATAACACAGAATGACACACTCTTTTTGGTCATCAACTGACATCATTATAAAAATGTTAAAATTGCACCATTGACATAAGCAACTTGCAATGTCATCCCAGCGTTGGTTTGTTAGTTAATTTAAATGAAAATGCAACTGCTTAAAAATCAGAACAAAAAAGCACAAAACAATTTTAATTAATGCAATTTAAAATGAAGATTTATTTTTATTTTTTATTTCTTTGTTTGTTGTGAAGGATCAAAAAAACACTTTGTGTTTTGAATGTCAATTCCGAAATGTGGAATTATTCAGGGGCACTTTGCCCTTAGACCAGAACTGACATTGTGCTTTACAGCAAGTGTTTTTCAATGATAGGACTGATGAAAGTTGGGACAATGGCAGTATGATTGCATAATGCTTGAGGCATTCACAAGGAACATTTGTTCTCAAAATAGCTAGCATTAAAAGGAGACAACAATATGCATGCTGAATAAAATACACATTTTCATGGTCCTCTTATGGGCAAGGGATTACATTAGTATGCTATTTTTCAACAAATGTCGTTATTGAAATTTGAATAAAATGCCTGGAACTTCTGTCTTTTAATTATTCTTTGACAAAATGAGATGTATTTTTAAGAGCTGATAAGAAACTTGAGGGGTTTCTCTTCCGCTTGTGTCCACATTTTGTTCTCACTTGGACAGTGCCTTGACATTATTTAAAACTGGTCATAAAATGATTTGTGTCTAGCCAGGAGAAATATATTTCTATGGGAATCTATTTTTAGGCTAGGGTCACATTTAAAACAAGAATTGCATTCACCGCATCCAGATCCGGATGCGGTGAACGCAATGCCGGGCACACACATTTGTTTACAAAAATGTGTGCTGAATACCGGACTGCAGTAACCGGATGGCTCAGGATGTGTAATCCTGAGCCATCCGGCAACTGCATAGTTTGCTGATACCGGCTATTGCCGGGATCAGCAAACTGTCCTATGACTATTAAAGAGTTAAATTCAGAAACTAAAGGACTGTTTGAGGTCTCTAGGGGGGTCTTAGACCCCCTACAGACCGGCCGCCCACTTCGATGGCCTTCTTCTACAATTTCCCCCATGGCACGGGCTCCTCTGAGCTCCGTGCATGTCAACCAAAGTCCCCCCCCGTATCACTATAGAGGCTAACGATGTGCCGCGGTTAGCCACGCCCCTTTCATGACTCGGCCGCCCTCACAACACTGGATTAAGGCCAGAGGGGGCGGCCATAATGATTGAGCGGGCGGAGGCTGCTGCACACAGCCCCCCCCATGGAATTCCCTGGACTCTGCCTACGAGAGCACGTAAGTATGAACTTACATGTCGACTGTAATAATACTTTGTTTTGGACACATAATACAAGCATAACAGTACAAGAGGGGTGTATGCACCCCTCTATAGTGATACGGGGGGGGGACTTTGGTTGACATGCACGGAGCTCGGAGGAGCCCGTACCATGGGGGAAATTGTAGAAGAAGGCCACCGAAGTGGGTGGCCGGTCTGTAGGGGGGGTCTAAGACCCCCCTAGAGACCTCAAACAGTCCTTTAGTTACTGAATTTAACTCTTTAATAGTCATAGGACAGTTTGCTGATCCCGGCAATAGCCGGGATGAGCAAACTATGCAGTTGCCGGATGGCTCAGGATTACACATCCTGAGCCATCCGGTTACTGCACAGCATTTCAGAGAACCGCTGCGAAAACTGCTGCCTGCATGATTTTTAAACGCAGGCAGCAGTGCCGGACACGGCCACCGGATGGCTTGTGAAGCCATCCGGTGTTTTGCATTAGCTCCTATGAGGAGCGTTTCCTGGTCCGGTTTTGAGCTTTTTGAAAGCTCAAAACCAGATCAGGATTCTTAAAAAAAAACGGAGATGTGACCCTGGCCTTAGTCGGTTAATAAGCAATATTTCCCTTACTCTAAGCTATCCTTTAGAGAGGACTGTCACCCCCTGGTGCTATGCTAACTGAATGCAGCACTGAATACAGCATATCTGCTGCATTCAGGGAAGGGGGTCCCCCATTTTTCTAGCCCCCCTGTAAGCTGTTAAAAATACTTTATAATGTGTACAGATAAGGAGTCTGGAGGGACTTACTCAGTAATGAATCCTAGTTGCTTCCTGGTGTCCTCCCCGCCTCCAGCCCTCTCTGTGCCACTTCCAGCCCTCTCTTATTCAGCCTCCTGTATGCCTCTGAGGGCTGGAGATTAGAGATGAGCGATGTTCGATTCGAATAGTTCGCCAATCTCAAATTCGAGTTGATTTTGGCGCTATTCGAGTCATTCTCCAAATTCGAACAATTTGGTTCAAATTCGGCGAATTTCGAATATGTTCGATTTTGGTTCGAAAATGCGGCAGATGCGGTCAGAAAACCGCATGTGCCGCATTTTCAGCCAAAATAAACATCTAATAATTGTTAAAAATAAAAAAATAATCAATGCTCACCTGTCCGCGGTCCACCGAAGCCTCCGGCAAGGTCCTGCGGCTTCTAGGACCTGTGGTGACGTCATGTTCTCGCGCAAACTCCGGTCACATGACCGGATTTCCGCGAGAACATGACGTCACCACAGGTCCTGGAAGCACAGGACCTTGCCGGAAAGCTTAAAATAGATATTTTTATGTTTCGGACCATAAAAATATCTATTTTAAGCTTTCCGGCAAGGTCCTGTGCTTATAGGACCTGTGGTGACGTCATGTTCTCACGAAACTCCGGTCATGTAAGACACAGGACCATACCGGAGGCTTCGGTGGACCGCGGACAGGTGGACATACATTATTTTTTATTTTTTACACTTTATTTGACTTTATTTCACTTCCACAATGTATGTATATACATTGTGGAAGTGAAACAGCCCCACAAGCCCGTTTTTTTCGTGTTCCGGGATGTACGACGGTGTTCGTCCAGCATTCGACGAACATTCGTCGAACACCCTGTCGATTCGGCGAATCGAATCGAACACGAATGGCAGGGTGGTGGCTCATCTCTACTGGAGATGGCACAGAGAGGGCTTGAGGTGGGGAGGACACCTGCAACAGTGATGACTCTTTATTGAGTAATGCCCTCCGGACTTCTTATCTGTACACTTTATAAAGTCATTTTAACAACTTACAGGGGGCTACAAACATGTGGGACCCCTTCCCTGAATGCAGCAGACATGCTGCATTCAGTTAGCATAGCACCAGGGGGGTGACAGGTCCTCTTTAACTTTTGAAACCAAATTAGGAATGTACAGAAAGTGAACAAATCTAAAAGTACAATTTTCTAATGATATTATTTTGATAATTTTACTTTAAATTTACTGAATATGACAGAACTAAATGTTATTGTTCTAACCATTTCTATTGCAAGGTACTTTGTAACCATAACAATGACTCTAATGTCATGCATCTGAAATTGGTGCCATGTGGTGATATCAGCAATACAAGCTACATGCCCACAGTTATCAGTGAGCAAATACATACAAATTCAATCCAAAGATTGGCCAATAACGTTTTCTATATAGTCTGCCTTAACATTTGCTGAAATTGTATGATTTAGTTAAATGTCAGCTACTATTGCAGCCTTGAATTATTATAATTAAGTTACTACTGAGCTTCATCACCAGGTGTAAGAGATCAGTTTTCTGTGGTGGTTACATAATAACACTGGAAGTAGAGACCGTCAGAATGGGCACAGCAAGCAGTGGCATAACTTAACATTCATGGGCCCCGATGCGAAAGCTTCAATGAGGCCCCCAATTATTGCAAATTGTTAATAGCATTGGTCTTTTTCTATAGGCAAAAGGGACTAATGGGGCACCCTAGTCTCAAGGGCCCAGGTGCAATTGCAACCCCTACACCTGTTGCAATTGCACCTGGCAGCAAGTTAGTATTTTCTACATTAAGTTTATATTGAGTTTCAAATGAACTAAAACAAGCAATAAACCAACACTACAAATACTGAAACACATACAGTACAAATACATGTAAAATAAAGGCAGGGGGGTGGGTAGGGGGAAGGAGAAATAGTGTTAGTGGTCCTGCATGTAGCCTTTCAAGATAAACAGAAAGCATACAATAGGGAGAAATCCCTCTGAGGGGGGATATGCCCCTCATCTAGGTGGAATTGGCACCGCTAGAGCATGGACAGCCCAGAGAGTCCAGTTTTTCAGCATGTTGTGTTTCCTGCCAGGGTCTAATGCTAGAGGATGAGGCCTCAAACGGCTCTAAATTTTATTTCATCTGGGGGAAGGGTGATCCATCAGTCAACTGCCCCTCTCCAATATGAAAGCATTACTTGAATAGTGCTCAGTAGGGGAGTGGCTCTCAAGGGACGCAGCACCTCAGAGGACAACATCTCCCTCAGATTCAATCTGAACTCATCCAGTCAAGGGGGAAGAGAGCCACCAAAGCTTTAGCTTCTTCCAAAACAACGACTCTATGGTATGCAGTCAAATCCATGACCCCCATTCCGCCATCCCCATAAGGGAGGAATAGAACTTTATGCGACACCTAGGGATGTTCATTCACCCAAATATAGGAGGATACCACCCTTTGAAGTTATTTAAGAAGAGAAAAGAAGCAGTAAAGAATTTTTGGAAGGAAAAACTTTTTAAAAGGCTTGTATTCTTGCAATCTATGAAAAACTATGAAAAGGGTGAGTATTCATCTCCTTTGTCAGGGACTTTATAAGAGCTTCAAAGTTTCTTTTCTTTTGTTGCTGCTATTCGGGAAGGCATCTAGAGGATCCTCAGGTAAGGGATACCCTCAGGGACGAGGTGAAGGGAAATTTCGCCTGCAGGCGCGCCATTACTGGAGGGGGACTAAAATAGGGAGGATAACTGATTTGGATGCGTTAAGTTTGTAGTAGGAAACGTGTGAAAAGGATAAGGATTACATTATTTCCGGGAGGGAAGATTCAATATTAGTAAATTAAATGATGATGTCATCTGAATAAAGACCAATCACATGTTCTGTGGGGCCTACCCAGATACCCGAAATCCCCAAATTGGACCGATGGAAGCTGCCAAGGGCTCCACGACAAGGGCAAATATGACAGATGAGAGCAGGCATCCCTGACGGGTGCCATTAAAGATTGGGAATCTAGAAGAGAGAAAGCCCAAAGAGAGAACTCTGGCATTTAGATTGGGATAAAGAGACAAACAGCTGAAAGAAATGGGCCTGAGAACCCAAATTTGTGCAGAACCTATTGTAGATACCCCAGTGCACCACGTTGAACGCATTTTCTGTGTCCAGAGACAGGAATACACTGGGGCATCCAGATGTCTCAGCCACCTTAATGGGATTGAGCATCTCCTAGCCCGATCCTTGGCTTATCTGCTCGCTATAAATCCCACCTGATCATGAGCTAGGAGATCGGGCAGCACTTCCTGAAGTCTAACTGCTAACAGTTTAGAAAATACTTTAACGTTACAGTTAAATAAAGAGATGGGGCAAACGTTACCTAGCGAATCCATGGGTTTTCCACGCTTGGGGATAGTTACTATAGTTGCCTCCAGGTGTTTCGAGGAAATCGCTTCGGATTGTTGCCAAAACAGAAAGGTCCTCGAGAGATACGGGGCGAGAATATTGATAAAGGTACGATAGTAATCACTGGGCAGCCCATTTGGTCCCGGGGCAGAGCGGTGATTTGTAGATTTAATTATCCCAGATACCTCTGCAGGTGTAAAAGAGGTATTGAGGGTCTCCCTCTGGGACTCTGACAGATGAGGGAGATTCAGGTGTGCCAGAAACATATCTATCTCTTCCCCTTTAGGGCATGGGAACCAAAGGGTCCTCTTTAAGATTATAGAGAGATGAGTAGAATTGGGCAAAGGACTCTGCTATCTCCATTGGATTCCTAACCACCCTCCCCTCAGAGTTCACCATCCCTTCTATTTTGTGTTTGGCATCTCTTTTCTTTTTTCTTATAGCAAGAAGCGCTCTGGCTCTGTCACCAGCCGCATAATAAGAGGTTTTGAGGCGTTATTCCTGCTGGGCAAGCAAGTGAGCCCAGAGCTGGAATCTAACTTGAATGATCTGACCGGATCCATGAGGGGTTTAACTTATTTGCCTTCTCAAGCTGGTGGAGTTGAGAAAGAAGGGCAGCCCTTAGGCAGTCACCAGCCCTTTTCAGTTGCGAGACTTTTTGAATAAATATTCGCCTCAGAAAGGTGGCCTTGTGGGAAGCCCACAGGGTGTCATCAGACACCTCCCCTTATCGTTAATAGTAAAAAACTCAGTAAATCTCCCCCTGACCTCCTCAACAACTCCAGGGTCCGACAGGAGACCAGCATTGAGCCTCCAGCTCCGTGGGGTAATCGAGCGCTCTATCATCTTCACCTCCAAGCTCACCAGAGCATGGTCCGACCACATGAACAGTCCCATTTCCGCAGAGACACAGGCTAGAAGGGTATCCTCATCTACCAGAAAAAGATCAATTCTAGAGTAGGACCTGTGTCTGTGTGAGAAGAAGGAGTAATCCCTTTCCTGATGATAGTGCCACACATTGTGGAATTGCAGCATCCAGCATGAGGGCCCGAGTTCCCTCCTCCCCAATGGAGCCCGAGCCGAGCAGTCCAGGTCCGACGAAATAATGATTGAAAGTATCACAAGCAATAAAATCCACCTCATTCTGCCACCATGTGTGCAAAGAAGAGCTAGAAAATTATAATAGGATTATATATAAAACCCATCGCAAATAATAACATTTAGAGAAAAGGAGAGACAAGCGACCATAGGGTATAATGAAAAATAATATTTTATTAGAGACGTGCTAAGAACAGGTAAAAAAGAAAGGGGTGGAAGGGGAAACACACAAAATACAAAACCAACCACATATATGGATTTATGTACCAGGTATATCGATAGAAAAAGGACAAAAAAGTGCAAGTGCCAAGTTTCCCTATATAAAGTGTATATATTTATGCCGCAAAAAAGTCATCTAGAGGGTAACGGTACCAGTATATAACCCTCTCAGCTCCCCCCTATATAGTACAGTCATATACATAAACCGCCCTATAGATAATAACTACTTAGATATATGGCACATACGGCACAGTATACATATAGAGATAGATCAAATCATAAGGGCTAGGTCCTGTGAAGTATAATGAATATGTGTCCATCATAAATGTGTCTCCACATATAGAGCACAGATGCACAAAGGCATATAACAGAGACACTAACACTGTATGTAAGTCTACATGTAAAAGCAGATCTAATCATAAGGGCAAGGTCCTATGCAGTATAATGAGTATGTGTCCATCATTAATGTGTCTCCACATATAGAGCACAAGGTGCACAAAAGCACATGACCGAGATACAAACACTGTAAGGGAGAAGCAGAGGGACCAACACTAGTAATCGCAGCCCCTCAGTGACATGGCAGGTAGACAAATAGCGGGCATCCACACAGGGAACTCAAAGGTGGGAATCAAAAGCAAGGCACAATGTCCATATAAATTACCTTATGTGGCCTGGAAAAATCCGAGCGCGCCGATGCGCATTTCGGTATGAACCTTCGTCAGGGGGCGTCAGAGAATCTCTGCATGCTTTCACATTAGTATGCACCCCGACCAGCCAATCAGCTCTCTCGGGGTGGCTGGGAGGAGGAGATCAGCGGTGGAGATCTCCTCCCGCCCACCGCTGCTCTCCCACCGGTGTCAGCACAGGAGATTTGAAGAAACAGCTGATCTGACAGCTGTTTAAATCTCCCTTGCCGACATCGAATCACCGGCCACCGAGAGAGATTTCAATGAGATCCACAGCGTTCTCCTGCGCTGTCATGCAGAGGACACTGCAGATCCATTGACTTCAATGCATGGTTTGTGCGCTTGCGAGCGCTTGCTGATAAAACAAGTGCTCGCGACAGCACAAAAATTGCAACATACTGCGTTCAGAGGGCGCTCGGAGGGCGCACAAATTATGCGCATCCGAACGCAAACGCAACCGAACGCAGCCAAACGCAGGAACATGCGTTCCCATGTTAAACATAGGAACGCAGTGCGCAAGCATTTGGCTGCATTCAGTATGCTGCGCTTGCAAATGCAAATGTGAAGTCAGCCTTATTAAATAAAGTATTATTGCTGGAAAGTGATATATTTTTGTGTATGTGAAAGGCAAGTAAACAAATGTTACCAATTGAAATGAAAGCAGTTTAAAAGGGTTGTGCCACAAACAATTGTATATTTATATGACTATCTAACAATAAAAATGAATTCCACAATTGGATGTGTTAAAAAAAATGTTCCTGTCCTGAGATATTCTTATATATGTACTCAGAAGAAGAAACAGCTAGGCACGGCAGGGTACTGACATGTAGTAATGGTTCTGGCACCACACCTGTGGTTTAAGGGGTATGCTTGCTCCCAGGTTGCGTACTTAAGAGTCAATCAGACATGGAAATCCATTTAGAAAGATATGAAAAAGTGGCACTCACTGGGAGAAGATGGAAGTCTTCTTTATATGTAACTGGTGAACCACAATAAAGAAGACTTCTAAACTCCTTGTGAGTGCACTTCTTCATTCCTTTCTAAACGGTTTCTTATAAATGTGCCCTTGTGTAATGCATGTGACTGAGTATGCAAGAACAGGTGGGATATACCACAGCTCCTAGACAGGGGAGGAAGTAAAAGAGTATACAGTCATAACAGCCGGGATCCTAGCTTATTCTTGCTGTGATGAGAAGCATTTCATTAAGTGTTAAAAAACTCGTGTTTCATCACAGAAAGAATCCGCTATGATCCCCAGCTGTAATGTCTGTATAATCTCAATTACTGCCTCCCCTGCCCAGGAGCTGTGGTATAACTGACCTGTTACTGAATGCTCGGACACATCTGTTACAGAGGGTCACATTATACGAATATCTCGTGAAAGGAATATTTTATTTGAACACGTCCCATTGTGGAACTTATTTTTATTTTAAGATATGTTAACTAAAATGTAAATACAAGAAAGGTCCAGCCTCACCATGTCCACATATACTCATATATATAATCTAGAGAAGTCTGGGCTCAACCTTGGTGAGGTGCTCTGAGGTAAAAATCAGTATAGTCAATTAATATATAACGTAAATTCACTATACACCAGTATCAGTCACAGTAAGGGGTTACAAGCTGTTTTATGGTTCCTTCAAAAATACTCACAATACCAAATTGAGATAATATCTTTGATTCATGATCTTCTAACTATTATATTGGAACAGAACTTCTTCCTTTTCCAGGATCAGTATTATGTTCAGCGTAGGGGGACCGCAATGGGCTCAAACGTTGCGCCCCCCTACGCTAACATCTTCATGGCCAAATTTGAGGAAGATTATATCATCAACCACCCGCTAATTCAACAATGCAGCAGGACATGGCTCCGCTATATTGATGATGTCTTCCTCATTTGGCAAGGAACGGAGACTGAATTATCTACCTTCTTGGGTGATATCAACTCCTACAATGAGGATCTCTCTTTCACTTGTAACAGTGATAGTCACAAAATTAACTTTTTGGACACCATGGTCCATAAAGGAGAAGGGGGAGTTCTGTCCACAGATTTGTACACAAAGCCAACAGACACCAATAGTCTCTTGCACTTTAAGAGTTGCCATCCTAGACATATTAAAAAATCTTTGCCCCATTCGCAGCAAATGCGGGTTGCTAGGATAGTGTCAGATCCAGTCACACGAGAATTCAGACACAATGAGATGAGGGACAAATTTGTACAACGTGGGTACCCAGTACACTTAACACGTCTTGAAACCACAACTAGGCTTAGAGAACCAAGACCACCACAAGTGACATGTGTAACCACATATCACCCGTTCCACACTTTGATCCGCAACATCATCACAAAACACTGGTCAATATTAAGTAATTCCTATCCTGACATTCCGGAATTCCAGACAAAACCATTATTTTGCTTAAAACGTGCTAAAAACATAAGAGATCAATTGGTCCGGGCCGATATAGGTTCCAATACCAGACTACCTAGACAGATCTTCCTATCCACGCAACGTGAGGGAACCTTTCCATGTTTAAGATGTATGCAGTGCTCCCACGTAACAAAGGGTAACACTTTTACCCACCCACGCTCAGGTAAACGATACCAAATAAAAGGCTTCTATACGTGCGACACCTCATTTGTTGTGTACCTGATCAAATGCCCGTGCGGTCTCGGATATGTTGGGGAAACCACCCAGCATGTCCGAGACCGCATCAGTAAACACAAATCTACTATTAGATGTGGCCAGACTATCCTACCCATTCCCAACCATTTTATCAGCTGTAGACATTCGATCTCGCAATTGCGTTTTCAGGTCATCGACCATGTCCCGCCCATGACACGGGGGGGCAATAGGATAAAAACCTTGAGACTTCGTGAATCATATTGGATACATCACCTTCAGACCCTAGAGCCATTAGGTCTAAATAGGGAATGTGATTATAGACTCTGACCATGATTGGGTGTCTTTTGGCAATGTGCACTCAATAATAGAATAAAACTGATCTTTAGACTGAAGTTACCATCCAGTGTATTATACCAATTGTGGTATTAACAAATGTTCTTTATGTTCTACCAATCAAGTATTATCTTGTGGTTTTACCACCTTAGCCTGTATGAGCATATGGGATCACCCTATATACTCTAGTCCACACAAAGGGGCGATATAATGTATATTAATCTAACTTTTTTCCACTTTCCAAATATGTTGTTTAACATTACTAATTGTCTCTCTCCTCTCACAGAGAACGTGACTTTCCGGTTTTTAGAAAGTGATCACCTTCCACCTTCACCGGTAGTATTGTGCACCAGGATCTACACTCGTTCCCACAATAAAAGGCTGTATGCGATCACTACGCATGCGCGGCTAACGTCCACGCATGCGTATTACATATGCGTTCCAACACTTCCGTGCGGTCCATACGCCGGAAGTCGTCACACGGGCACCGGAGACGCTAGGGTAATACACCCCGCCCGCCGCCCTTATAGCTGTAAACACCGTCGCAACACACTGCATTACAGCGGGAGACGGCAGCACAGCAGCACACGGGCACGACAGGTATTTCTGATGCACACACTTGACTCCATGCTTTTTCCTAACTCTCACCATCTCTTCTTTACTCTCTTCTGTTACTATTTTCCCCTTGCTAATACAATTATTTGCACATTATAGGACTTTGCCCATTTCACCCCTGACTTGTCATAGGAGTAAGTATGGAATACTTTATCTTTCTATCTGTAATTGATCCACAACTAAACAACAAGTGAGATGAGACAAAGATGAAACTGCTTAATTAATTAATTTTTTATCATTAATTAGAAATAGTGACTTATAGCTCTGAAAGCTGTTCTAGTACCACGTGCTGGCATCATAATCAGGCACAGCTTTGACATCCCTTCGAGGTAATCACCTTAAGAACTATTACACCCATAGATCACACAAGGTTATTTTACACCTTACTTATCTGGGACCATTTTCTTATACAGAAGGATTGTATAAGCATGCCAACACCATAACTTGATGCATTACACCCACCATAAGCCGCTATTTCAAGCCAAACAGGTATACAACACACTAACAGGCACCCATGTGTAATAGAGATGTGGGTTCCTATTATGAACTATCAATTGTCTTTATATGGACTCTTCCCCTTGTTCTCACTTTCAGTATACCATTTATTATATCTTTACAATGGTCTATTCCTTCTCCTCTAGGACTAATCTTCCCATGAGTCACTATCCTTATATTAGTCTGTACCTATGATGATTCATACTAACTTTGGTTTCTTACTATATACCCCACAACGGACATTATTCCTGTTACACCTAATCTATAGGCACGGACCACCAGCATTGAGGTAAACCCCTCGATTCCTGAGTTATTAAATATTTTTCTTTATTCATGTATACATGTTACCTTCATTGTTATTTTTACCAGACTGTATGCTATACCATATGTTTTTTATGCAACAGAAATGTTAAGTGTATGGTCCTTTTTTTTCATTTCAACATTATGTATGTCTATCATTGGAATTATGGCATGTTCCTTATGTTTTTTGTTCATTCTTTAAATCTGTATAGATAAATCCTTGAGAAAGGCCGCTTGGCCGAAACGTCGGATATTTTTCTTTATGCTGGATGTCCAAATAAAGAGACTTAATATTGCACATAACTGGTTTTCAAGTTTATTAGTGTGCCGAGGTTATATATTAATTCACATATACTCATAAGCCATCCAATAAAGGGTCTCAAGAATTTCTGGTGAATCCCAATTAATAAAAAATTCTCAAGTTTACTTCCAAAACATTAAAAAGGATCAAATCGATTAGGGATACATCTCAATGCGTTTCTGGCGGCAAGTTCTTATTCTCTGTGATAAAGGTATTGTTGCAAGAAACACGTTGAGATGTATTCCTAATCGATTTGATCCTTTTTAATGTTTTGGAAGTAAACTTGAGAATTTTTTATTAATTGGGATTCACCAGAAATTCTTTATTATAACTAAAATGTACAATTGTTCGAGGCACAACAACTTTAATAATGCATCCTTAATTTTCTTCAGACTCCAAAGAATCCCCTTAAGGACATGGTATGATTTTGGAACCGCATGCTCACCATGTAAAACAAAATGTTTACATGTATAGTAGCATCTTTATAGTATGTGTAGTTCTTTATTCAGGTGAGTTGTTGAATTATACTTAAAGGAAATCTACCATATTTTTCCTATCCCATATGGAGTAACTTATTGTTGAGCCAGAAATATTGATTCCAGCAATATATCACTTACTAGGCTTCATGCTGCCATTTTGATAAAATCATGGTTTTATCTGTTGCAGATCTATAAGCTCTATAAATGCTGGATTACCCAAATCACATAACAGTTTGGCAGTTTTCTGTGTAAATTGGGTATAGGCAGAAAACTGCCAACCAATTAGGGAAGTGATGTTATACAGAGCTCATAAATATAGAGAACTACATGGTAGTAAGTTTACTTGTATAAAACTCCTACTAATAAAACAATGATTTTACAAAAATTATAGAAAGCAGCAATTCACATTGCTGGAATCAGGGTCTCTGTTTCTTCATTGTACTGACTTCAGATTAGATGGAAAAAACCTTGTGACAAATTCTCTTTAATTACTAATTATAGCTTTAATATTTTACAGCTATACTAACTACTAATTTTGACAAATCTGCATGTTATATTTTACCATGTTGTGCCTATTCTCAGAAAATGTAATAAAACTAATTTGTTTTTCTCATTTCACTTTGTATATGCACTTTAAGAGCATATTCATAAAGTTTTATACTACATCTTGAAACAAGTTTTGCTGTCATTTTTTTGTCATAGCCGTTATCCAATGTGCATGTGTACGTAGTGCATAAGATTTTATTTTCTCTATTTCTCTATTTCTATTAATGATGTGTTTCATAAAAACCTAGATGTTGATGTATTCATCTTTATTTTAGTGAATATATTAAAAATAACGATTTTAAGGAACATGGTTACATTTATTCTAAGAAGTTTTGCACATCTTGAGAATCGAAAATTAATTA